>CM031234.1:367198653-367530821 GCA_018340775.1 Taxus wallichiana var. yunnanensis | reverse complement strand
GTCAAATAAAATAATTATCAAGTGGAAGAGGGTTGGTTTTATCGAAGCGATGAAAAAATAGAGTGAGTTTTTCAACACGTTGAAAAACACATGTTGTTTTTCAGCACTTTGAAAAACGCATTCGATTATCCAAAAGGTGCAACCCATGATGCATTTCCTCCTTGTTGTAATGATGAAATATAAATAAAATAATTATCAGGTGGAAAAGGGTTGTTTTTTATTGAAGCGATTAAAAAATAGAGTGATTTTTTCGATACGTTTAAAAACACACGTTGTTTTTCAGCACTTTGAAAAACACTGTACCGGTTCTCCTAAAGGTGTAATCAGAGATGAATTTACTCATTTTTGTAACAATGCAATCCACATAAAATATTTTTAGGTGGAGAAGAGTTGGTTTTTCCAAATCGATTAAAAATAGAGTGAGTTTTAAGACATGTTGAAAAACATAGTATTTTTCAGCACTTTAAAAACACTGATTTGGTTCTCCAAAAAGGTGCAAACCCATAATAAGTTTCCTCCTTGTTGTAATGATTCAATCCACATAAAATAATTGGTGGACGAGGGTTAGTTTTATCAAAGAAATGAAAAATAGAGTGAGTTTTTCGACACGTTGAAAAACACAAGTTTTTCAAAGCACTTTGAAAAACGTAGTCTCGGTTCCAAAAAGTGCGAACCTACGATGGTTTTCCTCCTTTTTGTTCACATTGATGCAATCCACATCAAATAATTATTAGGTGGAAAAGGGTTGGTTTTATCGAAGTGATGAAAAAATAGAGCGATTTTTTTGACATGTTGAAAAACATAACAGAAATGAAAAGATGAAATCATATTCTTTGTAGATATAACATGAAATCATAAGAGATATCATTTGTAGATATAACATGCATGATTAATTTATAATCAATAGTTTTTATATGAATGTTAACACAACCAAAATAACACAAGTTCCACTCCTTTTTATTTAAACCCATGTGTGGAGCCCATATTACAGTGGATACAATGTGATAAAATCATAATATTAGACAAACCATTTATACATTTACACCAAATTTATAGTAACCGTAGAAAATACTAATTATCTCTTATAAGACTGGATGATAATAATGAATTACATTGAAATAACCAATATTCTTGCAAACTTCTCCTTGAAAACCAAAACATTTTTTTGAAATGGAAAATCCTTCGCATCAAATTTGTATAACATTACTGAAAAAAACTATGAGAAGATGAGAAGTTAGACTTGAAGCAATGAAAATAAATTTGTGAACGAGTGAAGAAGTTAAACATTTAACAAGTCCATCGATACTTATATATTATTGTGAATGAAATTCCAATAATTGTTATAGTTTACTCACTAAAAAACCATTGTAATGTATATGTAGTATGAAAATTACATGCTTCAATGAGTACTTGAAATTTGAATTCTCTATAATATGTACATTAACTAGAAGTAACATTCACAATACTCACACATTTTAAATCTTATTCCAATTTAAATCTTGCTATTTGATTTTCAAACCTTCTAATATTTTATTTTGTTTATGGTTTAATTATTATTTACTCTTTTAAAAACTAAAATATATGTTTAACCAACATGCAGTGATGTCGAAAGAGGTCACATGGTTAGTGTCATTTTTATTACAAAGTCATATTTTATGTCAAAGGTCACATGGAAAGTCTTCGGTGTGAGCGACTGGTACTTTTTTCTTAGTTGACGCCTTGGCCAAGATGTACATCTTCTTCCATAATTATTTGTGACCTTTGTGAATTTTAACAATGGAATTAAAGCTTGCTACTTGATTTTCAAATAATTTTTTTGTTCGATTCACACGTTGTCTCCCAATTCTTAATTTATAATTCCAAATCTTGAACCTCAAGCTCCAACTCCATCTTCCTCGAGGAAGCATTTAGTAATTGGTCCAATAATTCCTTTTTTTACAATTTTAAATATTGCAGTCTAAGTCTTTCACACTCGGTTTTATAAAACTTTTCCTTATTCATTACAAGTTTCATTTCTATTTCCATACGAAATGACGGGGACGACTCATCTTCTTGTTCAACTTTGACATTTTTGTTTGTAAGTCTCTCTTCAATCTTTCCGAACACATTAGAACTAGCACTATATAATTTTGCATAATATTTCAGTTTCGAAACTAGCGAGGCCTTGCGCTTTCCAACCTTATTTTGTCTTTCCATCTAATTAAACACTGTGTTTAAACAACCGATTATATCTGTTAACATTCAAATGTAATTGTTAATATATGTCACCATTCAAACTTAATTTTGAAATGTATACAAAAGTTTAGTAAGCACATCAAACCCAAGTAGGCATACATGGAAGAATAATGCAACTATGTAACCATAACCCACAAATCGTAATCCATAATACACAAGTTTTGAAATTAAATTTGTGATTTATCTACATTAAATTACTAAACATGACAAACCCAAGTAGGCATACATGGAAGAAGAACGCAACTAAGTAACCATATACCATATACCGTAATCCAAAATCCATAGTCACATTAATACATTAACCATATACACAGTGACAATATCATCATTTATACAATAAATGGAATGTGACATAACATGAATAAAAACCATCTAATGCGCTATAAAAATAACCACAAACCATATTCAATTTATCAATAATGTAATACCAAATTGTAAATGTCAAACACAGTAAAGTAACAACCTCATCACACATATATACACTTTTCTCCTAATCACACTTGTATTACTCTTCCTTATTCATCACATCACATACAGGATATAGCAATTCATATACATGATCTAAATACTAATTAACGTGCACATCATAACATCAAATGAAAAACTACCATATTAGAATAAAATCACATACATCTAACAATCATAATATAACCCACACACGTCTATCCATATAATCTATTATGCTCTGAAAGGCCAAAATTCATTAAATATAACTAATTTTTGCATACCACATAATCAATATCTATACATATATCTAAAATAAATTGAAATATAAAAGTACAATAACACACTGATGTCAAATATATAAGTATGTTCAATATGTGTTTAACAAGCATATTTTATTCTCCAAAAAGCTATTAATAGTGGTATATTCATTTGTTGTCATAGTCTTCGGTGGGAGTGAGTGGTGTTTTCCTCAATTTCCGACTTGGCTGCATGTACATCTTCTTCTATACTTCCTTATAATCTTCGTGTATTTTAAGAATGGTATTAAAGTTTTCTACTTGATTTGCGAACACTTTTTTGTTTTGCATCCTTTCACGCATTTTCTCCCAATTTTTAATTTCTAGTTCTAACTCCCGAACCTTGAGCTCGAACTCCATCGCCTTGAGGTAATTTCTGCTATTTTCTCCAATATTTCCTTACTTTTTTTGTAAAATATAAATTTTCCAATGCAAAGCTTTCACACTCGTTTTGATACATCTTTTTCTTTTTTGTTACAAGTTTCATTTCTAATTCCATACGAAATGATGGGGAAGACTCATATTGTTGTATAGCATTGACATCTTTGTTTGTAGAGCTCTTTGCATTATTTCGAATGCATACATGTCACTATCTAATGTTTCATAATCATTTGGTTCTTACCTTTGGCGAAGCCTTGTGCTTTCCGACCTTCTTTTGTCTTGTCATCTAAATAAACCTGTATTAAAACAATCGATTATTATCTATTACCATTCAAACATAATTAGAAATGAAATAATGCACTTTAACTTATACTTAACAAAATATTATTATGGATGAAATATATGAAAGATGTGTAAGCACATCAAACTCAAGTATGCATACATGGATGAAGAACACAACTATGTAGCCATAAACCATAAACCGTAATCCATGATACACAAAATTTGAAAGAAAAATTATGAATTATCTATGATAAATTACTAAACACGTTAAACCCAAGTAGGCATACAAGGAAGAAGAACACAACTATGTAACCACATACCATAAACCGTAATCCACAATCCATAGTCACATTAATACATTAACCAGATACACAGTGACACCATCATCATTTATATAGTAAATGGAATGCCACATAACAAGAATAAAAACCATCTAATGCACTATAAACTGAACGTAAATGGATAAATCTATGTAACCCATAACCACAAACCATATTCAATATATCAATAATGCAATACTAAATTGTAAACCTCAAACACATTAAAGTAACATCATCATCATATACGCATATATAGTAATTCGAATCCTCGTAATCAATATTATACAGTAAATGTTTTCATCTCCTTCGCTGCCTATTGTTAGTGATAGACAATAATCCATCATAAAATATAATACGTTTCTTCTCATCTCTATGAACATAATTTGGTGTGATGCCAAGAATGGGTGGGGCATCTGATGTCTTTATCTGAGTATGTCACGATGTCTCAACCTGTACCTCATCATCTTGAAATCCAACCATATAGTAAATAAGTCAACGTAGATGAATCTCTCTAGTTAAACACATAATTAAATTAAATCATCCATTACATCTACTTGCCTCTTCGCGAGTGTCAAGTATGATATCTCTAAGATCCCATATAGATTTTTTAAAACACTCTATGCCACGGTGCTTGGAAATGAATTAGGGTAGGGAAATGGAGTAGTGAGAACAATGGCCTAAAAAATAATGACTTTGACGGTAAATTGGGGGAGTGTGATGCCATGACACTTCACATGTGGGCTACTATCAAAAACCACTCCTCTCACGACAACTATATCATCTGACATTAACCTGACTTCGACCTCAAATGCAGAAAGCCTAAAATAACAACAATCTCAATTGCATTAATAAATTTATCTTAATTTCACCAAAAAAGAATACATAAAATCAAATGAGAACATTGATAACTTACCGAGTCCTGTCCAAGCAACAAATTTTTTTCCCCTCTCCTTGTGATTCCTCTTGTCACCTCTCTCTCCTCGATTGGAAAAGAAGCTGCATGACTTTGGGATTTTTCATCATCTACCTCTCGACCACTCATGAAGCTATATCACCTGAGTAAGATTGAGACCACAAGTTGATTTAGAAGGGGGTGTGTCATCGTGAGCATCCACCTACAATAATCAATTCATCAAGACAATTTAAATATCAGCAGACTTATAAGGCAACATACAAAGGTTCAAGTGCGTGTTAGAGTGGTTTTTACCTTTCTTAACCGTTTTTACTCACTGAATCGATTCTCTTTGTCGGCATAGGAACTCACATATGGGAATGTCATAATCCTATGCACACCTATAGTTAGTATATACACAAATACCAAAAAAGTACATTCTATCCTTACTTATGAAAGACCAATAATTTCTTACGTTATCGTTCGTAGGGGGGTCAAAATTTCTGCTACTTGTTCCACCCTCTTCTCTATCTTCATGTCCATGATAAAATATTAAGTTTTTGATTTCCAACCAAACATAAAATATAATATATTATACTAATCTTAAATTTACCTCAGTTCCGATATTTGAGTTAATTTTTCCTCTCGCTCTCACCCAAGGCTCCTCTCTCTCCTTTTGCATCTTCTTTGAATCATAGGAACACATTGTAGCATCCACCTCCCTCTTTCCTCGATTACAAGGTTCCATGGAGGGAAGATTGTGTTCTACTTGGCGATGTTGATTAAGTCTATGCAAATATGAAAACCTAACATCCTCACTAACAACACATGATCCATGCTAGCAGAAATAACGAATACAAACATTAACATATTTGGTTCTATACTCTATGGGTGGCTCATGAGATATTTGAGTGAATGGGCTCAGAAGGCCTATCTGACATATCTCCATCAACTATTGGAGGAGCATATCCTTTTGCTTCCTCTATGTCACTTGCGAAATGTGTACGCGCCATGTGATGTGAAGATGCTTGTATCTAGGGAGTAGAAGTGCATAACTATTAGCCCAACATAAAATAATAAGTATTTTACAAAAGAAGTAATGTTCACATATTTGAATATCACCATCATGGAATTTGAAGAAACCTATGTGAAAAGACAAAAATTTCATAATTGTTATCCCAACAAATGAAATTAGGTACATTGCTATGACAAACAATTAATGTTCACAAATCTATATATTACCTGTCTCATTATTTATGTCTTCACCAGAAAACATAAGAACAAATTGTGAACATAGATCAACCCATGTCGCTTTGAGCTTCCATGTTTCGTTCAAGTGCATTGTCATAACCATCCTTGAATTGACGCATTGTAAACCAAGTTAAATTGAAACAAATGAAGCACAAAATTATTTATTCGTATTTTTCATTCATATTGTGAAAATTGTACACAATAAACGATTTGTGACGAAGTTAGCTGCACACATTATTTTTCAAAATTGGATACTCGACTCTAGATGTTTCTAAAGTAAACATGAAATGTGAATTGCAAGTGTGTTACAAGACAAGATAGGATTAAAGCATGATGTATCCACAATTCCTAGTTTATCAACCAACACTATATGATGTATCATCATATTATCCACAAAATATATAATATATACGCTGAAGACAATTCACATAATATTAGTTATTCATAATCTAATAAATAATGTATGTCTACCATTATGCAAAAAGGAAATACAATGTGTACATATATCATATTGAAATGTCTTCCATGGAAAATGCTAGAAAAGTTGTCATTTCTTGGTTTATAGTTTCCCTAGACACTTGACATACATGTAACCTACCTCTATTAACTTTTACATGCACATATGAACATTTCACAAAGTGAGATACAATCTCTAGCACTTGCACTCAAAGAACTGAAAGATTTACATTGTTGCATTGGTATACACCAACAATTTGTTTCACAACAAGCATATCGTGAGAAAACACACAAATTTTCTGAACATCGTGGCGTATCACTTCCTCAAGACCCAATATCAAGGCCCTATACTTGCCTGGTGGAAGGTCATAGTGGCATTTCTAAAAATTGTACCTCTTTCTACTATCTTGCTTCCATCAGGGTCGTATAATATGAATGATGAACATGCAAGATTTTCGGAGGTATTCGACACTCCATGAATTTCCAATCTCTAAATGGCAACCATGTTTACCTTTATAATGGACAAAAATATATCGTAAGAAAACAACAAAAAAGTAGAATGAACACTTCAAATTTGACTTTTTCAATACAACCATCTATAATTTAACATATGACAAGGCCCTAAAACATTTTCTACTAAGTTCATTCATTAATAATGATTTCTTATTGGAGATTCAATGGAGTTAGTACTTTGTCTAGGGACATACACACTAAATGAGTTAACGTCATGTGTTCGTGAGTGACTTCTTTTTGGGAAACATTGTATTCCTTACAATACTAAAACTTTGTATTCCGTATGTTAGACTAAAGTGTGAATATATTTTGGAATATATTGGAATCGTAATCATGGGTTTGGTTCCATTCCACTCATTTTCTGTATAGATAACTTTATATTTCTAACATATAATTAATACAAGCACAATTTAGAATAATTTAAAAATATGTTTTCCTATAATTATGAGTTTATAAATGTAATGGGTAAATATTAAATTTGAATAAATCACTTAATAAATTGATTAGTCTATTATGAATAGATAGATTTCAATCTATTTGCAATATCAATATCTATAAACATTTGATTAGGGTTAAAATGGGTGTAGAACACGATAAGTTTTGAAGAAAATCAATAAAGAAATATCTAAGTACGTGGGGTTTAGATTTATCATGTTCGTAGGAGTAACTGTGAAGATGATCATCCAAGATAGAGTTTAGATTTATCATGTTCTTGGGAAGTGACAAGAAGATGATCATCCAAATCTTGTTGTACATTTGATTTTTATGACACACAGGAAAACTAGAAAACTTACATTTATCAGAACCAACAAGTGTATACTGTACACTTGACATTCCAAGTAATATTGTGCACTTTAATTCAAAATATGTTATTACGAGTATATTTTCCAGAAACGAGGGGTCCAAAAACTCTCTTAAGTTTCTAAAACTTCATTACAATCAATGGTAAAATGTACTTCTTTAGCTTTCCCTAAATGGGATGTTGAATGAGCATGTGGAATGAAGGCGGCACATGAGTATATTGAACCAGATGAACTGGTTTGGGCGTGCTTTGGTGGTAAACTCGCTTCCTAAAACAACATTAAATGGAGTCTTCATTGGTGATGATACAAATGATTTGCCGAAGATTTTTCCACCCAACTCTGACTCCTCTGGCACTGACACAAATTCCTCCGGCAATGACCCAAGCAAGTTGCAGTTGTCCTTTCCTTGCCACGTCATATTTTTGCATGATCATCTATGTGCTGCATGCATGTTTTTAGGGGGAGCGCACCATACATGGGTACAAATTGAGTGGAGGGTAGCCGCTTCCCTCAACTAGTTATACTTATACATAAGTGGCACATCTATGTTTAATGCGTCCCCTCATTTCTTTGCACATCTTTACATGTTAACATATATACTGCTACTTGTATTTACATGAAAATGGAGGTCCCTGCGTGCCTTATAAATATCATAGTTCTCTAATAACTTTACCGTCTTAGCTTTAAAAAAATGAATATGATGGTTCAAGAAGTGGGAAAGTTGTCTTCATTCCATTTCTTTTCTTTAAGACAAAGTAATTATTTTTGCTTTGGATGTTTTCAGTGTTTTCTCTTGTTTTCATTGGGAAATAGATGGATCCCACTACTTTTTGTTTGTTGGATAAGTTCCTTTATTATAATTTAATATTAGTTGTGGATAATATATATATATATATATATATATAAAATAAATTATAAATCTTAAATTTTGGAGTTAAAAATTATAATGATATGTATTGGTGATTCCATGATTGCCTATTTTCTTGTATGCATGGCAGGATGGTGGTGATGATGAGGGAGAACATTGCTATGAAGTGCTACTCCAGTTTGGGTTAAATGTTGAGCCTGAAAGTTCCATCCATCCATGCCTCCATAGTTGCAGGATTTTATGCACCCCACAATGGAGTAATCATGTTTAAGATTTTGAATTTTTTCAGGTTGTTCATGGAACCAGGAAAAGACTTACCTATTATTTGAAAGGGTCAGAGCCTGCTGCAGCTATACTCAAAATGAGAACCCATCCACTTTAGATTTGGTACACGTTATCAAATATAAATTTTTTGTATAATTTTATTATTATATTTTCACTTGATGGGTATGATGTGAATAAAGTTATTTATAAGGAAAATTCTTTTCAGAAATTGGTAGATATTTTTATGTTTTAAATTAAGTGGGTATAGATATAGTTATATACTAGTAGGATAAGACAAATATTTATTTTGGCACAACAGAGACATGGTTGAGGGTTTTCATCCATTTCTGATAGTGTCTGTGGCGCCAAAAATGGATGCAAATGATCATGGAAGAGTCGAAGAAGTAATGAATGCGTTGAATCTCCGTCTGTAGCATATGCTGGACAACCAAAAGTTTGTCAGCAGAATGACATCAATGTTGTACAAGGTGATGGCCATCAAAATTTTGTTGGGATTATTTTAGTCTATGCCCATGCGTAGTTTTCATCATTTGTTAGACATATTCATTATGCCATCTTTTGACTGGTCGAAAAAGTTGAAAATACGATCGAAAATGTTACCAGGAAGAGATTGAAAACATTACGAGATATCGACACTTTCCAACAACAACCACTTCAAAGATATAAATTTTAATAAACTAAATTAAATGGGGCATTTAACTTAATTTAAACCGTAAAAAAAACAAAGAACATTCACATATAAAACAAAAAGGCATCTAACTTTAGTTATGAATGCCACCTGGATTTCATGCATTCCCTCCAACAAAACATGGATCCAATTTTGTAAACTTTGTTGCTCGATTACCAACAAAGTGTGAACAACAAATGGTCAATGTATATATCCTCCAAACATATACACATCATTATAGTCGGAGGTAGCAAGGAGGAAACGGTTCTGAGGTCTGTGTCGGCCGGGCTACAATGGATAACATACATAATTGCAGTGAAAAATTGATATTCAGAAGATGTCCACCATTGATTATTCAACAAGAGGCCGAAATTTAGAATATGTCCACTACAGATTATTTAACTGAAGACCAACAAAATTCTATTCTAAAGATGCCCACGATTGATTTTCCCACAGCTAACCAAAATAATTGCATTCATAACATACCCAGTAGTGATTTTTTTGTAGATAGTAAGGAGGATAGAGTTCTGTTTGGCCGGCATGTTTGCCTGCACCTGCCTATATCTATATAGATAAAGAAGGAAGGCAGAAGCACACTAACTCACCCTCCAGAGAGAGAGGGGAAAAAATCACACCTTAATTGTGGAATGACCATGTTGTGCATGGATTGAGTGAAGCATTCCACGTTCAACACAATTCATTGTTGGACATGTATTTTGAGCTGGAAGCAGAGAGAGGTGCTTCTTCCTCTTCAATCGACGATTCCTGCTCATGATTTCTTGTTTGTAGGACGAGAAGGCCAGGTTGGCAATGGAAGCCGCTCAATTTAGGGAAATATACCTTTTGATCATTTTCACACAAGAGAAAATTAGACATGCCCAGGTGATGGTGAGCTTCTATGAGGAAGTTATGTTCAAAAAAGATGAGGAGGTCAAGGCTCTCATGTGTGAGATTGAAGCCTTTAAGCATAGGTTTTGAGTTACCGTATCCATGATGAACTTGGATTTGGATCTTGCTATGCAAACGATTATGTGGACATGCCTGAAATGTTGCCGGGAAAAGAGTGCCCCAAAAAAATTGTCAGAATTTGACACTTTCTAGAGGGGCATCTTCAAAGGAGGACGTGTAAGGGCATAATAAAGCCTCCCTTTTCAAAATTGGGTTTTTAAAATGAATTAAAAATATATCATTCACATCTCTTAATTTTTATTTTAAAAAAATGAGCATGTAAGTACATGTGTTGCCAAATCCAAAACTTAATATTTATGTGACATAGGTTAAATTTGACTTCCATTTATACATGTCCAATAATTTTTAAGTGATGATATTTTTTTGTTTGAAACTTGGTAGGGCGGGTCATAGACCACCATATCCCATGGTTGAGGTGGGAAAACTTCTTTGGCTAAGTGGCCAAGGATTGAGGGGTTTCCATTCCACTAAATTCACCCCAAGCATGATCGCGGTCTCATCCCTTATTACGGTATCTCCTGACTTCACTTTCAATGAGAATTGAACCTTGGTGGGCTCTTTAAGAGCCAAACATCTTTCACCATTGAATCAAACATCATTCGATTAATGATGATAATTTTTCAATATTTGCCCTTCAAAATATGAAACACTGTTATTTATACATTACTAAAAAATATATAGAATAATACCCAATGTTTCTTTACCCCACATATATGCACACACACACACACACATATTGATGGTCATATTTCATATATAAAGTTGTTAAATATGGTTATTTCAAATATTTTCAAGATTTTTACACGTAAAATAATTTAAAAAATGTTTAAACAACCATCAAATTTAACCCCTACTAGGTGGAGAAAGTGCTATTGTACTTAGTCATTCGTATGATTATGTGGTATATCTATGTCAATTCATGAAAAGGGTGTTAAATATAGATGTATCATTACATTGGAAGGATGTTCTCATACATGTAGCATGAACTATCTAGTAACTCATTTGCACATTCCTTACATTTTCTTTAACAATCATTTTGGTACAACTCTTCCAGTCCATTATCATTCTAGGAAAATTTTCTCACTATACGCCCATTCCAAGAATCACCTGACAACTTGTGAGAGAGGTGATGGACCACATGGGACAAATCTAAAGTAAAACATGGAGGAGACAACTAAAATGACTAACATTGGTTTTGTAAAACTGCTTATCATGGAGTTGTCGTCGATTACCTTCAATTTTTAGCACCATTTTTTATATTGTTGCATCATTCACCATATCTTTAGTAGTACTATTTGAAATCTCGTAAGTAAAGATCATATTTTTGGCATGTATGATTGTATTTTTTAGCACTTGTGTTCTTCAAGGAGGGGTTGAGTCTATTTTTGTTTACTACTTTGCAGTTTTTGGCCATTTGTCAACCACTTTATTTTACTACTTTCAGTGCCATGTTCAACTAGCCACCTCTTTTGAGACCAATGTAACCTTTTTTTTTTAGTTTAATAATACGGTGTTCATCAAAAAGACTTTTCTAGTAACCAAATTTGATCATTTCAAGGGTATATTCGTAGGATTTCAATATAAAATTATATTTTATTTATCACTAAATAGTAAAAAAATATTATGGCGAGCATGATATTTCCTTTTCAAAATTCTATTAATTTCACATAATGTTTCTATTTATTTTATTTATATTAGGATGTTTTTTTATTGAATTTTTTTCTCATTTATTGATATTAACATACAATACAAGTTAATTATACAAAAAATGTGAGTCACAAATTAAAATTTGAAAATCACATCGATAAGGGTCAAGAAGGCTGGAGATTCGTTTAACCAATTAAACAAGTTTTTCAATAAAAAGATGATATAACGGTAAGGAAATAAAATAATTATACAATAATAGCCACAACCAACATAGGTAGAGGAGGAGGAGAATCATCAAATTTCCCCCCAACCTCCCCATCCTCCACTAGGTAGGTTGGTAGCATCTGGCGGGTTCCACCCATCATCTCTTTCTATATCTTCATCTTCATTAATAGTTTGGTTATCAAGAGAAATGGGCAGCATTAAGTGAGGGAAATTCCCTTATGGAGTCACAACCCACCCGGATGAGTCCCACTTAGTGTGTCCTTTACTAGCACTTCCACCACCATGAGAGGTGCAAGCTAGAGAAATATACCATTGTCGAGGTTAGACTCTCCAACGTATATTATGAGAGTCAAATATTTTGCCTTGACCACAAGCATGGCCTCAAAGGGGAGAACAATGCCGAGGTTAGTCCGAAGGAACTCAACTTATGACATACAATGCATTGCCACAATGATCAAGAAATTGTTGGACGTGCGCCACCTCTAGGAAGACTTTCTCCAATTACACTTGAATTTGTGGAGTAAAATTGGAAAACACATTAACTCTCTTAGAAATAGAAAAATAAATCTTAAATGAATACATGTTTGAAATCAACATCATTTATATCATTCCATAAATGATAAGGAATTTTAAAACAAAAAATGTGCCAAAATTGTGTGTATTTTTAAGAAACATGATTAAGTCCCCCAAATCATCATTTTCCAAGTTAAAATTTCAAAATAGAAGGTATAAACACAGTTATGAATGTAGCTTCATGTGGATTGAACACACTTCTATAACCAAAAGATATGTTTGATAAACACCAGGTGATGAAAACAAAAATAAATCGAGTGGTCCATCCCAAGGTCAAGCACATGTGAGCTGATTGGTAAACCTTGATGAAGAATACAATAGAAGAAATGGGCTTTATTGGGATCAACAATGGCTGATACTCTAGAAAAACTCTTTTTCTACAATAGCTAGTGAAATTCACTTTCTAGCAGGCATTGAGTGGCTCAATTTGTAGACTTTGAGGGTAGAGGAGTTAATACACTAACTAATGTTTTTACTAGTTGAAAGGATTCTCAACATACCACTTCTAATCATTCAACCATCTACTAGGAGATTGCACACTAATCTTGTAGAGATGATACTCAAGTATGACATTACCAATTTCCATATTTGACTTACGATCAATTGTTTACAACTAGATTTTTTCTCTTAAAGTAGGTCATGTAATCTAATCCTTAGAAAAATTTCAAAAGAGATTATAAATGACTTCGATGCCTTTCCTAAAAAGTTTGACAATTTTAATCTAGGGGACCAAATAAAATGACACATTATAATAGGAGAGAACAAGAGACCACCAAAGGGTGTAGGAATTAATAGATATCCCTTCTCTGAAGCTATCCCCATCCCAAATCAAGTTTCATTTTATAAAATCTTCATCTTTCCATATGTTATTGGCCACAAAAGTATCAATAGTTTTGAATGAGATATGTGTGAACAAGAGGTTTTGAATATTTAACCATTTCAAGAATCCTTTTCCCATGGGGCTTCATAGAGTGGTGTAATTCCTAAGGAGAACTTTACAAGATCCATCACCTTTAAAATATCGAATTACCCATTTAGTGTATAACACATGACCTTGAGTTTGAATATCAAGGAGCCCAAGGCCACCAAAATCCTTGGGTTTGTAGTAGATATCCCATGTCACTATATGAAATCCTCTACCACCTTCAACATTGTCATAGATGAAGTATCTCAATTTTTTCTCTAGCTTGGTATAGGAGGTCTTGGAAGGGGCCCAGTAGGAGGAGAAGTAGAATTCATGGTGCCTAAAACTATGGAGAAAACTTCAAATTTTCCTACAAGAGATAGGGGCTTAGAATCCCATAATTCGACTTTCTTCTAAACTTGTTGGACAACATAGGACTGAATATCTAAATGTGTGGAGTAGAAGGTGAAATAATGCCAAGAAACTTGAATTTATCACCAGGTTGGATCCAATTCCACTTGAATTTGTTCATTTAACTAGGCAAAAGGAATGCAAGATTACTTATAGCACTAATTCTCCCCCACTGAATGAAGGATCTAGAAACTAAAAAAATGTGGAAACGCTATGGAATTTTCAATGGATGATTCATTGTTGGCCAAAGTGAGAAATAAATCATTCAAAAAATGATTCATAACCATTTGTTTGAAAGTGTACAAAAGGGAAATCCCTTTGAAAAGTCCTTTGGAAGTGTAGTCAATAAGGAAATAATTAATCCCTTCAATAGTTAAAACATAAATATTTAAAGGAGAGAGAGGGAAACCTTACTAAATGGACTTGGAAAACCCAAACTGTTTTGTTTGGGATCCATTAATGGTGTTGCATGCCCCATCATTGTGGAAGAGTATTTTGACAGATTTAAAGCATATAGAGCCAAAACAAAGAACTTGCATCATCACTAGAATGAATGGCCATTCAGTTCTGTCATATATTTTTTCAAAGCCAATTTTGATAATATTGCCTATTGGTGTGAAATCCTGACCTATTCCATGCATTCCCAAATAAAATTATATTTTCAAGAATGTACCTATTGTGAATAATCCCATTATGATATGGATGAATGGTGAGGAGAATAATGTATCTAACCCTTAAGATGAGAGATTTATATATGATCTTGTAGAAGACATTAAGAAACATAAAAAAGTCCTCCATTTTGTGATGATTTATAAGTCTCCAGATTTACAGATGAAATTGATGTTGCCTTGGTTTTCATCTTTATAAGAGAGTTGCTATTGAAAAATATGACGTAGAACTTGTGCAAATCCGACTCCATTGTGTCCTATAGCTTAGTATACTTTGTTGGGGAAGAAATTGACCTTTAGAGATTCATCCACAACCATAACTATGATAACATCATGGAGGTATTTGATAGACAACATGTGGTCACAAAAACCCATTAGATTTCAAATTCAACACAAGAGACCACATGAAGGAATTGGGACAAATAATTCTCTCACTTAAGCATGGAGGGTCGAGCACTAAAAACTTTATGGTAGTGAGAAACAAAGGTTTTGAGAATATTGGGAATCCATGTGATCCAAGTGTTATCTATTTAAAATCTTTAACTCGATCAACCAGGTTATTTATACCGGAGGAGGGTGAAGTATCTCTATCAACAATTTTTAACTAGTGCATTTAATCTTATTTGGGATCTATTGGCGAAATAATTTGTCACGAGGAAAATTGTGGGATTTCACTAGCACTCTAGGACTAGGTCCCTCTATTTGAATGGGGAAGCTCCATTTATTGAAATAAAGGAAATAAATGTAAACTAAACTAATTTATGGGGTGGCTTGTAGATTGGGGATCACATAGGAATACTTCCCTAAACCTATGACAATTACTTGTATGGAATACAAGGGAGGAAAATTGTTTAGAGAGAGAGATAGGAAAGGGAAATAGGAAGGGGATTTTAACCAAAAAATAACATAGTTGAGTTTATTGCATTAAAATCAGAGTATTTCACTTGCATCAATAAGAAGAAACCATTCACATAGAAAGAGGAACAATCAACAAGAAACACAAAGTTTTATTGCATCATGTTGCACAATTTACAATTCTCTTAGAGTATAAGTTGAGATGGAGACAAAATTTCAATAGACAAGAGAATAGAGGAAATGAAGGAACTTGTTCCTAGAAAGACAATGGGAGCTAGTAAACAATAATTAACCATCCCCTTACAATGAGGAGATCATATCCTTTTATAGCTTTACAATTCAACTCTTCCTCTACCCCCACATGACTTTTCATGTTCCTATCCAACTTGTGACTTTTCATTATCTTAGGAAAGAACAAACTAAGCACCCCTCTTATAATTTGAGGAAGTAATTTTACATATTGCAAATATTTCATTGTCACTTGAATGAATAGGATGAAACATCATGATCATGTACAATAATGAATTAGAAGGAGGGAAGAAGAGGGGAAAGAATGAGAGAGGAGAGGAAGAAATGCTCAAAGCATGGATGAAGATGTCTCCAACCTCGATGTAGATGAGAATCATGTCCGATGGTGATGAAGATCAAAACTTGACCCACGATGACCCTCCAAAACACTGTGATGCATTGATGAAGAGCTTTGATGAAGGCCTTTGAAAACTTTGATCCCTTTAAAAACTCTTGAAATGATGAACCTCTTCAACACTACTTGAACACATCGAGAAGATGAGTGATGAGCACTACCCCAAATCTGTAAAATTACACATTGTGAGCTCATTCCTTGAATGATTATCCACTTGAAGGGAAGGTGAATATCATTGATGATGATGAGGGAATATTTCTCTCACTTGAACAAGCCTTCAACCTTTGAAACAATGCAATGCCTCCCAAAAGGCCAAGTTCTTGATACAACTTGAGACATATTGCCTGCACAATTTAATCTTGATGATTTGGAGCCATCCATGAGATGAGGTGAAGATCACTATGATCATGTGATGAGTTGGAATTTTTAAGAAAATTTTAATTCCCTTTGGAGTGAGGACTGTCAATAATGAAGGTGGTGCTTCCCTTTGGATTTCATTTGCGAGTAATTGTTTCGGGAGGTAGGGTCATAGTGTTTGGCACAAACTACGACACATTTAGTGCTTTAGACAGAAAGTGGGTGGCCTCTTACTCTAAAAATCCCACTAGAAACTATATTTTATTCTGCTAGTTCTTTGAATTCATTTTTAATCTGATTCCTCATTTCTTCCAGATCCAGGTAGGCTCCATCATTGTCTCCCATAAGTGGATATTCAGTTGACAGGGTTGAAATTGGATCATACCTAGTGTATTTAATCTTCATGGTTTCTAGAAAAAAATATGGAATGATGGGATGAGGGCATGTGAAAAATTTGGATGTGATATGAGAAATTAATATTTTTAGTAAGTTACACCGCACCTTTACTTTCTAATTTTAGCCAATTTTCCCCAATTTCACAAATTTCAGTTTTGGAGTTCCATAAAATTGAGGATTGCACAAAGATTTCAAGATGCTTTCTTTGTCATCGTCACACTTAATATTATTAGTAAGGATCAGATGCCAAATTAATAAAAATAGCAATAAGCCTTCTATTTTCCTTATTGGGATAAAAATTGTTCATTGGATTAGGAATTGCAATGTGATTTCTTGCTCTGATTTTCAAGTGTTTTTATCCTCTGGATCTCTTTGAATCTTAAAAGGTAATTTTTTCTTGCTGAATTATTTAGGTAGAGACTGTAAAAAATTCAGAGGATCAATGGTGATGGTGTTTGGATCATCTCAAAGGCGATCACCTTGGGAGTGCACATGAAATTTTTTAGAGTAATCGGGTCAAAAACAGGTGAGATATGAGCAATTTAGTGGTTTTTGACATAGGGTTTCATGGTGAAATATGAGCATGACCGGGTTGTAGAAGAAATGGAGGGAGGAGAGTTTTTAAAAATGTCCCCAAAAATGCATAAGTGTTCTTTAAATATTCAAATGTTAACCATGGTTGAGAAACCCACCACTTTAACTCACTTTGAGCACATTTACCTTAACCCGGGTTGAGGGTGTGGTAGTACTTACTAAATGGGTCCAGGAGCCTCTCATGTACCTTAACACATTTAGTAATGGGAAATGAGGTTAAATGGTGCAACAACATGGAGAAAATGTGCCATGGGGGGTAGTCATCATGAGAAGGGGGACAAGTTTGATGAATGCAGTGAGTTGAAAACAAGGCTTAGGAAGCTAGTTTGAAGTCGTGAGTGCCGAGAGAGAGAAGGCTTACATTGTGAAATTTTTTTGCACCTGATTCAATTTTAAATTAGGTGAAAAGGTGCAACAATTGCTGGAAAAGTGTGCCAAGGGTGTGCTTGATCATGGAGAGGGGGTGTTTAGGAGGTGTGAGTGGACAACACTTACCTAACACATAATGTTGTCACTTAAGTGACGAAATGGATCATCTCCCTTGGTGGAAATTTTTTTGCACCTCATGCAATTTTGAACCAGGTGAAAAGGTGAAGTAGGGCTTCCCAAGTGCACCATGGGTGTGCTTGATCATGGAGATGGGGTTATTTTAAGTTGTGAGTTGTTAACACTCACCTAACACTTAATTTGGTCACTTAAGTGATGAAAGCTTCAAACCATGCTCTCCTTACATTGGTGGCACATGTTGTTGCACCCAATGGACATTTAAACCAAGAGAAAATGTGTAAAATTATATCCAAGGTGTGAAAATGTGCCATGGATAATTTTAGAAAGCCCGCCTTCACCAACAACTGCAAAAAATAGACATCGGAGAGTGATTCTTTGCCCCGGGAACTTATGTGAGAGTTACCTAGGAAAAAATTATATCATTTTTCGGATGAGATTATTACCATAATTTTTAGGATCCATTTCTTCCTGAAATTTGATATTTACTCCCGTTTTTTTTATTCTACTCAAGCCTGTGCATCGGTGAAGGTGACTGCCACCGAAAAGAATGATGGTGAAAAGGGAAACCCAAACATTTTAAGTGAAGAGGAAATTTAATAGGTAATCTTGGGATTTTAATCAGGCCTAAAATATCCATATATCTCCTAGAATGCTCATTTTAATCCTCACAGGATCAAGGATCTTCATCTGCATTGTCGGGCCAATATCTTAAAACCTGGACGATAGAATCTCAGGATTTTTTTGATGTGAAGTATGCCTTCTTATATTTTTGATGATTAATTTTCACTTCAAAAATTACCTAAGACTCCTGTAATATCCGAGAACAAGCCCACTAGCTTTTTTAACACTTTTATTTCCCTGCACCATGCTATAATTAGCTTTGGCGTTGCATGTAGCTTGTTCCTAAACTTGTTTTTGCTTGAAAATATTTCCTAAAATACTTATGATGATCTCATATATCTATCACACATTCTTGGGTGTATTATATATTCTTTTTTCATTCCCCAGGGTGCTTACTAGGTGTAAAAACTCTAAAAATAGGCCTTTTTGGGCCTTTGGGAGTAGTTCCTTCAAAGTGGATAAAAATGAATCCATGAATTACTTCCCAAAAAATTACCTACACATGAAAAACACTTTAAAAATATAGTTAGCACATCCCTCTTGGCCATGATGGGGTTTACATAGTCAAAAATTGGTTGGAGGGCAGGTTTACATTACTCGGTTCAAGGATTTTTGAGTGTGGGCTTAGTTGTCATGACAATTTTTTTCAATTTTTCATGCTAGAAATTTAGCATGACAACATGATCCATGGGATTTATATTGTTCCTAAACTTTGAGTTTGTGTCTCCACATCGAAACTTCTTTTTGTAGTGATTTATTGAATGGAGATGCCTTTAACTCTTGTGAGATTCAAATGAACTCACGGTGTGAAGCCTCACAATAATTACATTGGAAAACCATAGCTTGGTGGAGATAGATGCATAAATAGGAAACTATATAGCTAATGACATACTCCACCATTCAATCCATCCAAAGGGACCATCAAGGTGATGAACAATTTTCAAAATTTTAATAATATGCTTCTTAGTCCAAGCATGGTATATGTGGGCCATGTTGTGGTAAAATTGAGTCTTGAATTTCCTCTACTATGGAATGATCCATTCAACCTTAAAAACTGATTGGTTTTTTGTCCAAATTATGGGATTTTGTTAATTTAATCAACTGTATAGTGATCCAATCAACCTCTAAATTGATTAGTGGAATGTGATCTCAATCAATACATTCTTTCTCTAAGCTACGCACTGCCATATATGTGCAAACTTTCGCAATTTTGAGCTTGTGTATGTGTTTAGTAGATTCAATTTTCATGTTCAAATTGAAGTAAGAAGTATCTAAAGCCTCTGATAATCTACTAAATTCATAGTTTGAGACTTAATGGTCACTATATGACTGAAAAATCAAAACGTGATCTCAGACGCACGTGACCTCCCGAGGTCATGCCAGAAAACCAAAATGCTATGGATACGATGGTAATATGATGGGTAAAGAAGATGTAGGTGGAATGGATGTGATAAGCGACAAGAAGTCAAGGAAAATTAATGTTTTCAGCTGACAAGATGGGTATTTACTTGTTAAGAGTAATGAATGATTGTCTAACTTGTTCATGGGTGATGCTATGATCAAGTATGATTGATGTACGCAAATCGAGCTCAATATCAATAGAACAAATCTAACCTGAATTGGTTGGGAGATACATGGAAACTTTCCTTCTTCCTCTAGGTATTCCTCTCTAAAGAGGGTCATAAAAGCACGTGAGGAAATATGAAAGGGAAAGTCAAAGATCATGAAATCTAGTCTCTACCTAGTTGGTTCACCCATAATTCTTTGGCAGTGTCTACCTCATCGTTCAAAGCAAGGAGCTGGTGAAAAATATCAAGTGGGATCAAGGTAGTTCTAAAGATAAGCTGACGTAATCCTCGGTCAATGTATGTTAGGTGTGTATCAATGTTTGGTTGTGGTACAGTTGGATCACAAACTCTAAGTTGTGGTTGTCATGGACCCTGAATGGTCATGTGGGGACATACTAAACAACTATGGAATTAAAAATCAATCTGAAACCAAAGGGGCTGAAGCTAAGATCTGGTAGCCTAGGCCGCTATGGGAATGAGGATGCTTTGTTTATTCTAAATCTAAATTAATTTAAGTTCCTACCTTTAAATAAACAAAGAAAAAAATATGAATTAAATAAAAGTTTATTGATTTCCCTTTTAATTCAATTAAATCGATTGCAAGTATTTAATTAAAGAAACACAAAACAAACTATCTAATTGCTTTTTTATTTTTGTATTTTTAAATAAGCTTTTAAATGCAATAAAAAAATAAATCTAACTTATAATCTATGCTTTTGTGTTTTTTGTTTACTAGAAATAAATAAAACTAAATCTACATGCAAAAGTAAATTGCTTCTAAATTAAATAAATCCTACTTCTACACTAAAATAAAAACAAATAGGGAATAATCGGATGTGGCTATTCCTCTGTTGCAGGATATGAAAATTGAATCTAGCTTAAAGAATAATTATTCTAATTTGTAATTGTGGTTATCTATTTCTTCTTATTGCTTCAACTCAGAATCACGGGAAGAAAGAAGCTTCTCAGAAGCAATTTCCTCTTTCCCCTGAGACTTCCTCGGTAAAACAAATAAATTGCACAATTGTAATTAATAATGAATAAATACAATGAAAATCATAGACACGGAAGCTTCCTCAAGATTATTTCCCTTATAGATCCATAGGGATAAGCAGGGAATAATTTATCAATGGAAGCTTGTTTATATGCACGTAAATCTAATAATGAAGAAATTGAAATCTATGGGTACTCTAAAATAAAGAAGTGAAGAAATTGATGCACAAGAACCTCCTCCAAATTCTTTCCTAGGAAAATCCACAGGGATAAGCCGAGAAGAAAATATCAGCAGAAGATTCTTACAGATAAATAAAGAAACTATGAATTCTACCTCTTAAAACAAGTTTATTGCTTCTTTTGATTTAACGACAATATTATAGATTAAAATATTTGAAGAAATTGAAATTACATCCCCAACCTGGTTATTGTAGAATTGTGACAACTTCCAAGTGTGGTGATGGTTTTCTATCTCCTCAGCTTCCTTTCCAGAGATGATTCCAAGTGATCCAGGGAACAATGTTGGTTGTAGAAGAAATCAAGAATTTGGAAGATGCTAGAGTAGACTTGTTGCAGGAAAAATGGTCACAAATGCAAGCAAGAAGCAATAAAGCAATGATATGAGTTGTTTGTGTACTTATTGGAAATATTTTAGCAGAGTAATGGTGCAATCAAAATAAAAAATATCCAACCAATGCTTTGGGGAAAATCTTGGTTTTTATAGAAAAATAGTAGGGAAGAAGTCCAACACACTTGGAAATCAAGAAATGCCAGATCATCCAAAAGAGAGGCAATCAACATTCTAATAATAGTAAGTAGAGAGGAAGAGTTCAATATGTATCCAACATGCTTGAAATTGGGAGAGATGATCAATAAACATGTGAGAAAAACACTTGGAAGATTGCAACACGTGTTCAGAACACATGCAGTTTGGAGTCTCAAATTAAAGCACATAAAAATGGCCGTTTAGGAAAACTGACGATTGTGTAATTGATGCAACGATTGCATAACCATCATGGTGGTTGTGTTACCTAAATTCACCACAACCAAGAAATGAACAAAAAATGACTCGGAAAGATAAAAACTTGGAGATAAGGATAAATAAAGAAAAATAGGCATGCTGAAAGACAAAGGAGAGGATCTGGACTTCATTTTTGTTCTGGAAAAGAGATTTATACTCATAGGATATTTTTATCATGTCCATCAATGTAGCACCATGCAATTTTGGGTGTGTACAGTCATGTTGTTTAAAGATGGCTTCATGCTTGTTGTAGATTTAAAGGAAGGTAGTGGTTTGATTAATAATAATAACTAGCCATTGACTTCCTTTAATCTGTGGTAAGCATGAAGCCTCAAAATATGAATTTTATATATTTTTAGAGGATTTGGTTACTTCTTCCTTTAATTTGAACATCAAAATTCAATTTTCTCAATTGAGACACAAGCTCAAAATTGGGGAAGATTAAAAAACTAGGAAGCACAACTTAAGGAAATAATACATTGATTAAGATCATATTAAGAGCGGGAGATAAGGTTACCCAATATATATATTTTCCCTTATTTTCTCTAATCAAGCAAGTGAAAGAATCAAAGCCATTAAGGATGCCAACACTCACTTTACTAAGATCCTTGATAATAATATGTATTGGTGATTGCATGATTGATTATTTTCTTGTATGCATGGCAGTATGGTGGTGATGATGAGGGAGAACATTGCTATGAAGTGCCATTGTAGTTTGGGTTAAATGTTGAGCCCGAAAGTTCCATCCATCCATGCCTCCATAGTTGGGAAAAGTAAATAGGATTTTATGCACCCCACAACGGAGGAATCATGTTTAAAATAAACCCAAGCTTTTGAATTTTTTTAGTTTGTTCATGGAACTAGGTAAAGACTGACCCTATTATTTGAAAGGGTCATAGCCTTCTGCAACTATACTCAAAAGAAAAACCCATCACTTTAGATTTGGTACATGTTATCAAATATAAATGTTATGTTTAAATTTATTATTAGTATATTATCACTTAGCTGGTATGAATAAAGTTATTTATAAGGAAAATTCTTTTCAGAAATTGGTAGATATTGTTATGTTTTAACTTAGGTAGGTATAGATATAGTTATATATAAAGACATTCCTTTTGAAAATTGGGTTTTTAAAATGAATTAAAAATATATAATTCAAATTTATTAATTTTATTCTCTTTAAAACTAATATATAAGTACACGTATTACGACACCATGTCTTGAAAAAACTCTAAAACTCAATATTCAGGTGATTTGGGTTAAATTTGACATCCATTTATGTCTTATCAAACAATTTTTTAGGTGATGCTAATTTTTCAATATTGTCCTTCAAAATGTGAAACATCATTATTTATACATTACTAATAAAATATATAAAATAATATTCGATGTTTATATATATTTATGTATGTATGTATGTATGTATTGATGGTCACATTTAAAATATGCAAGTTGTAAAATATGGTTATTTCAAATTATTTACAATATTTTTACACTTAAAATAATAAAAATGTTTAAACAAACGTAAAATTTAACACCTACCAGGTAGAGGAAATGCTATTGTACTTAGTCATTCGTACGGTTATGCGATATATCTATGTCAATTCATGAAAAGGGTGTTAAATACAAATGTATCATTGCATTGGAAAGGTATTCTCATATATGTAGCACGAGCTATCTACTAAATTTTTGCACCTTCCATACATTTTCTCTAACAACCATTCTAGTACAACTCTTCTAGTCCATTGTCATTATGGGAAACTTTTCTCACTATACGCCCATTCCAAGAAGCATTGTGATTAAGCTAAAATGTAAATATATGAGCCTAATCTGAATGCTATAGTAGTAGTAAATGAATAATAATTAAGTACAATAATGAATACCCAAGAAATTAAGCAATAAATAATGAAACCCTAATTGCAAAGAGAGGGTAGAAATCCTTAGCTGGTTTGCAGAGTTATGGAGAATGCATAGAGTTGGAAAAATGGAAAATGTGAAGCACAAATTGTCATCACACTGAAGCACATAAAACGAGAGATATGAGGAGATAAGTTAGACTGGGGCGCTTGGAGAAGGACAGGGGCACCCGTGGGTGCCTAAGACTGTTTTTGGGCACCCAAGTCTACTGAAAATGCTCGAAAACCTCTATGATGTGTCACGACGTGTTCTCCTTTTATCACTTTTGGTTGCTCCGAGGTTGTACCAAGATCACCGAGGTCGCTGGAAACCTATAATGAATTATAGACCTACAAAACCCTCAAGTAGACATCAAATCCTAAAAAAGAAAGATGTTGAATGAGGGGTCGGACTGTCCTCAACAATCATAGTGGTGAACTTATCGACTGAATGTTGCACTACATGTTAGACCCGATGTAGTTCTATGTGTGTGTGTGTGTGGATTTGGGCCCTAGGTTGCTCTTGTGTCAGTTGCACTTGGATAACAAGCAAGTAGCTAGATGTAGAATGTAATAAATGTGTGCATGGAAAAGAATGGACTTCCCTCCTATGAAGCGTGATGTAGAAAACCAGCCCTTGCATCTCTTGTGATGGAGCTAGATGGATGCAATGGAGCTATAAGATGCCTTGATAGATGCAACCTTAGATGGTGATAGATAGTGCTTAGTGCTTGGTCCTTAATTATGATCACATAAATTTATATTTGTATGATTCCCTTGCTTGAATTTCATAATTAACCCTAAAAATTTCGACTACCAAAAAGATAAGATGCTCAAACAGGTAGAAAGGACCAAAAAGTGTGAGTAGAGTACAAAAAGGATAAGGCCACCCAGAGGGGATGAGGGTGCCTGGTGCTGGCATTCTAGCTGGGTGCTAGTGTCCAAGATGAAAAATGCCGAAGAGTAAAAAGGTAGAACTGAGCAAGTAAGGGTGCAAGACTGAAAGTAATAATAGAAAGCAAAGAAAGGTGGCCAAAGACATGGGTTAATTAATACTTTTCTTACTTAGGAATCACATGAATAGTAGTATGTAATCAAGACTAGATAATTACCCAAAGTGTGTGATTGTGTGTCTACACATTGACAACTCGCGAGAGAGGTGATGGATCACATAGGACAACTTTAAAGTAAAACATGGAGGTGACAACTGAAATGAATAACATTTGTTTAATAAAACCACTTATCATGGAGTGTTAATCGATTACCATCATTTTTAGCACCATTTTTGTATTGTTACATCATTCATCATATCTTTGGTAGTACTATTTTAAATCTCATAACCAAATATCATATTTGTTGGCATGGAGGATTGTAGTTTTTAGCTCAACTTACATTCTTAAAAGAGGGGCCGAGTTTGTTTTTGTTTATTGATTTGTAGTTATTTGGCCATCTCATTAGCCGTTTCTTTTCAATACTTTCAAGGACATGTTTCTAACTAACCACCTTTTTTGAGGCCACTATAACCTATTTTTTATTTTAATAATATGATGTTCATCAAAAAATATTTTCTTGTAACTAGATTTGATCATTTCAAGGGTATATTTGTAGGATTTTGATATAAAATTATAAAAATATATTTTATTTATCAATAAATAGTCAAAAAATATCGGTGAGCATGATAATTCCTTTCAAAATTATATTAATTGCACATAAAGTTTCTATTTATTTAATTTATATTTAGGATGATTTTTAAATTTTTTATTTTTATTTTTAATTTTTTAAATTTTTTATTTAAAATATTTCCTCATTTACTGATATTAACATAAAGTACAAGCTAATTATTTAAAAACATGAGTGACAAATCACGTTTTGAAAGTCACATCGACAAGTGTTGAGAAAGTTAGAGACTAGTTTAAAAAATTTAAGAAATAGTTAAAAATTGGAGCCCTTATGGAATTTATGTATGTTATAAACTTTCTATATAGGTTTAAATTTGACATGATCAAACATTTTTTTGTTAAAATAGTGGCTATCTACCTTACAAAGGCACTAAGAGGTGTGTTGGTAGTCACAATCTTAAATAATATAATAAGATAATAATTAATTACATCAGTCAAAAATCATTAAAAACACAATGTGATTTTCATCATGTTGAAAAACACAATGTGTTTTTCATCTTGTTGAAATACACAATTTGTTTTTCAACACGTTGAAAAACCTGTAGTGTTTTTCAACAAGATCAAAAAACACATTAGGTTTTACAAAACGATGAAAATCACATTGTGTTTCTAATCAAGATTTGACTGTTATGATTACTATTAAGTGATTAACATGTGGAAAACACAGTGTGTTTTTCATCAAGATGGAAAACACACTATGTTTTTCAACATGCTGAAAAACGCAGTGTGTTTTTCAGCATGTTGAAAAACACGACGGTTTTCCACATTTTCTTATGTATGAAATTAAATTTATTCAAGTCATACTAGTATGACCTTAATATTTGTATTTATATTGTTAACAAGAACCTTAATATTAGTGTTTAAGGTATCCCAATTATGTTGTGTACGGTAACCATTTAGTGTTTAAGATGTTGTATTAGTGTTTATAGTTTCATATTAGTGTTTAGGGTGTCATATCAATGTTGAAGGTATCATGTTAAAGTGTTTAAGGTTTTCTAAATGGGATATTTAGGGTGGCCTAGTATTTGAATGTCGAGTACTAGTCTGTCCCCTTGTTTCCACTGATCGAGCCCTAATAGACCTAATGTGATAATTCAACATGTTTTAGGGCTAGATTTGGAATCATTTATACCAATTGAACCCTAATACATGTTAAATTAATGTTAGGTGTTTTATTATAGTTGAGGGTTTTGTAATTGTGTTATTTAAGATGATAAGTTAGTGTTTATGACATCATATCAGTGTTTGAGTGTTTAGGGTATCGTATGATTTTTTAGGATGACACATTAATATTTACGGCATTCCAATTGTGTATTGTAAAGTGACCCATTAGTTTGTAAGGTCTCATTATAGTTTTTGGGGTTTCATATCATGTTTAGGGTTGTTTTGTTAATGGTCAAAGTATCTCGATTGTCAATTATGTTATTTAGGGTGACCCATTAGTGTTTAGGTTTTCGTATCGGTGTTCAAATGTTTAGGTGTTGTATTAGTATTTAATATGAGTTCTTATGATATCAAATTATTTTGTAAGGTGTCCTAAATATATTATTTACAGTGATCCCTTAATGTTTATATTCTTCTAATAGTGTATAGGGTGTCATATTAGTGTTTATCATGTCTTATAATTTTTTTAGGGTATAAAATTAGTGTTTATTTGTGTCTAAATTATATTATTTAGAGTAACCCATTAGTGTCCAAGGTTTTGCATCAATTTTTGAGTGTTTAGGATGTCATATGAGGGTTTAGGGTGTCATATTAGTGTTTAAGGTGTCATATGAGTTTATAGGGTATTACAGTAATGATTATGGTTTTGTATGAGACCATGTGTTTCATTAGTGTTTATGTTATCCTAATTATGAAATAGAGGATGAATCATTAGTGCATAGAGTATCACGACATTATTTAGGGTATTGTATTAGTGTTTAGGGTGTTGAATTAATGTTTAGTGTATCTTAATTATTTTATGTGGGGTGACTAGTTAGTGTTCAAGGTTTTGTATAAGTGTTTAGAGTGTCCAAAATTAATTTAATGTGGGAAAATTATTATTGTTTATGGTGATAGAATTAGAATAATTTTAACTAATACTTGTAGAGATGTTATGTTAATGTTATAACTACCTGCAAAACATTAGGATTGACATTAAAAAAATCAACTATTAACATTGGGAATATTGAACAACAAGGACTTTCTTTTTGAGATATCTTGAAAGTACAATACCTCAACAATATGTGTATCAAAAACTTTTTCTTCTTCAAATGATAGTAAAAAATGGAGTATGGGGCTTATATTGAATTCTACTAGAATGTGGGAGGATAATGGTTTTAAATGAATTCTAGATCTGATTTGGAACATTATGCACGTGATAGGTATGGCTAGGAATAGGTATGAATTTTGAATTTTTAGGGTTTCTACATGACTCTATAACTTGTTTAGGGTCATGTAATAGTGTTTAGGGTGTCATATTAATGTTTAGGATGTTGCATTAGTGAATAATGTGTCCCAAATGTATTATTGGTGGTGACACATTAGTGTTTTATGTCATATCAATATTTTAGTGTTTAGGATATTGCATTAGTTTTGAAGATATCATTTGATTGTTTATAGTGTCATATTAGTGTTAAATTGTCCTAATTATGTTATTTAGGATAAACCCTCAACCTTAAGTCATAAACCCTAAAGCTTGAACCCTAAACCCTAATCCTTAAACCCTAAGCCCTAAACCTTATACCCTAAACCATGAACCTTGAGGCCTAATCCCTAAACCCCAAACCCTAAACCCTAAGCCCAAAACCCTAAACCTTGAACCTTAAACTTTAGAAAATAATTATAGTTTTCATTATTATTATTAATTAATATATTTGAAACTATAAGAAAAGGTGGCAATTTGATGTCATATCTATTACCTAATACTTTGTAAATAGGAACAAATCTATGTTCTTGATATATACATGGATGAATATAATACTTTATCTTAAGTACAAATATATCGAAGAATTATTTGGCAACATCTTTTTAAAATGAATGACGTGGTCAAATATTTTGTTTAGTATATAGACACTAAATAATAGTGTGAATTGGTTTATTATTACGGTATTATTGTATTCACGTATTTGTTAATAAATGATAGAGGATTAGGTAATTTATACAATTTGTGTTTATTCAAACTTCTCTGCTCCTCTCTCTTATTCAAAGCTTTTAGGCCTCCTTTTGTACACAAGGGTATAGTCCTTTCAAAAACTATTTACCAATATTAAAAAAATAAATGATAGAGGATTCGGTAATTTCTACAATTTGTGTTTATTAATCACTGGTATGAGAATAGTTAATTATGTTGATATTACGTTGGTATTGGTTAAATATGCATGCGATCTTTGAGCTCTTAGTTGTAATTTCATTGCTCTTAGCTGTGTTAAATTAAATACAATAGGAAAAGTTTGATTTCCTAGATGCATTATAGTTGTAAATATTGTGAATGTGTAGATCATTTGTATATATAATTTTTATTAGTTGTTAAATATTGGTAATTGTAATGTTGTGAATGTTTGATGTAAGTTGAAGCTATAAAAATTATGTGATATCATACTCTCACTCTCAATTTGGCATATGGGGGCAAGTTCCTCTGCAAAGACAGGAATTAGTGTGCGATGAAGGGGCTTGCCCCTTAGGATGCCACATTGATAAGCCCAATTATCGTTGTGTGATGAAGGGGCTTGTTCCTTAGGATTTTGCATCGATAGTTGGGTGGTATACTGTGTTGAGCAGAGTTTTTAAAGTCACCCACAACCCTCCACTCAGAAATGCACCCTCCCATAATATCGCAACCGTCCCTTTTGTAATGGACGTTTGGTGATATTATGGGAAGGTGCATTTTGAGTGAAGGATAACCATTGGCATTAATTGATACTTGAATTGTCATGGATATTAGCTTTCTGATGTTTTGATTATTTTGTCATATTGGGTGACATATATTAGATTTGACATGTATCGTACTAACATTAATTGTATATTTAGGTTAGCATGTGTGTTTTTGTATTCAGTTTCTCTTTTGTGTGGTGAAAATGAATACACGAAGCTCAATTCCTCCTAATCCCATAGGGATAATGTTGACAACTCCTAAATATCAAAGGGAGGAATTCTTCAGGAGGTCCACATTTTTGGTCTACATAGACCATCATCAATAGAATAAGCCGCCCAAACCGGAAATTGCAGCCATGGTTAAAGTCCAGCTCAATTTTCCGGAAACTTATGTTATTTATTTGTCTAAGTTCCGCACTATAGGGCCCCATTCGCGAGGATATGGTCTATCTTATGGCATGATGGAGGATGCCCAGAAGTATGAGCCTCCACATAAGTTGAGGAAGATGGGATTTCCGGTCATAAAACCGGCGATAGATCCAAAAAATTGTGCAAAAAATATTGTACATAGAAGCATCTCCAAGTTTGCTACTAAAAACAAAACAAAATAATTCTATGTTTATATATGTTTTTTTCTAAAAACTTCCGACATGATTGAAAAAAAAACTATATCAATATTTAATTTAAAAAAATAGCATACATAATAATTTTACTATGGTAAATTAATCACCCTAAGGCTAAACCTAACATTTGTGAGGGAATCAAACTTGTTAGTGAAGGAAAGATTTTGTTGGTTGCCTTGTACAAAATTTCTTATTTGAAATGGTAGTTGTTTTTCCTACACATATTCCCCATCTTTCAAAGGTGTTGGATTGCATGATTGATGAAGCATTATTTTACATTCAAAATTCACCAAAATATCCCCAAATATTTAGATATCACCCCATATTGGGGTTGTGATGACTTTGAGGTAAACACCGTAGTCTGGGTGGGGAATAATTGTGGCGACCACCAGTAGCTGGATGGTGTTGCATGAGTGGTAGAAGACATAACTTGTTTTCTATTAGCTCTAAGATCACATTTGGGTCTATGCACATCTGTTAGAAATTTGGTTTCATTGTGAGAGGAAGAAGAATTTCTTTTACTTGTATGTTCAATGGACTGACCATTTTTATTGGAGGTCGTTGCTTTACTTTCTAAAGTTCTTTTATCTTACAACATCATTCAAGAATTTTCCATCAAGGGGGCATTCTTGAATCATGTGATTCAAGGATTGAAAGTGGAAGTAAGTATTCAAGAGTTTTATATAAAGCACAAGATGAGAAATGTGTATCACTAATATGAATATCTATGGTCTCTTTCAATTCCTTGGCTAAATGTTACACCCTTAACCCTAGGTCATATATGAGGATATGGATAGCTAACCTATGACTAACATAATATTTTATCATATTTATTTATGATTTCATTTGCTTAGTGTATCACCTTGGTTCTTTTCATAGTATAGAAGGGTACATATTGGAGCTAGAGACTAGTATACTATCATCATATTGAGCACTTGAATCTTACTATATGGTTTTGAGGTTGCCCCTCAAAGTGGGTAAGTCATTATACTTGCATATTGTGATCATTTATCACGTGCGTTCACAATATCACAATTACGACATTAATCACATCACGTTTAAAGCACATTACTCTTCCAATATCTACCACCATCATGCAACATCATCATCATCATGCAGTATCATCATGTAACACCACCACCACCATGTAACATCATCATATAACACCAATCCGGCCCATAGGTTCGAGAGCATGAACCTATGCTCTGATACCAAGTGTAACACACCAACATTTCAACACATGAACAACACGGTAAAAGATAGGATTTTTTTTTTTGACTTGCTTGAAGATAATACGACACTAAACAAGTTCTCTAGGGAATACAACCAACTAAAGACATGCTTTCCACAACACGGACCTACCACTGGTTCTGAGATAAACATGAGGCACACACTAAGGACAAAACAGTTCATCTAAAGTATGCAGTCTTAGAACAAGGTCTTCCCACGAAGGTTTCTTTAGATTCATGTTTTATTTGTAAGTGTTTTTACATTCTTTACTTTTCCGGAGGAGTCATGATAGGAGAATTTGAAATTCATGTCTCCTTTGAAGAATTTTCCCTACCTTGTTAATGTTAATATACAGTGTAAACCAATTATTGGATGGTAAGAGGTTGCTTCATTAACTTGATTAACTTATTCATTGGTTAGGAGGCAGTTAGTTTATCAAGGCTCTTAACTTCATCAAACTGTTTTCAACGTTGTGCTTTTAAACATATATGTTTTACCCTTTTAAGCGGTCATATTTTTATTTTATTTTATTTTTACAGTACATGACTGTCTAAGACTTGGATTCATCATTAAGATCTTATTAGTGGTTAAAAAGGATTTCATTGGGGGCAAGAGTCTAACCAGAATTATTAAAGGTTTCACTTGGGCTTCACTTGAAGAGATAGACATAAGTATACTGTTTACATTTTCAACGGGTAAGATAGATCGAAGAGTTTCTTAATCAAGTTCCTTCTATTTATTATAATTTTATTAACTTCCAAGATTTAATCATTGACTTCACCTTAAGACCATTCTAAGGACTCACCACAATAAGAGATTGTTGATTAGTTTACGTGGGATCACAAGGTATATTTTTTTCTCTTGTTTTCTTTTTGCTAGGTTCAAAACATAGTCCTCTACCAAACGACACATGACCAAAAGGTAACCAAAGTGATGTAAGTTGATTCAAGTTTAGATAATTATAATTAGGTTGACAATTCAAGGATAAATCATATTCTGAAAAGTGAAAGTTCAACAAAGGATACGCATGTCAAAGCAAGTTCATTTAATCTTATTGACAATAATATTTCTCAAATTGACTTTCAAACGATAACAACCTACATGAGAACAATACAAAATTATAACGCAATGCATTCTAAATAGTCTCCACAATTTCCATACCAATGTTTTAAAGAAAAATAAAAACATTTGTACACCAAATAGATTCTAAGAAGGCTGGAATCCACTTTCTACACGTGTTTCTTTTTTCTCTCTCTTTTTTTTCTTTTCTACTCAGGAAATCCTCCTGCACATTTGTTAGCACATGTCAGTTCGCAAGAATTGAGCATGATAAAAGCTATAACATTAAGACAATATGTTGTTATCTAATTGTTTCAAGGAAGAAAAGCACCGTTGATGATGAAAAATAATCCAAGAGTCTAAACAAGAGAAATTAAAGAGTTGTCCAAAAGCATAAAACGTCAGAATAAAAAGGGAGGCACTAACTCTTTTTAATTATCATTTTCTCATAGGAGAAGTTAACAACTAGAATGGTGAATTCCACCCATATCACAATAATGACCATCATTTTAACAAGATAACATTTTGAAACAAAAATAATTACAAGAAGTGAATTAATTTCAAACGTGATCTGTCCCTATTTGTTTAAGTTAATTCACCAAGCCAAGGATTCACTATGCCACCTTGGAAGATCCCAAACAATCAATCGACATGAGAATATCTAAACCAACATGTCTTATTAATATTAAGATGATGTGCCTATAATGATTACTTTTATGTCGAAAGTACATAATAAATAAATTGGAAAGAAAAGGAATGAAACGCACAAATGACCTCGTATGGGTCACATCCTATCCTTACAATCCTTCTATTAAACTTTCTTCTAATCAAGAGAATGTCTTAAGAAAAAGTACAAACTTGGCAAGACCAAACAAAACCATTATAAATCTTACGGGAGGGTTACTCAATCACTCACAAGAACACAACACAGATACATAGCTTCCAAAGGATCTGCCGTCAACAACAAGTTGATTTAAACCTTTCACGGTCAATACATAACCATTCTACTACAATGACATCAAGGAGGTCGCATCACAACGATCATCACAAAAACCAGTCAACCAATGAGTTTCCAAACACACCAACCTCTAAGTCACAAGAGAATGAAATTTAAGCATCTTTACGGAGCAAAACGTAGAGTAATTTCTTACGCATAAAACCAACATCCCAATTTTAAGATTTGAAAACTTCCTCACTAATGATCAAGTAGATCTCGTATCCTCCAACATGTGTGAAACAAAATCAAGGTAAGAAAGGAGTATTTCCTCGACATTTTAAGCTATCCAAAATAAATGTGAGTAACGTCTATAGAAGACATTCCATAGGATCAGCTACATTGCTCAAAACAAACAAATGATCACGAGGGAGAGAAGGTGATTCCAAAGACAAAAATCTCCAAACGGTGAACATGAATTGATATCAATTTATGATGATCAACCATGACACTCGAAGAATAAAAGTATTTCTTCGAGCGATTCAAAACAAATAACAAAAGCAACTAACCTAGTTGAGAGTAATATCAACTTGGCTCAATTCAAAGATCAGTCAAGCTAAGCACACACTAAGCCAACCGGAAAGGGTTACTAGAACCTAAAACAACTAAAAGAAAAGGATAGAGACAGGAATAACATCATTTACCTATACACAATGCACTCGCAGTACTCAATCACTATTTCGCAAATACCCAACATAAACCAGAACTACAGATCTCGAACCGAAACAAGAATAAGAACAAAACAGGAACTATAAGGTCGAGTCCAACGACAATGTTGGATAAAACATTCAAATCGTGAGACCAACACAAAGAACTCGGGAATTTTCATTACAGGACCCCCACCTCTTTTGTTTTATTAGTCTTAAGAACAAAGTTCACCCAACTAATATTTATTAAAACCCAGAAAACAATATAAAAGGCTTGACAGTATGATCATTTCTAATGCCAAAAAAATACAAAAGAGCAAGGGAAGTGGAAACCAAACAGCATACCATCACACGAGACATTTATATGAAGATTAGAGTTATTTAATGAATCAGTTAAATAACAACATAAGAATCAATGGTATAGAGAATATCGTGCCTGATTAAGCTCCCGCAGTCGAAATCAAGATGGACAGGGCCTGCAACAGCAACCCAAGCCTAATTCCATTTTCTTCAAGCTCGTTGGGCGCCCAAACATCGAACATCTTCACGTTGGCACAGGTAGGAGTTCACGGCCAGGGTGGGTGGTCTAAAATACTTGCCATCATCCTCCCAACACCGCTCCAAGATTAGCCCTAGAACTTCTGTAGGCCCCATTTTTGGCAATTGAACTTGATCCTTCGTCATTCATCCAAACACCTCCACCATCTCCATATGCATCTGATTGTTTCTAATTTGGACCTCCTAACCTTGGTGCTCTCATAATAGGAGCAGCCCTAGTCTGAGACAAAGCAAAAGAAGATGGCTTTATAACCAAAAACAATCTCTTGGTACAGACTCCATATCCATAAAACAGTCCCTAGACTTAGCATCCTCACCTTTTCCCTGCATCCCATAACCTGCAATCATGGCTGTCCATGAGAATACATCACTTTTAGGCATTTGATCAAATACTCGGCGTGCAACTCTAAAATTCCCACATTTGCAAAACATGTCTACAAGGGCATTCATTACTATAATAAAAAAATCAAAACCACTTCTTAGTATGAAGACGTGGATCTCCTTCCCCTGATGCAAATTCAACAGGTGAGAAGTTCTTTTTGGAAGAATTCTGAAAGGTAACATTGTTGGGCTTCGTGTCAGCCAGATGCATTTGTTGAAAGAGATCTAAACTTTCCTCATAATGTCCACTCTGTGCATACCCTGCAATCATTGTATTCCATGACACTATTGTTTTCTCAGTACATGTTCTGAATCTGAAAAATATCCTGCTACCTTCATCTCCCAAGACATTTTCTCCAACATTGCATAGATCTCCTCGTACTGTCAGGTGCGATTCTGTCACCTACACAAAAAGCATGCACCTTTTTATTGCCTTTAATCCAACTACACCAAGTTTCTTTTTAATTCCTCTATCCTTCATCGATCTCCTAAAAGCTCTCTTGCAAAGCAAACTGTGCTTCATGAATATTACGATATGAAACAGATCCACCCCTATGAGATCCTCTTCCATGAGTTACATCGTAGAACAAGCAAGAAATCAATAGAGAATATTAACAATAAATTTCATCAGGTCTTGGTAACACTCTTCTTGCATGCCGCTTAATCGATTTAGAAGAACATATCTTGAAGGAGAAACACGAATCGAGCATGCATCGATACTGAGAACAAAACAAAAACATAGTTGAACAACCTGCTTGCTGGAAGCGCTCACAAAGGCTTCTACAAAACTGCAACGTGCAGGTAGTTGGATCCAATCAAATTGTATGTTGTTTTGTCCATGGCAATTATATAGGTCCCAAATCCGCCACTAAAAGCGATGTCATAGCAGGCAACGACGCAGGTCTGAATGACGGTATTCTCCTGCCTGGTGAAGGGAGAAGTCCATATACCCAGCTTTGACAAGACACCAGTCCATGTTTTGATAAGGAAGTATCCGAGCAAACCAGCGGCCACGTTGAGAGAAGGAATGACTCCCACAGTCAGATTCAACTTGTGAGTAATCACACAAAACACTGCTCCCAGCACACCGCTCACCACCACACCCCGCACTGTGATTTTCTCCTGCCATCGTGGCACTTGCACTTCCTCTTTTCCCTCCTCCGGTGAGGACAATAACAATGGCCTCTCCATTTCCTCACCCGGACCACTAACATCCACACCCAAGAATGGCTTGAGCAAGCCGCAAGGGACAAACGCTAACTAAACCCGATTCCCAACAAGATCGGCATGGAGTGCTGCGGCGTGCATGCATGTACGCTTCATTTCTTATTGTAGGATTTAAAAATATTTGAAACACCAAGCTGCTGAGATCTCTGTGTTTTCACCATTTTCAAAACTTGCAAGATTGCATTATGGAAGGCGCATTCTTGAAGGAGAATCCCGAATTTGAGGATGCAGTCGATACTGAACAGCTAACAACATAGTTGGACGACCTGCTTGCTGGAAGCGCTCACAACGGCTTCTACTACTCTGCAACATGCCCGCTGCCCCAGCCTGAAGCTCCATCTGCACCCACGCGCACAGGAAGGAAGGGAAAATCGCAGCAAGGCAGAGACAGGAAGAAGACGCCATGACAGAGCACTCAAACACGTTTTCTCTCCATCAATGCCTGCATCTCAAAAAAAATGCACCTCCCAACCATACGCATTGAATAAAGGATCCAAACAAAGATCTAGGTGAAGAAAAACGCCTCCACCGACTCCCATCTCCCTCACGCAACGTAGAAAAACGTGGCCGGCCAAGTCAACCGGCAGGTTGGGGTGGTTCGAGAGGAGGCCAAGGTGGCAGAAACGGGATTCAATGCCCTAGAGGGCATTACAAACATACTCTCTGTCTTTGTAGGTCCAACCTTGAGAAACCTTACTCGCTCTGTTTCCCATATATGCAGTCCTCACAAAACTCTAAACCTATTTCGTATATCCGAGGCAAATCCTTCTTTATGATCTCCATGTCCTTATGGCTCATATGACCAAGCCTATAGTGCCACAATTTTGTATATCTTACGAAGCCACAATATTACAAACATTAGTGTTATAAGTGGTTAAATACAAGGTTCAACCTTCTTACCTCTTGTCACCACAAGAGCACCCTTAGTAACCTTCCAAGAGTCTCACGTAAATATCACAAAGTATAACCATCACTTCCCAACTACTCTGCCGATATCAAATTTCATCTTAATGTAGGCACATGTCGACATCCTTCAATAGCCAAGTATTCCCATTCGCATCTTAACATGAACATAAAATTTTTCAACTATGATGCAAGGCTCATCATCACCAAGAAAAACATGCCCAAAATCTCTTTGAACATAATCAACAAAATAATGCCTATGTGGAGAAGCATGGAAAGAAGCCCCTAAATCTAAAACCCAAGATTCCATAATATTATGGAAAGAAAGAATCAAAGCATCGACATACATTACCCATTGCCACATTTTCCTCCTTGTTTTCTTCCTGTTGTTTCTTCTTATCACAAAGCTCCCAACAAACCTTCTTTGCATGCCCAGTTTTCCACAATTCCAAAGCATACAATCTTGTTCTTGGATTTTGACCTTGCCCGATCTTTTGATTTTCCACGGTTTCCTCTATTCTTCTGTCTCCTCTAGTTTCCTTTGTCAAATCATTCTCTCAAGTAGAAGATTCCCCAAAGCTTTTTCTTCACATTTCCTCGCTTAGAATCACCCCTACAACATCCTCAAACTTAAACTTTGAGTTAGCTAGAACTGAGTTACTTACCGCCATTACCAGGCTATTCCAACTCTCAGGTAAAGAGCATAGAATTAATAAAGCCCTAACTTCTTCATCAAATTCTATTGTAGCCGAAGCTAGCATATTCACAACCGTATTGAAATCATTTAAATGATCTCACATTGAACTAATCTCGGACATTTTCATATTAAACAAATTTTTCATTAAAAATATCTTGTTAGAGGAGAGGTTTTTTCATACAACTTCCTAATGCATCCAATATGTCTTTTGTAGTCTTTTCCTTTGAAGCATTAAATAATACCGAAGATGTAAGACACATCCCGATCACTCCAAGTGCCTTCCGATCCAACAAATCCCATTCCACATCTGTCATACTCGAGGGTTTGCTCACCTTCTTAGGACAATGGAGTATAAAGATCCTTCGATAAAGGTAATCTTCCATCTGCATCTTCCAAAGACTAAAATTCTACCCGTTGAATTTATCAACACTAGATCTTCCATCATTTGCCATAGCTCCCACTCAAGCTAAAACTTTCCCTGTGATTCAACACTTCAGCAAACCAAACCAAGCTCTGATACCAATTGTTAGGAAATAAGAGATAAAATATGTGGAATAATCCCTCACAGAATCGCAACAGTAGAAACTAATATGCAGAAATTATTACAGATTTGAAATAAAATTGCAGAATAAAATAACACAACACAAGGAGACAATATTTAACGTGGTTCACCCAATTTGGGCTACGTCCACCAAGAATCACTTGCTCAGATTTTATTACAAGCCACCACTCTCTCAATACAATACCCAGATCTGTTTGGAGCTATGCTCAACAAACTCTACAGAATTCATAGCCAAATTCAAAACACATCTGCAATGTTTTTCATATATCTATCATATGCATAAAACCATATAAATAAGAATTCACTTAGGGGAAAGTTACCTTCAATGTGGCCTAATAATATAACTTGCAAGATTTACGCTTTCAATGAAAATTTGTTGGTGAAATATTTCACGGGTAATAGTGTACTCATCAATGGGTAATAGTGTACTTGTATAAGAATGCACCGAGGGAAAGATACCTTCAATGTGGCCTAATAATATAACAAGACTTCTACTCAATGAAAATTTGTTATTTGGAAATATTTCTCCAAGTTTGGGTCTTTTTTATCTTCAAATGCTAAATCTAGCCAATAACAGTTTAACAGGAACCATCCTCCAAATAATACTACGCTCACCAGAAGTTCCTTCTCCCTGTGAGTAATATAGATTAACGTGTCTGCTTTAATATTCTGAACATAACTTTTTTCTTATTTATTTTTGCTCTTCAATTTCCAAGAAAGGTGGATAGAGAGAATCTTTATAATATATTTCAAAAATGATTTGCTCAATTTTGTAGGACAGAAAAAATGTCTAGAACCCTCTTATTAATGTTCCCTTAATATATATATTGCATGGTTTCTCCTGTGCATATTGTTACTCCCGATATTTTCTCTCAAACTTTAATTTTTATATATTTATTTCATGTCATCCATATTGTTTCGCAGATTTTTGAAATAGTTATTTGGATTTTATTTTTAAGCTTCAAACACGTGAAAATGAAGTTTATAAGTGAAATTATAAAAAATGTTAGTTATAATATTATAATAAATAATTGTTTAAAATTAGTTATGAATGTTTGGTAAGGATCGTTATTTTAGTGTAAATTATACTCATTTTTTTAATCTTTAACGCAATTTCATTGGAAATATTTTAACCTTTTTTCATCAATCTTTGCATTTGTCGAAAATATGTAACTTTGACGGAACTCACTGAAAAGAAGAAATATTTTGTAAATTTTTTGAAAATGAAGTTCATAAGTGAAATTATAACACATTTTATTGAAAACAAGTAATAAATTGTACGTGATTTTTATTAAAGTTTTCGACCTTAAATGTAGTTTATTGAATAACAGGTTGTGAGTATTTTAAAATAATAGAATTAATAAGATATTAAATAAAATAATAGAATTAATAAGATATTAAAATAAAATAAATTAGATGACAAATGGCAACATAATAAAATAATAGAATTAATAAGATATTAAAATAAATTTTAAAATACTAAAATTAAAATTAAATAAATACAACATATTATTGAAAATCTCGTAAATAATATATAACATATTAAAAAACGGTTGAACCGTTTTGCAGCAGGATAAATTAAGTTTTGCAGGGTTTAGTGACATATTTGACCATGGGAGGGGGCCAAATCCTATGCAGGTTTTGTCTTTTCTTAGTTAAATTCATCTGCACGTAGACTTGAAGCTAAAATATTACGAAGGAGAAAGACAACCATAGTGACAAGTCCCTCTATCATTTCCATGTTTGCATTAGCAGCCAATCAGCCCCAACATAGTGGCGCTGAATTTGGGAATTTAGGTTTCCTTTCTATCTTCCATACTACACAGAGATCGAGTTTGTTGAAAATAAATGAATAAATCTGATATGAGGCTACTCCCAAATTAATTACGAACAAATGTTAAGAGATTTATAAGTTTTAAGAATTGTGGTTAACAAATATATAGATTTTAATATTAGTTGAAATTAAAAATATGACTGGACGGTGTAGATATTGGTATTGAGTAAAAAGTTTAAAAGTTATGAAGATTATGAAATGGGTGGTTTAAAAAAGAAAGAACTATTAATGTTAAACTTTGGCAAATAACAAAAATATTTTTTTGCAATAATATATTATCGATTAATGGTGTTTGGAAATTATTTGTGATGTAGATTGTTATAAGGTAAAAATAAAGGTGTCTATTATCTATAATTAGATTTTAGACATGTTTGATGTATTACTTAATTTTAGATGGTGTGAACAATTCGTAATGTTAATTTTAATATTTATTAAAATTTTATGATGTGGATAATTCATGTGGTTAATTGTAATTTGCAACAATAAATGATGAAAATATTAAATCACTTAAATTTTAAAATGTGTTTTTTTCACATTGTACAACACTTATAAGATCATTTTTAAATTGAAAAGATGCTATGAATATTTCACAGAATCATTAAAAGGTCACATTTATGGTAGTGGTTTTATTTCATGGACAAATATATCACTTTTTAATTTATCTTTCAAATATATTATTTTTTGTTTATTTAATATAAGTAACAAACTATTTAATAAGTTTGAAGATGGTGTAAATTGTTGTAATTTTATAAATGATACAATAATTTGAACATATGATGTATTTATTAATTATCGTATGATAAAATGGTAGCCGTGTATTTTTTTCATTAAAATTGGATAAAAATGCACTTAGTGGTCAATTTGTTGACTCTCTCCTTATAAATCAATTTTTGGGTTGTTGCAGCTTTGTGTTGGCAGAATGAAGACGCGGAGTCAATCTAACGTCCCCATTCCTCTTGAGACTCCTACATGGACGGTATGCATCAGAGACATTTAGTGCGAGGAAGAATTTTGTAGAAAACAATTTGTTGTTCATGTTCTTCATCATAGAAGACCGAATTTGAGTCGCGATGAGATAAAGGAAGAGCTCTATAAAAGGTTTAAAGTTCGTGATATGAGGACTATTTTCCTTTCTTCATTTAGGACAAAAGAAAACACGTTCTAGAGGATTTGGCCTTATCTACGACACTGTGGAGGATGCAATCAGATTTGAACCCAGAAGTAAACTGATGAAGAATGGAATTGAAGTCCCGAATCCGAGAGCTAAAAGGATTGCTCGAATAGGGCTAAAAAATAAGGGGGTTAAGAAATTTGGGGATTCAAAATGAATATATGGCAGTTGAACTTGTTTTGATGAAAACTTTAGTATTTTAATTTTTAAAACAGGTTTTGCGGGATGACATTATGTTTATTTTCTTATACGAACAATGCAAAATGATTTCAATATTGTTGACACAGTAAAATTTGAAACTATTAATGGTATGTTTAGATGTCCTTTCTTGTATCCAAAACACTTGAAAGTTTTAATGCTAGTGGAGTTGAAAAATAGTCATGTTCTGTTTAGATGTATTTTCTTTTTTAGTAGTTTGTATTCTTCTACAATCCTAGAAAACTTTATTATAAGTTTATCTATAGATAAGTCTTGTGCTCGTGGAAAACATTGTCGTGGAATTGATTTTTTGCAATCATGGATATTTTTATTGTCAGTTTAGCTATATTTGTAAATATTTAATTATATTTAAATGATAATATGATGAATAGTAAGTGTAATGATTATCTTGTTTTGATTTCATACATTATATTATCATAATGAATACACCATAGAAATTAGTTCAACAACTTAATCACTCATAGGATATTTTGAACCATAAACACCACCTTAAATAATAGTGGATCGAGTGTGAGAAACGATGAAAGATAAAGCATATTATAAGCTAATTTCCCGAATATTTGATAGAAAACCTTAACCTATTGACGATGACGATGACGATTGACAATGATGAAAACAACGATGATGATGATGATGATAAGAATGAAACATTGATGACAATTGTGACGATGATAACAATGAAAATGAAGATGACAAGGATGATGAGGAAAATGGTGACGATGATGACAATGATGATAAAAATGATGATCATGATTATTGAGGATGATAATTAATTATGATGACAATTATGTTAATGATGATGATGATGAAACATTAACACTAAACACAACTCTAAAAGTGATGAAGACATTGCTAAGGAGAAATGCACCACCATGAAAACAACCATTGATAGTGTTGATGGTGGTGGTGGTGGTGAGGTGTTTGTTTTGAGGATGCTGGTGATTATAAAAATGAGGATAATGATGATAAAAATGATGATCATTTTTATTGGCAATGATTATTAACGATGATGACAATGATGTTAATGATGATTATCCAAAAAACATAAAGTAGTGGGATCCATCTCTCCGCCAATAAAAACAAGGGAAAACACTGAAAGCATTCAACAAAAATAATTACCTTGTCCTTAATTAGATCATTAGAAGAAAAGGAATGAGAAGACAACATTCAACTTCTTGAACCATCATATTCATTTTTCTTAAAGCTGGTACAGTAAAGTTCTTAGAGAACTATGGTATTTATAAGGCATGCAAGGACCTGCATATTCATGTAATTACAAGTAGCAGCATATGTTAACGTGTAGACATGGGCAGAGAAATGAGGGCACGCATTAAAAATAGATGTGCCACTTATGTATAACTTCTTATTGAGAGCTGAGACAATTGGCCTCAAGCTATCTAGCAATTAAAACTTTCCCATGATCATATATCCAGCACCTCGGTTTGGTGTTTTGGTGTAGACTTACATTCACAAGTTAATTGACCTGAAATATATAGCGATGAGTTTTTGAATATATCAACATGGATTTATGGACTCTCTCATCTTTTTAAAATTAGTGTCATCTAAGGTGTCGCTAGTAAACTAATCAATGTACGGTTGAGTGTTTGTCAATTAGAGCTTGATGATTTGGAACCTAGACTATAAGGGTCTCCTTTGGACATTAAACTCAAGAGAGATATGGTTTATAGTAGATGCTAACCTGTAGTGAAAACCACGTAGAAAGAAATGTTGTTATCATAGTTACCAAATATGGTAAATTTTTTAAAGGTTTTTTCATATTTTTCCATTTTTCAATTCAAATGTAAAAAACTTCCTATTTTTAGTGGTTAAATATTCAAATGCAAGATCTAAAAAATATGTTATTTATTATTATTTTATACTATAAATATTTAAATTATCAACACTTCCAACGTTTTATAGTGACTAATTTTTAAAAGGATTTTCATTTTGAGATCTGTTTAGAAGGTTTTCACTTACGATCGTTGCAAGATTAATAAGACCATAATTTTCCATATTTATCATTTTTTTTTCCATTTTGGAGACCATCGTTTAATACTCTCTATATGAAAGGTGCTACCTTGGTTGTTAGAATGAAACATGTAGGTGATAGTCACTGAAGTAAAACTCCTAACCTTAGCGGAGATAATTTAAGGCGTAACCGATTCCCACTGTAATTCAAAAAAAAAGTGCCAATTGAGGATGCATCCATTGTTGTAAAGGACAACAATATTGAGGAAAGGGGGAAGACATTGGCGGTAGTTATTTATATGACTATATTTATTAATGACTAAAATGTTCACATAATTATCTAATATAGAATGACAAAAAATACACCGTTTCAAGATGTAGCCACATAGTCTCATGAACTCTATCACCGTGTATAATCCAATGAAGATCCCCGATCATGGCCAAATTTACGAGTCTCTAGTTGGTATTGCTTGTTTGTTTGTGCACATCATTAATGCTTCACATTCATGTTGTGTTAGTTTTGCATTGCATATGTTATATAATGTATGACGGTATTGGGTTTGAGTTAGAGTGTTGCTTCTTGTTGAAATATTGTTTGTAACATGTAATAATTGTACTAAATTTGTGCCACAATATTTTTGTGGTTGAGTTTGATGTGGATATTGGTTTGTCCATAATAAGTGGTAATTGGGCAAGGTATCCTATAAGAATTATAGACATGATTTTGCAAAAGAAAATATCTTGTTGTTGGGGGATTTCTTAACATAATATGGAGTCTATTTTAGCAGTAGCTTTGGGCCAAAAACGCTCAACTCATCGATGAGGATTTATTATATGATTTTCATGTTTGTCCTTGCAACAATTACATTTCGTTAATTGGAATTTTGAGGGTTACATATACAATAGATAAATGTATGTTACATTCTAAAATTCCTATTGGAGAAAAAGCAGGAGTGGGTTTATATTATTTAGTATTGAATTATAAAGTGCATTCCTTATGCAATTGATAAGGTAATATTTTCTAGAGCCCACAATTCCATATATGATCATATGTAGTGGTTATTTCAAAGAATTATTTGATATATTAGATAGTTGTTTCGATGACAATGTATAGTGGAGGTTAAATAAATTTAAGGGGCACTTTAGAAGATTTTGAGGTTTTTGCCTTGCTAATGTGTCACATTTTCTCAATTTCATGTTTTTTGTCGCTAATTTTTTATCACTAATATAAAACTAAGTCATTTTATTTTTCTGACACAAACTTTGCAATATAGTGTAGAAATAGTCTGAAGACTAAAATTCGGTGGTTACTTTTAATGCGTTGACGCATATAACATCATGTTTTTATTATTGATGCGATTAGTGTTAAGGTTCACATTATGATGTAAATACAAACACTTTAGAAACAAAAATACAACTCAATGCAACATGTGAATAAAAATTTGATGCAAAATATAATTGATGTTTGTCGTTTATCGATTACGTGGTAAAAGCATCACATCTCAAAATCATCATAAATATATAGAAATGGTCTCAAAGGTGTCACATCTAAATTAAATGTAAATTTAATCTTGCTTCCATTTTTAAAAACTAAACCATAATACTAGCCATTAAAATTAATAAAGTCCATTAAAATCAAGTAGCGAAAGGTCTTTCCATTTATAATATATTTATTTTTAATCACCGGGACTTTGAAATTTATATTAAAATAGTACAATACAATTGGGAATATTCTATTCATGATACATGACTTACGTCCAAAAGGAAAAGGAAATGACAAAGTTGTTGAAAATACACTGAGTGCAACAATTAGACATATATTACGGATTGGATGGTCCCATTTGCATCAATTAAACACTAACTATATAATGAGTGTGTCAATTAAATGTGTATTGACTTGTATTGGGGATCAATTGGTCCTATTGCACCAATCATACCATGATTATACACCTAGTGTGACAAATAAACTCAATTGTTATGAATGGGTGTGTTGGTTTTCAAACTAGCCAAGGAAAAGCCTATAAACGGTGAAGCAATCAAGTTTGAAAAGGATCATCATAGTTTACTTTGATGATACATTTTCAAACATCTCATGTGTGTAACTTAGGTGATAGAGGTGGTGGTCTTTTGGAGAGGGGCATCTCATGTGTCCTAGCCACGAGTACATAGTACAACCTCAGATAGTTCCTAGCCAGCACAAGGTATAATTTTGTGATATTTTCTCCATAAATAAGCAACCATAGCTTAAAGTGTTAGACCCCTTAAACATAAGAGAGAAAATAGAGTTTAATTGATCCCTAATAAAGCTATGTACTCCAATATTATGAACACTATATTTTGATCTTTGTAAAACAGGAATTTTGTTTGTATTTTTGAGACTAGATTAGTGTGGATATTCATTTGGTAATAAGGGAGGACACCCAAATAGGAACCATGTTTGGTATATCTTCAATTGGATTAAATGTTAGTTACAATGTTTCATAAACAATCATGATTTATTCATAAACTAGGGTCCTCCTTTGAATGTTTACTATCACTCTTGTGTGGAACTAATGATAGCCATGACATAACCTTTAGGCATCATAACAATGTCCATTGGCCAAAGAGTTTCCATTTATCACTTGCCCATGTTATCGTAATTTTACACTTTGGATATGCCCCCATGAATTAGCAATTGAGGGCTTAGACTTTGATATGTCGTAGCTAATTTTCCATTTCATCAAGAGAGAATGAGATGTTTGGAGGGGTTTCCAATTTGAGGTAAAACAAACCATTAGTTTTTTTAATGGGTACAATGGACATGATGTTGTAAGAATTTTTCTTTCATGATGTGACGGTTTTCTTGTGAGACTATTATTTTAAAATCGGTCCCATTCAAAAAAGAAGTGAAACTTCGATTCTATTCACTCTAAGTATACAAAATCAACTTGGGGTTATAATAGGAATTTGTGCTAGAAAAGAAATGGTAGTTGTAGCATGGAACTTGCATAACCCATTTCCTTATTTGTTGGGCTAGACAATTTTGTCCACAAGATTTTTCTTTCAAGTCTCAACTAACTTGTAACACTAGATAAAAAGACAATAAAAAGTAAAGATTAGGATGTAACAATTGCAAAATAAATACATTAGCCAATATTATTTATAACTCCTACAAACACTCCTCAAATAGTTTCATCCATTGAATATTATTTTTCTGTGCATAATCTAGAAAACAAATCCTTCCACTTTTGTTACTTTCTTGGGTGTTGGCCTCTCTAGAATCACTTATTCTTTGAGGAATTACAACTATACCAACTTCTAAAATTGTGTGTCCTAGCCAATAAAAAAGGTAAAGGATAGTTTTTAGGGCACTACCAAGTAAGAAATCGATTTAGTTTATGAGACCCCCTTGTCAACAACCATAGGGGTGTTGTTCTCCCATCTCCTTAAATAGTGTTCAATGAGATGTACATACCCTACCCCACCTCTGAATTCAAACATGTTCCTAGATGGAATACATGTGCCTTCATAATCAAGCCCACTTAGGGTATACAAGCTAAAATCATCCACAAATTTTTGCAGATCTTCCTTGATCTTAGAGAACTCCAAAATTTCATTCTAAGTATAAAGAAAAAGTTATCCAAATACATACTAATGACTCAAGTTCATGAACATAGTAGAAGGCATATTTGTCAACTTGAAAGACACTGGAAAAAAAAAAATATATGTATATATATATATATATCTCTCAAAGCTAGAAAAGAGGACTAGATTACATTATCGCTCTTGGTAAGCATTTGATAGTCTCTAGACTATGTGCAATGTTCATTAAGAATACCCTTGTATACATTCATTTGCTCAAACAAATTATCCATTCCCATAAAAATATTTTTATTCTTTTCATAGCCTTGTTTGAATTTTAATAATGCACAAATGGAAGCATACCATACACTTTAAAACAAGCTACGAGACACTTCTCGTTGAGATCTATTTAGTTGAAAAAAATTGTCCAATAATTTTCTCAAGTAGCAAGTTCAAACATAAGGTACCAAATTGATTCCAAACTCTAAATTTATCTTCAAAACTAATCAAGCGGTGCATCATGGATTACATCCACAAACTTTTGCAACATAGATCTATGTTTACTAATTATAATATGCAATGATTGACACTAATTGTGGTATAAGGATTTAATTAATGTTGAAACAAATGAGAAAAACTCACATAATATATGGAATTCTAATTGTACTCATGTAAGTGGACATGTACATTCATGATGGATAGTAGAAACACCAAGAAGAATGTGCAAGAAACATAACTATTCACATGTAAGTACCTGATGGTGAAAGGTGTGGTTATACCCAACCATCACCAACCACCCAACAAGTGCCAACCATAAACTAACAAAAAGTTAGCGTAGGCCAAGTATATTACCCCTAAAACACAACATAAACAAAAACATCTTATTCATAATAATTACAACCTTCATGCAAAATGTATGGCCATACACTAACATAACGAACACAATACAATTATTTTATGTCTACAACATTGTAAACTCATGTCTATTGATCATTTGATATATGTGCCCAGAATACTACCATGTACAAATAACATCCGTTATTGAGACATCTCTTAACTTGCATGGTAAATGTTTTCCTAAGATAAATCAGGTGAATCATTCCCCTATTCATCAATGGATCTCTTAGATCAATAATAACATAAGGCACACTTATTGTGACAATCCATCTTTTGTTAGGATATAAAGGGAGTGGAAAGGTATTCACCTAGGGTCATTGTATTATGATGTATTGAGGTTATGGAGTGGCAAACTTGTGATGCACATAACTCATGTTTAGATACAATGTGCCCAAGACGTAACTTTTATAATGGATTGACTTGTGAAATAACTTAGGTTTAAGTTGACGGTTTAACCTAAACCTAGGATTATTAGATAAAAGGCTATATTTAGTAGCATCTACCATTGTAAAATCATCGTGGATTATGGATCATTTCCTATTTAATAGTATAGGTAGAGTAGAATAACAAGACTGGAGTTGAGATGTCTTGGAGTGGTTCCTTTCTTAAGAATAAGTATTTTATAACCATACCTTAACAATGTTTCTATTTCATTATTAGTAGATTTATGATTAGGGGACATTTACCCACCATACATCTTGTGTTGTGAATTTGTATTATTTTCAGTATTACTATTGTCTTGGTTAGTTGGCTCTTGACATCTTTTTTACGTGCAAATCCACTCAATGTTTCCCAATTACAACATAAAAATCCCCATGATATGAGAAACAGGTGTAGACATGCTTTCACCCCATTAATATCCAATCCTAAATTTGGACCCCTAGACATTGCATAATAGGTGTTTGGGTTTTACAAACTAATTCTACCATCGACAACTTACTCTTTGAAGTTGTGAAGCTTTCTTATTCCTTACTCTTCTTGATGATCCTTGGGGTAACTAATAAGACAACTTCAATGAATTGGAGCTGCTAAAGATGACCCTATGTTTTACACCCCGATAGGTGGTTATATTTTGCTCTCTCAATGACAAGGAGTACAATAGTTAAATGTGGAAAGCAAAATTATCAAGATGAAATATTTAGTGTGTATATGGGTGTGCAACAACTTTCTAAAATATGAGTTTGAAGGGTTCAAATATTATAGCGTAATGGAAAGTGTATATGTGTATGTAACAACTTTCTAAAACATGTATGTATCTAGTACATACATAATACATATATATGTGCTATATATCTATTGATAAGTTTTATGAAAGGTTATTTATGGGTATTTCCAACCTTTCCAAATGTATCAAACTTTAGAATCTTATTCGAAAAAAATTGTAGGGCAAATTTGGAGAAAAATTGCAACCCTTACATCCTATGATACATCAACAGATCCAATAACAACAATCTTGGACAAATCCTTGAAACATACTCATTGCATGTATCTATTCAAAATTTACATGTAACTTCAATGCAACAACTTCCTCCTAGTTCGTCAAAGAGATTTTGTATGGTTGGTCATAGTGCATTTGCCAATTTCATGAACTCCCAATGCATATTGTTCAAGCATGTAACCTCTGGTTGAATGGTTGTGTTGGTTCAGGTTTTCGTATGTATCTCATCAGACAATGTTGTCACCCATTCAAGCCCATTGGCCACCATTTGATCCATAAGGACTTCTTGATTTCAATATCTTATAATTCGGACTTTTAAAGATTTATCAAACCATTTACAAAGAATATAGGACCAAAACTCAAAGTGTACAAAGAGAAAATGAATGACATTGGAATATGTAAAGGAAAAGGGAACATATAACACGAAAGAGGTTAGTATATCTAGGGAAAGTTCCATTGCATGAAATTACATACGTCAATGCACCAACACACATGAAACTAAGGCCTCTCGTTTTGTATGTAAGAAAAGAGAAACAAGGGACTATCATGGATATTTTATATTACTACCCACCTTTTAATTAAAAAACACCTATATATTTTCCATATTCATACCTGTAATAATTCCGAGAACTAAGGTAATTGCCATATACTTGCATGTTTTTCAATATTAATAATGTGAAAAAGCAAAAAGAAATATTTACATGCAAAAAGAAAGGAAGTAATTATGCAACATAACATTCCAAAAACCAATTATCCACATGAAGGTCGGTTTTTCTTAAAACCTATTAAAGTAACATAACCTTTAACAAAAAAATCCAAACAACACGATAGATTAGAACAAGAATGATAGAAATGAAAGAGAGAATGAAGACAAATTTCTGCAAATAAATTTGTTGCACTAGCATAAGTCATTAATAATGTATCCGATAAGAAATATTGTATGCACAACAAAATATATGGGGTTCATAAATTATAATCTTTTCACAAATAATAAATTTGAGTGTAATTTTCATTATATTATTTGTCAAAGTTCAATTTGAGCGTGTTGAACTGGCAAGTACTATTTTCAACCACATCCCTGGATTAAAGTACACCCTTAATGTTTGCATCAATTTAGGAACACCTTTACAAAATCAAAACTCCTAATGTAACATTGTTAAACTTAGATTTTATGTTAGAATTGCACATCTTTCCTTGCACACTTGAGTTCCCAAGATTGGGTTGGAAAACAAGAGACTCAAAAAAGAGAGGCTTAAGGATTACGTTTGTTGGGTAAATTTGATTGATGTGCTTGGTTGGCTCCACAAACTGTTTGTTCCCAGAATTTCTCAGCTGCCTCATAGTGCATGTTGAGGGCTTGAAATTGGTGAACTAAGAGATAAAGGAGAGGTGTAGACCAAACAACTGAAAAACAGAGTTGTTGGTCATAATTATTCTAATTTGAGGCCATAAAGGCCACTACACAACACACGGGATGCAACTAGATATGGTTATCAAAAGGGAGGATAGAAAGAAGAAGAAAGGTAGATACTCTAGACAAATTATACCAAGAACAAGTTGCGAAGGATAGGTGAGAAGAAAGCATGATAGAAAGGAAAAATAGCTCATACTTGTCTCTCGAACTAATAATCTTAGGATGGGAAAGAAAAATTTAATCTAAAGAAAATGGTAAAAAATAACCCAAAGTCACTCAAAAATCACACATAAAATCTTACAGAAATTAATACAACAAACAAACAAGATCCTAGATGCTAAACGGCTAAAGCAAACGATGAATGATTACTCTTCCTTGTCAAATACTCCAAAATCACACAAAATCTTACAAGAAATTAATGCCAAAAACAAACAAGATCCTAGATGCTAAACGGCTTAAGCAAGCGATGAATGATTACTCTTCCTTGTCAAAGACACCCTAAAAATCACACTTAAAATCTTACAGAAATTAATGCAAAAAACAAACAAGATCCTAGATGCTAAATGGCTAAAGCAAACAATGAATGATTACTCTTCCTCGTCAAAGACTAAAATCACACCTATCCTAAGATTAAATCTAACACTCAACATACAACTAACAAAGTCTATTTTCTTATTTATATATACTTCTAATTTTTTAATTTTGATACTTACTACTGTCATCCTATGAAATAAAAATAAATTGTATTTTCTGAAGAAACACATTCATAACATAAAGATATATGTGATTCATTCACAATAGTAAAATATAATATTAATAATTTATAATCATTAGCATGAAGTAGCATATGAATAGCTCTAACATCTCAAAATTCAATACATGTAAAGAAATTTTAAGTAAAGTGGAGATCTATCTAATGTAGCATGCCAATTTCTAAGCAACACACTCATAGCATAAATGTGATTCAATTGCAATGATTGAATTTTGGAGTAAAATACAATAATAATGATTTGTGATCATTAGCATGAAGCAGCATATGGATGGCTCTACGATATCAAAATTTAATGCAGGTAATGAAATTTAAAGTAAAGTGGAGATCTACCTAACATAGCATGCTCATTTCTTAAGCTATGGCAAGACCAGTGATAGAGATTTAAAGTACGTACTACCAAAAAAATGGCTCCAACATGGAGTGATGAAATTTACTTGGTTGGCTCTCCATTTCGAAACTCGAGACTTGGGAAATAACCCAAAAGCCAACCATATAATTGAAGCAAACCACCCATATATTACATGATCCTCATTGTCCAATGAATAATGGTATTTGTCATTCACCTATTCCACCCAAAGGATTAAATTTAAAATTTCCTAATGCAAAGCCAAAACTCATGAAATAACCTATAAAGTCCTTCAGCAGGTAAATATCCAGTATAGTTATTATTCACACAAAATAAGTTACAAAAGTGTACATCAGGAGATAATAAAAAAGTGAACTTGATAATTACAAGAACCCTGGATGCATTAAAAAGTTCAATATGGAACGTGTTACTATGGATGATATTTGCACATAAACCAATGAAAAGATTAAAAATGGAAACAATAAGTAGAAAGATTTAATCTAAGGAAATAAATGTCTACAAGAACAGAGTAGGACTATGACTCGTGAAACAACAAGCATTCTTTGCACTTGATCTCTTGATGAGTGATGCCTAAGAACTAAAATCCCAATGGGAGGACCGTTGATGTGGTGATGTGTACAAGAGGATTTTATGTTTTTGATTAAATGGCGATGACGTCAAACGTTTTTCAAAAGTACACTGGTTTTGACAAACCAGTTGGATTGTATGTAAATTATAGAGTATCTGTCTCAGCTCTTGACTTATCAAAACGGTTTAGAACTTGTTCCAGTAGAGGTGGACTAGCCAATCACTCCTTTTTGGAGAAAGGAAGTGGTGTGCTACAAAGATAGGAGTACATGTGGCAGATCTACTCTGACAAATTTTAAGGGTCGACAATGTTTGGAAAATAGTATTAAAACTCGCAATTTATTGCCCGATTATCGCGATAAATTGTTTAGGGCAAAGAAAATGATTTATCTTTCTGGAAATCACGATTTGTGGACTGCCGATAAATAGGCGATTTCCAACGATAAAAACCAAAAAAACTCGTTCAAATTCACTGCGAAAACTGTGGAAAATCGTGCCGTGTAGGTTTAAATGCAAAAAAACCAAATCAAACCATTTCGTGCATTTTTTCTCCTGTGCGAGTCATATTTCCTTCTCAACTAATTCGTGGCTCGTTTCGTGTCTGGTTTTTAATATTTCGTGGTGGTTTCATGGCAGGGTCCGTGGCGATTTGCAACCAGGTTTCGTGGCAGTTTAGGTATAACTAATTCGCATATACTATACACTATACAGTTTGCAACCAGTTCGTATACAGTATACACTAATACGTATAGACTATAAAATGTATACCTTACAATAGTAATTCGTATATACTATAAAATGTATACCTTATAATAGTAATTTGTATAGACTATAAAATGTATACCTTACAATAGTAATTCCTATATACTATAAAATGTATACACTAATTCGTATAATCTATAAAATGTATAGAATCTGGATTAATTCATTAACGATTATAAAATGAAAATTTTATTAACGATTATAAACTTAAAATTTTATACACTTAAAATTTTATTAACGATTATAAACGTTAAAATTTTATTAACGATTATAAAATTTTATTAACAATGTTTTAACATTTAATTTACGTTTATTCTATGAATTTGAATGTTTTTAAAAGTAGCGATAAAGTTGTCGATTAATGCCGATGAATTGCCGATTTCAAGTCAAAATTTGGCCTATCAATTAATCACCGATAACGATTTTTTGAACTATGATTTGGATAAGTGCATCCAATTTTTTTGAACCTGTAAAAGCAAATCTCAAGAATAAGAAGTGTGATAGTAAATTCAAAAAATAAGGGAATATATTCAAAATTTTGCAATCACGTGTTTTAAACAGCCTTTTACCAAGGTGTTACGCAGAGACGCATACCCCCTAAAAACAAATGGCCCATACGTCCCGGAGGAGATGGCGGGAAAATGCCCATCCCCACATTTCCTAAGAAACGATTTTAGGGGGCATCTCCAGGATGTCCTCGAATATTAGGGACTTTTCAAAAATGTCCCCCTGCTTTTCAAAGCTTTTTGGGACGCGTCGGGACATTAGGGACGTCACGATGTCTTTTCTTTCCTTTTGTTGTTTTCTTTAAAAATGACTATTTAAAATTTAAAAATAAAGCTAATAATCGTTATTTCGGATGATGATTCGATTTTTGGGACGTTTCAAGGGGCTTATCTTGAATTTGACACATCGTTTTGCCCATTGAAGGGTTTCGCACAACTCGATCGCCTTCTCTGCAAATTTGAAATTTACCAAAATCTCAACATGGATGGCCTCAATCTAGCTACTTGAATAAACTTGAAAATGAAATAAATTTGAGAAGGATGAGGATCTATTAAAATATTAAAATTATGAATCTAACTAAAATTCACTTTGGAAGCTTCAATCACTTAACAAACTTACAAAGCCTATATGTATAATTCTATATGAAGAGAAAGGTTGTGTAGATGATAAAAGTAGTAAGGCATAGATCAAAATGTTTACTGGTTAACCATAACCGATTGTATTGTAGACGTTGACATGTCATAAACTACTATTCATAAATTTTTAAAATCTATTTGTATATTTTTAATATTTATTATTTTATATATTATTTTAATAGCCGTCCCAGTAGTCCCCAAATTTTGGAATTTTTTGCCATCCCAAAAACCCCATCACGCCATCCTAGATTCTTTCGTAACTAAGGTTTTTACCAATCACCCTCCATGAAAAAGACCAACAAGATTACAAATAGGAATCAAGGAAAGCCACTTTCATGAGATGAAATGAAATGAATTATTATAAGTGGGCATGAGAAAATCAAAGAATATATAAGAGAATATTTGGAGTTCATCACGCTTGGAAAGATTGTGTTGTCCAATTTAGGGGGTGAGGTGGCCTATCTCCGAAGGTCTCATTTCACATGTCATGGGGATGAGCACCCAGGGCATAAAATTTTACAAAAACAAATGCAACTGGGATGAGCAGGATTAAAAAAATTGGATGAGGGAGAATAGTTGCAACAAATCCTCGGGGTTTTCTCTAATCTTCACTATCCAACCCATATGATGAAGTTGCAAGGCTTATCATCAAGTACCTAACGATGGAAGGGAGACCGCATCGAATCAATACATATCATTTGGTTCTGTTAAACCACTTCAGAGGAGGCTGTATGGTGAGTCTTTCATTTCATATACTTATGTCTCTTGAAATTTCTATAAAGGAAGTGCAATGGGGTAAAAGGGTGTATCCCCTTCATCAAGAAGTTATTCTACTCATTTATTTGCATTTCATGAATCAAAACCCTAGGAAAAACCCCTCTCCCTCTATTCCCTCCACCTTTGTTCCTAAAAGCAATAAAAGACATGGGGAGGATATTAGTTCGACAAGGGTTCTTAGAAGTAGCTCAAACATAGGTAAGAATGTTGAAGGCCCTAGCTATACCGGGATAACTCCCAACATGGCCTTAATGGAGGTATGGCGGGTATATGTTTGTTGAGCCTTGGCAAAAAAAGTGAGAAAGAGACCAATGTTTCCATCCACCATGAGTTGACAACCAAAAGGAGGTTATTAAATGGATGAGAAAGGACATCAAAGCAATCCTTTGGAAACATCAAGGATCTCAACAACTCTTAAGGCAATTTCTCGGAAAGAGGTGAAAGATAAGCTAGAGGAAGTTGAGAATAAGTGCGATCTTCTTGTTGATGGTTTTACCCATAGTTTGCAACGTATATTCAGACACATACTCGATGCACCCCAAAAAAACTCAACAATATTCTGTTATTACTTGGGAATACTTGGCAACTTAAAAACATTCAAATTTCTTTAATAAACATAAATTTTAAGCAACACATAGCTATAAAATGTATCAAATGAGCCATAAAATGTTGGAGAAGTGTTTTCTATTAGATTTGAGTATAAATACAAATCGAAATCACATCATCATGTGAATACAACAATCGGTGATAAGTAATATGAATTTATGATTATTGACATTGAAAAATATCATCATAAATTTCATATCTATGCAAGTTACATTATACAATAAATTATATTTTTCTTCCCCAATCTAGAGAAATATTAGGAAGAGTGTCTAGTGCCTCTACTAGTCCCCACACTCATCTACGTCTCCTCGCTCCTCCTAAGGCTGCAACTCTAGCTCAATCTGGAACTAGATGGTGGTGTTGGTGGCTCTTCATATGTTAGAGATCACCTCCAAAGATGTCATCCAATCCAATATATACTTAGAGACTGCTAGTGCTTCTACCTCCATAGCTTCCCTCTCGAAAGAAACAATCTCATCCTCTGTGAACACAAGGATTTCCTCTTCTTGCCCAAGTCCACTCGCTATATGGATCTATCTCATCCAAATCAATGAGCTCCTCCGATGTGGCCTCCACTTTTCTTATGCGAAGCCGAAATTGTATTAAACAAAACCAAGTCATTGAGCCATTTTTTACTCAACTTGTTGCACTTCTTCGTGTGAATGGCCTCAAACAAACTCCAACCACGTTCACATTCGCACGTAAGCACTAAGGTTGAGATAGAATTATGATGGATAGCTTTTGAAGATATGGGGTATTCCCTCCCAAATCCTCCCACCAAGAACCTACAAACAAGATAATAAAAAATTATCGTAATTAATAAAATCAAATATGTAACTAATAAGTAACTTGGTAAACATTCTAATTTTTATCGGGCAGCCAAAGTGATTGTGTGGTTCACCCTTAATAGCTAGCATTAAAGAAAAGAGCTCCCCTAACATGTTTGTAACTCTGCAGCTCTAAAATGATGAGGTCCCTCGTCTCAACATCTGGTATCATCCTCTCAATACATGTTGAAAGGCCCTCTATAACCTCTCCGTTCACATCTGTGAAGTTTCGGAGTAGAAATACTTGGGGTTGAGGTAGTACCCCACTACATGAATAGGTTGGTGGAGTTGATTGTTCCACCTCCTATCAATAATGTCCCAAAAGGGACCATATCTGACGATATCCCCCATGTAATAGTTTTGGATAGACTCTTTGGCCCTATCCATGGCCTCATAAATAAACCCCATGGGGTTTTGCTCCCCATCAACCAATCGCAAAACCCTCACCAACGGCTCTGACACCTACACACAAATTAGAATGTAAGGTTACAAACTTACAATACAAATAAAGTAAAAAAATGAAAACAATATATTTATAATTTAACAAATTAAAATAAAGGAATGAAATATAAATCAAAGTTTGAAATTACCTTGATGATCTCTATAGCTCTCTTTGCAAAGATATCATCAAAAACTATCTTTGCAACCCTCTCTTCATCAACTTTCTTTGAATATTGTGAGTCTAGCCATGCTTGACTCACAAACATTTGTTTCAAAGGTGTCAACAAACTAGAAATACTTTGCAATGTCAAGAAGTTAGTTGCAAACCTTGTGACACCAGCTCGCACAAGTTTCCCCTTTGTGTGTTCTCTCATCAAGCTCAGAACCCAAGGGTGATTGTATATGTACTTTGTTATGTTTCTTGCATCTTCTACAACCGACCTCACCCAATCAATTTTGCCTATGTCCTCCAAAAGAAGGTCAAGGCAATGAGCTGCACAAGGAGTCCAAAAGAGTGATGGATGTCTCTCCTGCAGTAGTCTCCCAGCCACCACATATGTTGTTGCATTGTCTATGACAACTTGCACAACATTTTGTACACCAACCTCTAATACAACCTTCTCTAACATAACACTCAAATTCTCTACATTTTTTATTATGTTAGAGGCATCAATGGACTTCAAAAACACCATCTCACCATTTGAAGCCGCTAAAAAATTAACGAGGGTGTGGTTCCTTCCATCCGTCCACCCATCTGAAAGAATGGTGCATCCGTATTTTTGTCATTGTTTCTTTTGCTCATCTAGAATGGTAGTGGCATCTGCAACTGCACCCTCAAGCAATTTCCCACTCAAATCTTTTGGAGAGGGTGCCTTGTACCCTTTCCCTGCAACTGTCAATGTTGTCACCAAGTACTCCCAGTATGGGCTCTTTGCCACATTGAATGGCAAGTTGTTGTAGTACCAAAAATTTGCACAAGCTTTATCGCTTCCTCGTGCACATCTTTGTTCCAGGTTGTACCTTCCAATGAAGGTTGTGCTCCATGAGTGTTCCTTGCCACAAAAAAGCTTTGTATGCCTTTGCTCAAACTCAATGATGATGCAAATATTCCGGCTCTTCCACTTCGTATGCGTGGACCACAAGTAAAGCCCACAAGTGTTTTTGCATCATCCTCTAAATCCTCTGTCATTGCAGCCCAGGTTTAATAGCTTGTGTTATGGCTGCCGCACCCTTTCCCTCTCCAGTTTCTTCTCCTCTAGCTCTGTCAGCTCCGCTCTCATCTCTCGCTTTGCCTCTTCCGTCACTTGGGTGCAAACCACAACATCTCGGCGAACAATAGATGCAAGGTGATATTTCAACCGATTGATGCCTCCAGACTTTTTTTTGCCACAGAAATTGCAAAAAACTTCATTTTCAGTTGCTCCACGTACACCATACTTCCATGCTTTGGTACGGGCATTCGGAGGAATGGTTCCTGCAAGTGATGATTGCCCAGATGCCCTAGATGTTGAGCCTGATGTCATTGTTAACCTCTAATCTGCAACACAATGCACATTTAAAAAATTAGAAAACCGTAAGCTTAATTAAATTTAAAAAAAAAAACGTTTTGGACTCTGAATAACAAATTTGTGTAATTTTTTTAAAAAATACATATATTCCAGTTGCAAATGACTATAAAAAAATTAACAAGCATTCGATTTTACATTACATGTTTTTAGAATTACAAAACGAAGCGATTACAATACACAATGAACGTTTAACTATTTTACAATGAATTTGTCTAAAAATAAGTACATACCTCGGCTCCAAATGAGTGTAAAAAATTAGAAGAATTCGATTTTACATTACATGTATTTAGAATTACAAAATGAAGCGATTACAATACACAATGAATTTACAATGAACGTTTAACTAGTTTACAATGAATTTGCTTAAAAAAAATTACATACCTCTGGCTGCAAATGAGTGTAAAAAAATTAGAAGCATTCGATTTTACATTACATGTATTTAGAATTACAATAGGAATCTATAATACATAAATAATATACACAAACTTTGAAAAAACTTGAAAGATTTAAAAAAAAAAAAAACCTACCTCCAAATGCAATTCTCCAAATTCTCTCTTCGAATTCGCTCCAAAATCCACTCAACACAAGCAATGCAAGCTCAAATGGTTGTGTGAGTGAAAATGATCAAGTGCAGGGCCTTAAAAAGATAGAAAACCGTGTTTTAAAGTGTATTTTGCGTGTTTTTCCGTGTATTTCTGTGTACACAGCGAGTGGTGAGTTTTTGCTTTGAACTCACTGAGTTGTTCTTCGAACTCGCCGAGTTGTGGCAAGTACTCAATGAGTTAAGTTTCTACGAATTTTATGGGCGAATATTCAGTTTTTGCCACGAATGGCGAGTACTCGCCAAGTTTTCAAACTATGGTTTTACCCTCCAAACTGGCCTCTTAAGGGCTATTGTGAATGAGCTCAACAAGGGTAATAAAGGAAATATCAGAGAAAATGAGAGGAAAAAGGAAATTGAGAAGAGTGACCAATGTATTACGGACCTTCTATAGCTCTCCAAATAAGTGCACAATCATAACTAACCAATTTCATGGTTTAGTATATTTAGGTTGGTTTATGGTTGGTTTTTGGCTACACTTGGGCTGTAATTGACCGTAATTGGGTTGGTTTTGTGTTGTTTCCACTAGTTGTTTTAGATTTTGTTTTGTTTTGGTTCCTTGTATTATTAACTACTATATCTCGAATGCTAGATCCTTTTTTTGTAACAGGTAATGTCCCAGCAAAACCCTATTTTTACCTATTATTTTTACCTATTATCTAGAAAGAATATACACAGGCATTCAAGGAATGGTTCCTAAGTGATGATTACGAAATTTCTAGATGCTTTGAGCTGGTGTCATTGTTAATCTCTATTCTGCAACATAGTGCACATTTAAAAATTAGAAAACCGTAAGCTTAATTAAATTAAAAAAAACGTTTTTTGAGTCTCGAATAAAAATTTGCGTAATTTTTAAAAAAAAAATACATATATTCCAATTCTAGAATGACTATAGAAAATTAATGTGCATTCAATTTTACATCACATGTTTTTAGAATTATGAAACGAAGCGATTACAATACACAATAAACGCGTTTAACTAGTTTACAATGAATTTGCCTAAAAAAAAAATTACATACCTCTGGCTGCAAATGAGTGTAAAAAATTAGAAGCATTCGATTTTACATTACATGTATTTAGAATTACAAAATGAAGCGATTACAATACACAATGAATTTACAATGAACGTTTAACTAGTTTACAATGAATTTGCCTAAAAAAAATTACATACCTCTGGTCAGTTGTAAATGATTGTAAAAATTAGAAGCATTCGATTTTACATTACATGTATTTAGAATTACAATAGGAATCTATAATACATAAATAATATACACAAACTTTGAAAAACTTGAAAGATTTAAAAAAAAAAAAAAACCTACCTCCAAATGCAATTCTCCAAATTCTCTCTTTGAATTCACTCCAAAATCCACTCAACACAAGCAATGCAAGCTCAAATGGTTGTGTGAGTGAAAATGATCAAGTGCAGAGCCTTAAAAAGATACAAAACCATGTTTTTTCAGTGTATTTTGCATGTTTTTTCGGTGTATTTCGTGTATACAGCGTGTGGTGAGTTTTTCCTTTGAACTCGCCGAGTTGTTCCTTCGAACTCGCCGAGTTGGCAAGTACTCAATGAGTTAAGTTCTACGCATTTTATGCGCGAATATTCAGATTTTGCCATGAATGGCGAGTACTGCCATGTTTTCAAACTATGGTTTTACCCTCCAAATTGGCCTCTTAAGGGCTATTGTGAATGAGCTCAACAAGGGTAATAAAGGCAGCATCAAAGAGAATGAGAGGAAAAAGGAAATTGAGAAGAGAGACCAATATATTAAGGACCTTCTATAGCTCTCCAGTCAAGTGCACAATCATAACTAACCAATTTCATGGTTTAGTATATTTAGGTTGGTTTATGGTTGGTTTTTGGCTACACTTGGGCTGTAATTGGACTGTAATTGGGTTGGTTTTGTGTTATTTCCACTAGTTGTTTTAGATTTTGTTTTGTTTTGGTTCCTTGTATTATTAACTGCTATATCCGAATGCTAGATCCTTTTTTTGTAACAGGGTAATGTCCTGCAAAACCCTATTTTTACCTATTATCTAGAAATAATATATGAGAGAAAGCAAAAATTACTGATTCCATACAACAACTCTCACAACTTAACCGCAATCTAAAAAAATAGAAATAATGTTGTTAAGTCCAATCATTAGAATTTAAATTTAATTTTCTATATCCATGCATGTTCTTTATGTAACCACCTCCTCATTTAGCAAGCTAGCTAAACATATGGTGTAGGTTCCTTAAACCTACTTTCTTTACTAAGTGTTTTAGCCTTATTTTCTCATTATTTGAAAAATAAAGTATAAGATATTCCTCATCTTCAACTTTTCCTTGGTCACGTATCAGCCATACACGTAACCCTCAATCTATGTTATTGGAAATCCTTGTTAGCTATTAGATGGCGTTAGCGTAAATTGAGCTAGCATATTATATTTTTCTTTTGCAAAAAAAAACTTCCCAAATCTACTCATTAGATTTAACCACTTTGATTATAGAAAAGTTGTCTTTGCAGTACGTTCTTGCCAAATCTTATCAATATCTTTATTTTCATCAAACCTCTAGCAACCAATGGTGTTTCATGCAATTCATCTTTTTAATCCATTTTGAGCTAAGGAACATGAGATTTTCAACTCTTCATTCCCCATTTCAAGTCATTCCCCCTAAGGAATATGAAGACTTAACGGTGGATCTCATCAGTTGATAGGTGAGGGTTCTAAATCTCTTATAGTGATGCTTCTTCACAACATTACCACTTTTCCACTCAAAAAAGGCTAATGAGTACTAAATTAAAATGAAAGTAAGTGCCTCACCAACAACCCCTATTTGGTATTTTCATTTGATATACATTTCCAATTAAAATGATATATTCGAGTTAAAAGCAAGTAATTCAGTCAATTGTTTACCTCATATCTATGTCGACTGGAATTTGTGTGGTTTTGCAACAAAGGGTCCCAATTTGTTATCCATAAGGATCCAAAAAAACACACCACTTCATTAGTTCCATCAGCACCAAGAAGGAGAAACAAGAAAAGTGAGGAAAATGAGGTAAACGGAGGTTCTGGATAGAACCGCCGCTCTGTCATGTAGAGCAGCGGTTTTAGAACCACCGCCCTATAGGGCGGTGGTCCTAAAACCACTGCTCGGCCAAGGCGCGGTGGTCCTGAGACCACCGGTCTGCACAAGGCGGTGGTCCTGACACTTTTGAACAGAAAAGAAGAATGGAATGCGAGTGGACACATTCTTGAAGCACCCAGTCGTGTCTCTTCCCTTCCATGCCCTTTCACATCCTCCAGTGCACGGGAGGACATGGGAAGGCCTATAAATGCATGAAAGGAGCAAGAGAATAGGCATTCGAAGATCCAGAGAGATCGAGAAGTAGAGTTTAATGAGAGCAGTGAGCAAGATCTTCAGTGTTGGAATGGAATTGTAGGAGCAAGGTGTAGAAACAGAGCAAGCAAGTAATTGAGATAAGGTTTGCATTATTGCTTGTTTTAGACCAATAAAAGTGGGAAGAAAGAGCAGTTTCCCTTCCCGACTGGTTTTCCTCCATTGGAGGTTTCCAGGATAAAATTGTTGGTGTTGAAGTTTGAATTATTTCCTTCTCTGCAATTTCCTTTCTATAGCACTAGATAATCAGTCATGAAGCTCTAAATTTCAAGCAAATCTATCATTTTCCAAAGTTGAAAGTAGAAAAACATAGTTGTGTGATTCGTAGAGTTCCAAAGTAGAAGTTTACGAATCAATTTCAGACAAAAATCACTTCACCTCATCCATTGCATCTCTACCTACACTAAACTATGATCACCCTGCCTCTTCACCTCATTAGTTGGATCTCGTACCAAATATGATTTGTGGGAAGAAGCAATAAACTCACAAATCATGTTTAAGTGGACCTCTAGCTCCGAGAGGAGGTCCCAACACTTCCATTATTCACCCATTATTTTCATAAACAACCCTCATAAGCCTTCTCCTATAGGCAAGGAAAATATGAACAGGTTTGAAGGGATTTCATATTTAATTCAGCCAAGACAATACTTATAGAGAGCAGAGAACAATTTAAGAAATGGAAATTGTTTGCAAATAATTGTAGGCAAATTTTTCTGCCTCATAAAAAAATGAAATATGTGCATTGTATGTTAATTCTCAGAAAAACATAAGATTTAATGATAGTAAAAGTATATTTTTACAAATCTAATAAATTTATGTAGATTTTAGTATTTTACACGGTTGTTTCTATTTTTCATTGCAAATTTGGTAATCATCCAAGTATGATTCTTTAAAAAAATGAATTCTAGCCAACCGATGAAAAATAGGCATAACTTGATAAACATAGTGCAAACAAATTAAATTTATTACACAAATTATGAACTTACGTGAGTTGAAATTGAAAGTGGCCATGAGGTTTTTCACGCAATATTTAATGCCAACAACAACTCGCTAGGGTTTCGATAATGTGACAATCATAATACCATTTTCCAACAACATGTAAAACCCAGGGTTGTAAAAAACATGAAGGTTTTAAGCTGATAAGGGAAAAGACGAGAAGTGAAGATAGATTACCTGATTCTCTTAAGTAGGCACTGCAACTTCTTTCCTTCAATCTCTAATATCAATGCTGATAATGGATAATGTAGTGAGAGTCAAAAAAGTTGATTTTGCAAAAAAGAAATTGGACACCAACTTCAAGGAAATAATTTGTCTTCAATAATTATGGACTGATTTAGTTTTAAAATATGTTAGTGACAAAATCATTGAGTATAACTACTATAGCTAGCATTATAGTCCTACCTGAAGAAGATGGAGAGAGAATCTTAAAGACTTAATCTATCAACGAAACACCTATAGGACCTTTGTACCCTCCCCATTGTAAAGCTAGGGACTTAAGGCATGCGGCATGCCACACAGTTATTAATTCATCTATTTTCAAAATAAAGGCACTGAAGATACACACTGCAAACTTGGAAACCATCAGCCAAGTTTGATGTCAATATTGGGCCTAATATATTCAATTTCAATCCACTAAATACGACCCAAATTTGGAGGCACCATTTTTCTTATCTAAACCCACTTATAAAAGTGGAGACCAAGTGTAGTTGGTCTCAATTCACCAAAAATAAAACTCCAAAACTGGATCCCTAGTGACCTTAGTCATCAACCCTTGAACACAAAGCATTAAAACTCAAATTTGAAATCCTAGCATTCTTGATTGCAAATACTTGGAGGCTTAGTGTGGTTGTTCTCAATTTATCAAACACAATCCGAAATCGAAAGCCTCATATATTTGGTATCAATCCACCAAAACCAAAATTCAATTATTAAACCATTGTGTCCTTTATATCAATCCTCTAAAAACCAAAATCCAAAATTTAAGTCTTAGTGTTGCGTCATGTCATATCCAAATACAAGCCTTTCTAAACTTGGTTCCCTTAACATAAAAATTACCTCACTCAAAGCCCACATGCACACACATGAAAATTGCTAAAATATTACAAACATTTCATATGCTATAACATATTAAAATCCTGCTATAAATGTTTGAGATCACTTTCATGTTTGCAATTTGAAAGTGTACAAACTCCACACCCTAGAATAATTAATATACTTGAAGTAAGTCACAGAATGCCAAAGCTCCTAACTAGAATATATTGCCACCATTTTAATGGAGTTGTTGCATTAATTTTGGATCAACTAGAAGTTAGGGATATTCTTTTCCTAAAAGAACTCTCCACATTGGCCAACTAAAACCTAATAAGCTAGGGCTCATCTAAAACTCAACTTCAAAATTTCTGATGTCAAGTGATGCACCAACACACACTACATGGTGAATAGTAATACCCATAACAAAGCCGCTACTAAAGGCACCTATCTTCTATCACTAATAGCTTAAGTGTCCTACTTTCTCCTCCATATTGTGAAGACCAAATATCCTAAGTCTCGATAACACAAAGAAGCACCCTATCACTCCATTAATCTTATTGGTATTCCTTTATCATGGTTGAATAGTCATTCAAGTTGTTATGTTTGACCAATGAGTATAAATTCCATTCCTTTGGTCACGTCACTACTTTATCGAGTTAGTAAAGATTACAACACCTATCAAGATATCTACATGCACATCATAGATTTATTGGTAACTACAAGCATAATCAATCCATCAAGAAAAAATAATATAGAATGCAAGGCAAAGCACCATCCCTATTCCATCAAAAGGTCCATAATATACATAGTGAGATGCAATGAGCCCCAAAATGAGTTGCCTCTGAAGAGAAATAACTTCATAGGATATCAACAATTAGGTATCCATCAGCTATAATGTACATTGATCATAGACCAAGTAGGCCCCAAGGGGCATAAATCAGAGCCAACTCAGGCTGGAGAATGGGCCCAAAGGGGCATACAAATCAAAGGCCAACACAATGGGTGCTGAGTCAGTAAAAGAAGCCAACTCTAAACAACACATAGTTGTGTATAATAATTCTAAGCACAATGATTTCACTAAGGGGAAATCTCAATTCTCTAGAAAAATACAACTTCCAACACTGAACTCTTTAACCAAGGAATACTCAACTCTAATCCCCTCATCAACGAGGTATACTGCTCATTTCTACAACAATCTATGACCAAAGTACACCAAATGAGATATCATTAGGAATTACATAATTGGATAAAGATGGATTTCACTTAAAATCACTGCTGAAAAGGAACTGAAAGAAAATTTACATTGATTCATATGCATCATAAGCTTGGGTTTTGAAAGAAAACAAAGGAATTTTGTGCAAAGAACCCATTTAGATGTTGAAAACCAACTGCTCAATCTATAATAGCATGCAAGGTCAAAGTAAGAAGGGTAGACTATAAAATTATAGTCCTACATCCTCCTATAGTTAGGTCTTGCATAATCGGAGAAAGATGGGTCGTTTTAGAATCAACACACCCAAAAAGGAAAAATATCTGTATTGATTCATATACATCATAAAACTGGGTTTTGAAAGAAAACAAAGGAATTCAGAGAAAAGTGATTGCTGTCTCTATAAGAGCATGCAAGGTAATGAGGATAAACAATAAAATTAAAGACCCACATCCTGCTAATAGCATAGAGCATTTAAAGACTTGAAGTAATTTCAATGCCATAGATCTAATGATATCATGCATTGTAACATTCTTACTGTAGATGAGGAAAGTGATTTTGCATGAACAATGCAATACATCTATTACGATTCAGATCTAAACAGATATAAATCAGTAGAATCAAATCTAATTGCATTAAAGAATATTCCAGAAGTATGAACAGTTGACAAGAGGAGGTTTTAGAGGAATATCTTATTTGTCACAGTTCTGGAGACCATCATCACAAACAGACCTGAGACAACGTAGCGCAGATCTAGACAACAAAGCAAAGAAAACCTAGAAAAATCAATATGAAGAGAGAACCGTTTTGCTTCTTAGATGATACCATAACAATGTGGTTTTGGCAACTATCAAATATAGTGAATCTAATTTCACGACTCTATTCTTTTGCTTGGGGCTTTGAAACCTTCACTTTCTTTACCGGAATTCTGAGCAGATCTTTAGAAACAAATATTTTGGAACCCTAAAGTGGTAGCAACACTTTGCAAAAATGCAATAAAGAAAGGGGGATATTTGGAGGTGCATTTGTTATACTAGGCCCCTTATTGAGAAAAATTCTTTGACTCCAGCACAGCAACTATAATGCAAGTCAACAAGCAGTCCAATGTAATGCAAATACAAAACCCTTGTCACTTTCAATGACTTAATCAATACAACAGACACATACTAGATGCTCTTCATATTTCCTAAAACTACTGCTTTTATAAGATGCTCTTGTAAATGAATGATTTCTTCATTGTCTTCTTAATCTAAATGCACTAACACACCTATGTTTTAATAGATTTATTGAATTCAAATTAGGACCTTATTGGAGCACATGCTGACACACAACTATGAAAATTTGACAAATAAGGCCCCAAAACCTAGGAGACCCAAATAAGGGGCCAAAGGGCCCACACAAAAAAAAACAAGAATTGGTAGAGCCAAAACAACAAACAAGAACTACAATTATGGGAAAAAAACTCAAAATGTTAGGAAAACAGAGAAAACATATCAAAAGACGACAAAAACAAGGAACATATGCCAATAAGAGTGTAATTTGGACCACGAAAAACACATAAGTACACTAAAACAATGAACATTTATAAGAAATAACTAATTCAATATCGAAATTAGGTGTCTACATAATGCCCCACTTTGATGTGTGTTTGCACACATAGAAAAGTAAAACAAACGTAGATACAAACAAGCCACCTCAATCATCTAGAAACTTGTTGAGAATTCTTAGAGTAAATATAGGAATAATGATGAATTGGAAGTCAAAATGAAAGACATCACAGATGTCCATAGTAGGGGGTTGTGAAGATCCTAGAACTAACATCCATGCTCATTTCATGGAAACATGCCCCTACAAACATGGCAAGAATATGTGCAAGTGAATAAGTGTCCAAATAATCAATAATCAAAGAACTATTGAAATCTTAAAAATAGAATTGGAACAAATGCACCTAGTGTTGCTACAAAATGTGAAGATGACCATATAAAAATCCAAATCTTGGAACTTCTATTGAATCCTACATGAACTTCTAATATAATTTTTAGCAACAATAATCAAAGTTGAAAAAATTTAATGTTGTATAAAGAGAGTAGGGTTAGGAAATGACCTAAATGTATCATGTGATGGGAAAAATGTTGTGTGTTAAGTACATCTTGGAGTAAATGCCATGTGATTGTTCCTGTCTATGGGAGCGGAATAGTAGTGCTTGGAGTTTGGAGATCAAATGAGTGGAATATCTACCCCCTTCTAGATATGGGATGAAAATGTGAAGCACATCAAGTGTAAGATGGAAAATAGAAGCATTGATGTCTTACATAATAATATATTATCTTGGAAGCATGTGTGTAATAAGCAAGTTTCCTCATCTAAATAAGCATGAGTGTAGTATGCGCCTTGTGGGTGGAACATGTAAGCAAAAAAATATTGAAATGTCATGCCCCATATGGATGGGGTGTAATCAATGTAAGCATGAGAATATCATGTCCCACATGGGCAAGGTGTAAGCAGTGGGAGCCAAAAGGTAATATAACTTAACTAGGCGAATGTAATCAATATCATCATAAGAACAAGTTACCCCTATATGGGCAAGGGATGATATCAATGGAAGTGCAAGAATACCATGCCCTTATGGACAAGATGTAAGTAATGTAGTCATAGGATTAGGTTACCCCCTTGTGGGAAGTATGTAAGCAAGGTAGTACAAAGAATGATATGCCTATATGTGGGTGAGATAGAAAAAATGTATTGTAGAAGTGTAGATCTTTGGCCCCCATAGATGCATGATATAAATCATGGCAATGTTGGCAAGAAGAAAAACATAATTGGACATTATATGGACCATGGCATGACATAAGACACAATAAACAACTAATCATAGTAGGAACCTATCACATATAGCAATAGACACAAATCAAACATCACGAAGACACTAATAAAAAAAAAAGGCGCATCAAATAGGTAATACATGCCAACCATATAAAGCACACAAAACAATCAATACACATCAAACACATAGTAGTCATGTCATCTATGTGACCAAGTACAAGTACAAAGCAACTACAATGAAGGCATGATGCAAACACGTTGAATACATGCCAAACACACAACAAGCACTCTAAGCATAGATGTAATATGAAACATGATATAAATACATATACCATGAATCCAACATAAATAAAAGCCAAGTAATGTTGTGTAAGTCATAATTGAAAAGATAAAGGCCAAAGACTTTCGAGAAGACATGGAAAATCAATGAAATGAGGTAATCAAATAGAAAAAGATAAAGCCATGTATAAACATAGGCAATTTCCACTTACCTACCACTTTCATCAAAAACATGTGTAGTTAGGCATGGTGCCCCCAAATTGTGTTGTCATCGTGCAAAAGATAAAAGATAAAAGCCATGTACAAGGATACAAAATCCCTACTTACCTACCACTTCCATCAAAAACATGTGCACTTAGCCATGGTGCCCCCAAATTGTGTTCTCACCATGTAAAAGATAACGTGTACTTTTTGAATGGGATAAAGCAAGCTAAATCATGGGCATAGGCTTGAAATGGAATTAAGAAAGCAAACGGATAAATAACATGAGAGATAACTTATAGGAAGGCAAGGCAAAACCCCTAAAGCTCAAATATATATTGAAGATAAAAGAAAAATGGAGCAATAGAATGGACAATCAACCATGCGTGCAAGAGGAGAGATGGAGAAGTTGAAACTTGAAAGTGTGAGAAGGAACAAGACCCCAAGTGGGTAATCAAATAATAAAAGAAAAGTTAGAGAGAGAACATAGACTCACAATAATCATATGTCTCAATATGTACAAGATTAAGAAATGCAAACAATCATGAAAGGAGGAAAACGAATAAATCAAGGAGATGATGAAACAAAAGAAAAATATGTATATAGAGGAATAATGGAACAAAAATAATCTACGTACGGGAATAATTCATGGGACGACAAGAAACTATGTGCAGTGGAAGAATAAATGTAACGCAAGGAAACTATGCATATTAAGTAGAGAAGGCTCAATTTGTAAACACATGTGATTAAATAAATAAACTAACTGATGATATACTCATATTCAACGGAATCATCATCATATTCTATATGTTGTGAAGCACATGCGTCATCTAAAGCAAGATTAGGATGCCTATGTTCCCATAAGTCTAGGAAACATACGTCATTTGCCACCATCAACATCATCATCATTTTCAAAGGCATTCTTTTCTACTCTACCTCTTTGAATAGTATGATCTTTTATTTGAATATTAGCTTTAAACATGTGACCATTTATAAGCATTTTTTTGGTTGTGTGCTAAGGGATTGTGGCAAGCATATTCTTGTAGATGTGAGATTATCTTTTTGAACTTGTTGCTCACTTGTTCGAGGTCTACTAATTGATTGTTGCTTTGGTATCTAATACAAAAGCATCACAAAAATTAGAAATCCTACACCAACCAAAAAGAATCCAAATGTTTCAAAAAGTCAAACTCCCATTGTGTACATCAATCATGGCCAACTTAATGAGGCGCATGAACTCACTTTACAAGGTTCAAGGACATGCCAAAGTTGGAAGTCAAATTTTTAGTTTTGATCAAGGCATGACATACATAAGGCATCTTTCCACCAAAAGTGGAAGTGTGCATGGCATAGATGTGTAAGCAAGGCACATGAAGTTTGGCATTAACAAGCGACGCGCGCAAGATGTAAAACTTGGGTCAGAAAATTGAAGCATTACAAGCAGCACACAAATGACCAAGGAGCTTTCTAGATGAAAATCAACCAAGACAAGGTCAACACTTTAGGAAGGCATGAAGGTAGTGCAAAACCTACACACAACTTTCTCAACACAAAGGGGAAAGTTTTTCACTAAGAATCCCCAAATGGCCAATTGTGTAAAACAATAAAATACTCAACGGTGCAAAAGATTAGCATAGTATTTGTGACAAAAGAGTAGGTTGACCATGGAATTCCAAATTTGCCTCCGAAACCTAGGAGACAAGTCACAGGAGACACGTCAACACACAAGTGACTACATGGATCAAAATCCACATGTAGCACTTCAAGAACCCTATATAAGGATGTCTTGGGCACACATTTGAGTAATTTGGAAGACATCGAGGAAGCTTTGTCGGATTCAAGAGTCTGAGGGTGGAAATTTTGGAGAAAATTTGAAGAGATCTTCCAGATTAGAGAGAAAGTAATGGATTTCTAAGAGTCTCCTTTGAATTAGTGATGAAGAGATGTGTAACCTGTGGCTAAGGTAAAATGTGTAGGTGGCCTGATGGATTCATTAATATAGTGCTAATCTATGCATGTGTTTGTGTATTACATTCTTTGCAAGGTTAGGGATTTCTTTAACTAGGAACCCCATCCATGTCACTTCATACGGTACAAAATCATAAGTTCTGACTCTGGGAGTAGAACATTTGTGTAGGTGGTGACCTATGTAAGATTATGAGTGGAAGCCTACACCAATAGCATTTGTGTGACCAAGAAAACCAAAATGCTTCAAGGAGAGCAATAGGTAGAGATGGTGTCATGTAGTTGTGGTTGGAGTACTTGATGAAGTTATGAATGAGTTGAGAAGTGTGTGGACCAAATTGAAAGTGGTAGAACAAATTTTAGAAAGGGTATTTTTGACATAAGACCATAGTGACACTAAAGTGGAAGAACAACCATAGTGACACTAAAGAGGAAGAATAACCATAGTGACACTAAAGAGGAAAACGACCATAGTGACACTAAAGAGGAAGAACAACACAAAAAGATAGAGAGGAAAAAAAGGTAAATTAAATGGATGCTAAAGATGCTAAGGCTTCCATGCACTTCAAAATAGGGCATGGTTTAAAGATGTAGTGACTTCTCACGATGAATCCTAAAGAGATTGTTGACTAGATCATAGATATGGACAAATACTTCAAGTTTAAAGATGTAAGTGACCCAGAAAGTGAAGATTGCAAAACCAAGCTAAAGGGTCATGTGGCATTGTGGTGGAAAAGGAGGTCCAAAACAAAAGAAGAAGAGGAAAGGAGAAAATAGTGAAGTGGATAGAATGGTCGCAAGATGAAGAATAAATTTTTTCCTGGTGGATATTAAATGGATTTGTTCATAAGATTGTAGAATCTAAAGCAAAAAGAGCCAAGTGTTAACAAACAATAGAGGAATTTTATAAAATCGCCATTAGATTTGGTTGTAGTGAAGTCAACTAAGAGAAGATTGAAAGATCTTGAATGGGTTAAGGTTTGGTATCCCTAGAAATCTAAGAATGGCATAAATAGTGAAGGAAGCCCATCGTAGACACTCAAATTTGGTAATTCTACTCTTTGACATTTTTAGTCTTGCATTGCTCTCTTGCTCAAACAAGTGCACTTTACCCATTCTCATCCATATATCTCTAGGTCTCTTGTCTAGCTTGTTTGATCTTACACACTCATCTATCGATAATTTATGAGAATTGAATGCATGAAATCCATTTAGAAACTCCACTTGTCAGCTTCCAAACTTCACACATCGAGACTATCCCTCTAAGTAAAAAACAACAATAGGGGTAGGAATGTGTGTACGGTTTTGACCCTAGTGTACGGTTTTGACCTTGTTCACTTTGGTCTCGAACTTTCAATTGCACATTATTCTTTGGGTCACTTATTCCTCCTCAGTCGGCCTTTGTAACTTAAATCACCTTCAAAAGCATATATAAGCAAGTGAAACTCACCTCATTTAGAACCTAGCACTCTTATGGACTCCTATTGACAAAATCTAAGCACAAAAAGCACCCAAAGCTCCTATACTTTGAAAATGTCTTTGCACATTCATTAGGGCAGCACTATCTACAGGTCTGAAGCTTCCCACTAGGTCTAGGGGACTGCTTCCCACATTTGCAAGCACTCAAAGTCACTCACTCAAGTAGATTTGCAAGAGAGAAACTCAAGTCAAGCTTTGTCAAAGGAAGGATGTCAAATATAATTGCACTATAGCTAGATATCACATGTTAGGTGGAGAACATGTGGTTTGAGGCCTCTTCGGAGTAGTGCCAACGTCGGCGTGCATGGGGGTGCCCACAACCCAATTAATGTTTATTTTACAATAGCTCTCATCATTGGTTAGGGTTTGAAAGATTGAGCAAAGCATTCAGAGGCCCTCGTAGTGTGATCCATAGTGACTGACAAAGAATGACAAAGAGATTCAAAAAGTGACAAATCTAAAAAGTTACAAATCCCACTTCTAAGAAAGGTCAATATTGTACAAAATAGGTCAAGACCGTATAGACGTTCATCCCCTATTGTATGGCCCAACCTAGGAGCATTTTCAAGTCACAATTCCAATCCCGAAGCACTCTCGGTCAAACACCCTTGTTTCATTATTCTATATCACCCAAAATTGCCTAGAATCATTTGTAATCAGCTAAGTGCACTCAATGCCATGTATTTGTGAGTTTATATTACATCGTGTACATTTGTTGCAAGTATTAATGCATTATTATGATATTGAATTGTTAATGTTGGAAGTTAATTAGTCAAAATAACCCCTTGTAGCTCCTATTTCATTCCTTGTTTGATTATAGTGTAAATACCTAATCAAACCTAAAAGCATAAAAACACACATCAACTCGTGCTACGAGGCAACAAAAAGTTGTTATACATACAACAAAGCATTACTCGGGGAAGAGGCGAATATGCATGTGGAAGGAGCAATATTGGATGAGACCAATCGAAACAAGGAGAGAATTGCATTGTGTGAAGCAATGCACAAACACATGAATAGGGATTTGTGCGAGGAAGTGGATCTTACCCATCCAGAGGCTATGGAAGATTTGGTAGAGGAAGGGTAAGAGAATTCCTAAAACATGTTTCAAATGCAAACAACTTGAATATATGGCTTACGAGTGTCACCAAATGCAAAACAAGGGAAGTAGAAGGTCAAAAGCAAGTGCACGTGGCGTGTGAAAAGATGAGGAGTGATTAAGATCTATGCAATATTCGAAGGAGTCAAACTGCAAAGAAGCTTTTATGATGTAGACAATGGTGTTGAAGCCAACAAAGGAAATGAGGAGCCAAGGCAGAGAAAGAATCTCTTCCGAACAATTTACAAATCAAGAGGTAAGTGTTGTAAGGTGATTCCATGTTGTGGCAACACGAACAACTTGGTTTCCTATGAAATGGTGAAAAAGTTTGGTTTGAAGAAAATTACACATCTAACCCATACAATGTCGTGGTTGGAGAAGGGCCATCAAATCCCGGTAAATGAGCAAATCCTACTGAAATTTCAGATAGGTGCTTACCAGGATGAAATGTAACATGATATCATGTTGATGGATGTTTGGCATGTGTTGTTGGGGAGATCATGGGCAATATTATAAGGCCATACATGATGAAAAGACAAATATTTATCACTTGGAGAAAGATGTAAAGAAGTTTAATTTGAATCCTTTGAAGGGTAGGAAGATAGAGTGCATAGTTGTATTTATGTGTGTGTATTGATGGTGACTTGAAAGAAATTTGTGATAAGTGGGATAGAGAAGGCATGTTACACACTCATGCCTAATCAAAGACAAGACAAGAGTGTCAAAGCACAAACAAAGAAGAGCTTCCATGTGAAGTGGATATAGAATCAACATTGAATAAAGGAGGAGAATGGCCTTTGAATAAGGGAGGGAGGAGAGAGCATAACAAAATAACTATCAAGTGTAGGTTCCAATCGCCATGAATGGAAAATTTGATGGATGGCATGAGTGGGAAGTAGTATTTCACAAAGATAGACATGAAGAGTGGAATTCATCGATTCACATAAGGGATGGAGATGAATGGAAAGCTGCATTTAAAAATGAAGAAAGGGTTATATGGCTTATGAACAAGTTGTTGAAGCCATTTCTAAGAAATATTTTCATGGTGTATCTAGATTACATTTTGTGCTTAGCAAAACAAAGGAACAACACCTAGCACATCCGAGGAAGGTTTTAAGATGTTTCCAAAGGAGAAGTTTCTTATCAATGTGAAAAGTACAACTTGGTAAAGGAGTTAGGGTGTTTGAGATTCGTGATATCAAAGAAGGATTGAAGACAAACACAATGGAAGTGTGTTTTATAATTGAGTTGTCATTGTCAAGAAACATGTTTGAGGCATGAAGTTTTAATGGCCTTGCAAGCTTTCATAGGAAGTTCAATAGGAATTTCAATCGAATATGTACGGTAATCATGGAGGTGATGTGAGGGGAGCATGAAGATTTTATTTGAACCAAGGAAGCCAAGTGAAGTAAATAAACAACTAATTTTGGCATTGACAAATTTCGACCAAGGTATTTCAAGTAGATTGTGATGTAAGCAGAGCAACAATTGGCATGGTACTAAGTCAAGAGGGTAGAATTGTAGCTTACTTCGATTGAAAATTTAAACAACACAAACAAGATATACTCAATTTATGACCAAATGTTTTATCCCATTGCGCAAGTGCTTAAGAAGTGGAGGCACTATTTTTTGCCGAAAGGTTTTGTGTTGTCTATAGATCATCATGTGTTACGGTTCATCAATAGCCAAGGAAAGTTAAATCAAAGGAAATGAAATGGGTAGAGTTTATGTAAAGCTACTCATTTTTTTGAAACACATAAGAGGAAAATCAAACAAGGTTGCAGACACACTAAGTTGAAGGATTCTCTAACCTGAATGAAATGCAAGTTAAGTCATGGGGCTTGACATAAAAGAGATATACATAGAAGATGATGACTTACGATATGCTTGGAAGGCATGTATAGAAACAATGAGTGTAGACGCAGAACACAATGGTTGGACTGTTTTCTGCAAAAAGGAAAGTTGTTCAAGAGAAGAGCAACTATGCATACTCAAGGACAAAGGCTTAGCAAGTCAATTTGTATGTGAGAGGACTATGGTGTTGTTACCTATACATTATTTTTGACCAAGGATGGGCACGAGATGCGTGTAAATATGTGAAGTGTAGAGTTTTCTTGTTGGCAAGGGCCAAATCCAAAACGCAAGATCGTATCAACTATTGTCGATATTGAGAAACCGTGGGATGATATTAGCATGGATATTTTTTTGGGATTACCAATGATCTTTGAAGAGTAACACCATTTTTTTAATTAGTCGACATATTTTCAAAGATGATGCATTTCATTGCATGCAAGAAGACAAACAATGCATCAAACATCATTTTTTTCTTCATAGAGATTGCATGAATTTTCACGCAACATTGTGTCGGATCGGGACACTGTGTTTGTAGACCCATTTTGGTGAACTATTGTCAAATAAGCACTCATGCTTATCGAAAAACTTACTTCAAATTGTAGACTTAGGTGGCTTCAAGTTCTTTCAATTTGCTTAAGTGGTTAGTCCCTAACTCTTACAGGTAGACCAAAATAACTTGCAATTTTTGCCTTGTTTTGGCCTTGAGTGAGAAGCCATGAGAAATAGTAGGTTGCAGATCAGCGACCAATGTACAACGGAAAATAAAATCCACAGTAACAAAGGGAAAAAAATGTGGAGGTTTTTGGTGGAAAATATGTAGAAGCCAGCGATCAAGGGAGTAGTATACTACGGAAACAAAAACCATGGCAGTATAAAGTGAGGCCATGGGGAAAACAAAAAGTTGGGGAAATTTAAACCCGCACAAGGTTGAAGGGCTGCAAGACAAAGAAACAGAATGGGCCGCGAGACAAAGAAACAAAATGGGTGCAAAACAAGAAGGAAATCAAGGATCAAAATATTAAGGAAAAACAAAGTCTGGATCATAGCAGAACCGCCAAATAGCGTGAAAATTAGTCAAAGACAAACATAGGTCGTGGATTGTTAAGAATTTGTCGAATAAGGAAAAGCCACGCCTAACTCATTTTAAATGTTTGAACCATTCCCAACAACCAACATTAAACCTTATACTGTGCAGCCCCCATTCTCAAGCAGAAGATGATGGAGTGTGATTCAAGTGACCTCTAACACCCATAATTGGTCCGCAAAATTGAGCGTCGATTTGCCCTTGGTGGTTGGTGAAGTAGGTGAGATTTTAACTTCTCGATCATTTACGCTCTCTTCTTTTCTCTATATAGTGCAACTCATAATTCATTGTAATGATCCTCTCCTAAATGTAAAGTTACCATGCCCAAATGGTGGTTGAACATTTTGAGTTGCATGAAACCTCTCGATCTACACTTGTGTAATGCACTCAATGCCTTCCCTAGTTGATGTAATGGATTGTGTATATTCTTATCAATAAAATCTTGTTATTGTGGCTCATATCTGCCCTTAACTTGTGTTATTGTGTCTCTTACCTCTCTGTTCATTAATGGCATGATGTGTGTGAGCTATACTTGCATGTTTTCATTTTTTTCTTAAATGTGTGGAATGGGAGTCTAGTTTATGCATGGTGAATTGTGGCTTGTTTCTTCCCTCTTAGTATTGTATTTTCCCTCCTATTCTTCCCCTCAAAAGAGAGATTCTTTCTATTTTTGTGCAATCACCACCCCTTTTGCTTAGTTTATTTCATGTTTCTCCCTCATCCCTTTTCCCCCCTACAATCAATAGTTTAGCTTCGAATAGTGTATCGGCATTAGAGTAGATTGGTAGAGAAACTAGTAGCTTTGTACCCTCTTAGCATTGTATTTTCCCTCCTATTCTTCCCATCAAAAGAGATATTCTTTCTATTTTGGTGCAATCACCCCCTTTTTCTTAGTTTATTTCATGTTTCTCCCTCATCCCTTTTCCCCCTACAATCAATACTTTACCTTCGAATAGTGTTAGCATTAGAGTAGATGGGTAGAGAAACCAACATCCTTGTGCATTTAACTAAGCCCATCCCTCCTATCCTACCTTGAATGCCTCCTATTGTTGTCTCCTTTGCTAAAAAAATGCTTCTTCATCTCCCAACGTAGACAAACTTTATGTGAGTCTCTTGGCACTCTCCAAAGTATTTATAGCGCAATATTTTCCCCGCCATTCATCTCTTCCCTTTGAGCATAAATCCCAATTCCATGTTCTCTCACACATCCAGTCTATATGATATTCCCAAACAACCACATATCTAGGTTGACAAACCACCTTCCTTGTTCCACCTTTTCACCTACACTACAATCAAAGAGGTAATCGGGTTGATGAATGTAGTAGGGTAGCGGATGAGGAGAGATTCCAAGTGGAATTCTTCAAACTTGGTTAAGGGGTTCTTTATAGTTATTTGAGTGATGTTTTCAATCACGTGGTTTCCTCGTGTTTTATGCTATGTTGGTCACACCATATCATTCACCAATTCACAAATTGGGTCCCAACTCTGACCCCAACAACTACAAGACCATTATGGTGGGTCATACATTCTCCAAACTCTATGCTACAGTCTTACATATGTAGTTATCCGAGGAGTTAGAGTGCAAGAACCTTAGAGCCAGGGGGCAAGCTGGTTTTCAACTTGATCACCAAACTACTGACCATATCTTCACTCTCTAGGCCATCATTAAGGAGGCACGTCATCACTCATCGAAGGTCTATTGTTGCTTTGTGGATTTTCGGAAAGCCTTTGACTCGGTCCATGTGATGCACTTTTTCAAAGACTTTGACATTGGCATTTCTGAGACCCTTCTCATGGCCATCATGCGCCTGTACGAGACTATTTTGGGCCGCCTCCGCACCTCCAGGGAGAGTCAAAGTTCATCGGGACAACGTATCCCCAACTTTGTTTGGGATATACATTGACGAGCTAGAGTCTTTTCTCCATGAGCATATTCAGGACAGTGATGGGTGCCTTCTGCACTAGGTTTTGATATCCATTCTTTTGTTTGCAGATGATGTGGTTCTCCTAGCTTCTTCTCTTGAGGGCTTATAGAGACAGCTAGATGCCTTAGCCTTGTTTTGTGTTCTTGAATGAGTTGACAATTAACTGAAAAAACCCAAGGTTATGGTCTTTAATGGTTTGAAGACCTCGCATCTCCACTTCTTCAAAGGTGAGGAGATTAAGATCATTAGCTCTTATACCTACTTGGGATTTTGTTCTTTGGCCCTCGTTTCAATTTGAGATAGGCCTCCAGCCTCATGTCAATAAGGGCTATGGGTCCTTAGTTCTTCTAGAGAGACAATGCTTTCCATCACTTTCAGGACATCTCCTCCAAAATGTCCCTCATGGACTCCCTCATCAGACCCACGGTTCTCTACGGTTCTATTGCTTGGGGACCCTCTTTGTTGGGTACTGACTGGGCCTCCGTCGAGAGGGTCCAGACACTTCTCCTTCACCGTTTCATCAGGTGTAAGCAAATTGTACCCCAACACATTATTTTGGCAGAGTTTGGAGCCCATCCTTTGATTAGAGAAAATATTTGACTTGGTTTATGTCTTGCACCACATTCGAGGCTTCACATACATTGCCTAAGTGGGGCGGGAGTACATTGCATTTAGCATATTATTCTTTAAAGGATATTTCTCTTTTAGACTCCCTACATCAGTCGTGGTTGGTATGCTGAGGTCTCCAACTTTTGGGGTAGTTGGTATTCAAATGGACCATATTCCACCTTTTCGGTACTCCTTGGACTCAACGAGCCACCTTTTGTCTACTAAATAAGAGATGAACAAGATCATCAGAGAGGATATTTACAAGAAGTCACACCGTGCCACTTGGGTAAATCCTCAAGGAGTTTGCAACCCAAGATGGCCTTTTACGTTGAACACTTCTTGGATTTGAGGGACGGTCACATTATCCATTCTCACTACACCCTTTGGCACTTGCATGCTTGCCCTTTGTATCCCCCTTGGTTAGTTCAAGGTTAGTTCTTATAGAGTCCATTATGAGACGAATCACCACCTTGATCATTTAGATAGGATTTGCTAGTTGTGTAGTCCCTAGGAGATTAAGACGGAAACACACTTTATCGTTAAGTGCCCCATTTACTATGAGATCGTAGAGGAGATTCCATAGTTTATTTAGGAGAATGAAGGATATTTCTAGCTTCTTTAGGTTTGAGGATCGGAGGTGCCTAGATTTATACTTACAGGAGGCTTTGAAGCTTTGTAAGCACACTCTTCACCGCATCCTAGAACAAACTCTACCCAACAGAACAATTCCTTCCTCAAAGTGTTACCTTCAAAGAGAGGCACTAAGCACCCTTGTGAGATCGACCCCATTTTTTCCTCCAGTTTGGTTCAGCCCAAAGAAACTATCCATGGTTCCCAAGCCATCACGGGCATGCATACTAGATTTGGGCTCGGGAGACAAACTAGATCCACCAAGCATCGAGGGATAGTAATGTGTCCAGAGAAAGTGATATAGTAGGAAAACTCTCTTTGGTGGATCGGCATTTTATCCTTAGCTTTTTCCATCGGCCTCATATGTTAGAGAGATGCATCTACCATTACTTGATGGGATTTCCTCTTTTCTTCTCTTTGGTCGTCTTTCCCCTTTTTCCTCTCACTTGTATTTCTACCCCATTGTAGGTGTATGTGATTTCTTCTTCCGATTGGCCACCTCTTTTGGTTTTTGTACTTGTCTTTCTTGGGAACTCTTTGGTTTTACGCTTTGTATCGGTGCTCATTGTTGTTAGTAGTCCCTTTGACCTACTTTTGAGATCATTTGTTTGCCAAAAGGACTACTTTTGAGGATAGAGCTTGGTACTTTGACTTCAATTAAAAGATTTTACCACATTTCTATTAATATTATTAGTCACATTTTTATCTCTCCATTCCATAGTTTGACCTTGTGTGAATCTCTTAGTAGTCGAGTTTTATTGCTCAATGTGTAGTGTTTGTTGCATAGCTTTCCTAACTATACATGGTTCCAACAAATGAACGTCATGCTTAACTTGATCATTTAGTCCATTGATGTAAAATTGTAGTCTTTGGTAAGGTGTTGCTTCCGAGTCCGGATCGTCAGTCTCATATGCTCAAGATTATATTCACTAGAGATCATGTCTTTAAGATTCATTAATTGGGTGAAGTAAGTTCCTTTCGTGGCTGCTCATAGTGGGCTGCTAAGTATCTTCCTTTTTTTTCACTCATCAAGCATTGGTACCACTAATATGGTTCAAATTCTAAATGTAGTGAAGCTATGTCAACCATTACATCATTCAGTATATTGTGCAACTTAAAGTATTGTTCCATGAGACTTATCCATAAAGTTACATTTGTACCATCAAACTTACGGATGTCCATCTTTGGTAGGTTCAATTTTGACCCTTAGAATGGTTGCCCTATATTTGGTCTATTTTTCCCTCCTATATGGTTTGGTTGTGTTTGAGTGGTTGTATGAGGTGGAAAACATATCCTTCTTAAACCTATTCAAACCCTCATTCAAAGATGTTGCAAATGGGGAAAACAATTTCTCCTATATAAAAGTTACCACTATTTCACATCATGTAGGAATGTCACCCTCAATTTTAGGTGGTGGACAATAAAGAACATCATTGGGATCAATGGTTGATGAAAACATATCTATTTCAAAATGCATGGTTACTAGAGTGACATTTTTCTAGTTCTTCGTTTATTATCAATCCAGGGGTAAGTATTTGAAGTGAGTAGTAACCATAAACCGTCAAAATGTGTTATATCTGAATCGGATGTTCTACCATCGACTAACTTTGACCAACTTTGACCTAAGAATTTCTAGATATAGAGTGCCTTAAATCTGAAAATAAAAAGAATGGACCCTACCTCAAATTGTATGAGGTTTCCAAAAATGAAATTGTAATAACTCAAGCAAATCAGATCAAAAGAGGCTGAAATTTGAAGTAGAGACTTTTTATCACATATAACCCTAAGAAAATCTCTAAAAACTCCGCAAATGTGTATGAGATACGGTGGGAAAAAAATTTGTTGCCAAAAATTGTTTCTCTAATACAACTTATTATGATATTTCTTTATCAAATTATTCAAATATAGTCCACTTCAAGGGGATAACCTCCAAAAATTAGAATAAATGATTAAATAGATTGAATTATATGATATGTGATACCTTTGGGAGAATCACACCCATCCATATTTATATACATAAATATAAAGGGTCACACACTTTCATCCTAATTAGGTCCTCCTAAATTATTTATTAAAAACTAATAAATGAAAAGTTAAGGTTATGCACTCCACCTCATATCCTTAGTAATCATATAAATATATAATGTTAATGATATAACATTAGAGAGAGAGAGAGAAGCGGATGTCTAAGAGACTATATTGATGTAGTGAGGAGCTTATTGTAGCTCAAGAGACACGTAGCCTATAGTTAATGCAAAATTTGTGGGTAACCCATTCGATTCATTAGTATAATGTGGGTTTTGTTTTAATTTGTGTGTGATTGTGTGTTACATTGGCTATCGGATTAGATTTTTCCCTAACTGGCAACTCAATTCCTGTGACAACATCAATATCTCTGCACTTACTATGGAAGAGAAGAAATATCTGTATGTATTGTAACAACTTGTTCCTTGTACAAATGTCTAACATTGGTGTAAAGTGGATGTCATTGATCTCATTTGATTTATCTCGAGGCCTTCCAAGCAATATAGAGCATAAGATTCATCATCTAGGATGACATGAAACCATAATAAAATAGCACTAGGACCCACTATGACAGTAAACATAAAGAATCAAGTATTTTCCTAATAACTCCATATCCCATAATAATGTTGTGGTACGCGTTAAATATCTTTGATAATATTCAAGGCCATTAATAATTTTTTATGCATGCATTGATACTTCAACCATTATCAATCATAAGTCCACATTTTGTTGTGATTATATATCTACTAGTATAAATATCTTAATAATATTTATCTGAAAAAAGTCGATAGATATCAATCTTGAGGCATTCAACTTAGATTTCTCAAATATCTTTTTTATTGGAGGGTTTCACATTGATTAAAAAATCCATCACCTTCTCCATAAATCTTCCACTACTTGGTGAAGATGACCTTAATCTAGTTGCACCACTACATTAGGCACAAAAAAATCTTTCCTAGAATAACAAAGGACAGAGGACTCTAAACTACACCATTTGCACAAGATGTTGTGATTTTTCAATTGCCTTCTCCAAGCAAAAAGGAAAACTACCCTATGATGGTCAAATAGACGTTAAATGTATAGACTATTTTTATAAACATCTCGCACTAGTACACTCTACCACCACCCCTCGTTGGTAGTAGTGAAGGCTATGCCTATCGACCTAATAAGGGCTCGTATGAATAGTTGTCCATTGCAAGAGCTATCATTTGGAATTTCACTTTCATAAAACACAATAGGAGGCTCCCTCTTCATTGTAACAACACTAACCAAACCAATAACTCAATCAAGTGGATGAGCACTAGAAGCTTGTGGTGGTTTCCTTTGATCTACCATATGAACATTGCTTTGATCTTTTGATTGGGCGTCATGGTTTGGAAGAGGACTTGTGAATATTTACAAATAATGATTTGTTTGAGCCACTAATTCATTTGAAATCTTGTCAATTCCTTCCACTTGAATTTGATTACTTTCAATGAGGCCTTCGATCTTATGTTCCAATGTTATGTGCTTATTTCAACAATGACTTGAGATTAAGTTAATCACAATATGCATGAGCATCATAGTTCTTATGTAATGGCCTTGATGGTTCTCTTTGATCTATCATATGAACATTGCTTTGATCCTTTGATTGGGCACCACAGTTTGGAAGAGGATATGTAAAGATTTAGAAATGGTGATATTGTTGAGACACTAATTCATTCAAAATAGTGTTGTGGTTACTCCCACTTGAATCCAATTACTTTCAATGAAGTCTTAGATATGTAATCTTACTTAACCATTGCTTCCCCATTCATTTTGTGTCTTGTTTATTCATTTTTCTCTCATTCATTCTCATCCACCGCATCCTCTCCTCACCTTCATCTTCACACACATCGATATCCATCCTTTCTTTACTCTTTTCACTCCATCTTCTAGATTTCTCCCACATATCTACCCCCATACTTACTGGCATTGTCATTGATCATCTCCTAACATTATTTCATCATCATATTTTATTTCTACGCTAGTAATTATCGGTGTAATTCTCCTAAAAATATCTCATCCCCATTTTGCACAACTTGGATCTTTCTCTTTGATCTTCCCATTCTATCTTCATTACTTCTTTCCTCTATGCCCTCTTATCATTATCGGGGAATTCTCCTAACATCCCTTCATTAGCATTCCCCTTCCATTCCTCTTTTACTTTCCGCCTCGTCTTACCTTTTGTCCCATCCTTTCCCTCTGGTCATTATTGGTGGATTTCTCCTAACATCCATTCACCAACATTTCCTCTCCTATCCCTTCCTCTCTTTTTCCTCGTCACCTCTCCATCTTTCATTCTTCCTTGCCAATTTCTTCACTATCTTCATCATGCACCCTCTCTCTAATATTTTGTCATTATCTTATCCCCATCTCATGCATCTCCGCATCTTTTCTAATCCATGTCATTCCTCCCCTCAAGCTTATCTTTACGTTCCTTATGCTTCTCACTCTTTATCGAATATATCAATTCTTGGTTCCCTTCCTTCGCATAATTTTCTCTATTACCTTCTCCTCCTTTTTGATCCTTGTCTTATTTCACTTCCTCGATATCGTCTTTCCCTCATTTTTCCTCGTACTTCCTCCTTACTTCCCCATCGATAACTTGAACTCTTCAACATTGTCATGTTTTTTATCATCCCACCATCCACATGAATTTCCATGCGGTGAGTTCCACATTATTTTCCTTGGATTTCTTCACCATGATCTAGTTCCTTAAATTTTCTTTTCTCTATTATCTCTTTCATTTTCCATCACCTCTCTCCTTCACCTACTTCACCCTCCTTCACGCCTTTCGTAATTTCACCCTTTGCTCTGTCCTTTTCTTATCTTATCCTTGTTTTTCCTTCAACATTTCCCCCTTCCTCTATAATCCTTCTTTGTTATCTTCTTCCTCCCCTTTCATTCCTTCTTTTCTCCTCCTCCGTCTTCGTCCCTCTATTCCATACCCCTGTCGCCTTCACATTCGATCTTTCTTACTCTTCTCATAATCAACCAGTCCTCCTGTCCATTCCCTTTTCTCTTTCTCAACACCCCTCACACCTAGCATTCACAATCAAATCTGATGTTTCTTTGTTTATGTACCACCATCGATCTGTTTCATTACCATTCTCATTCTTTCTCTCGTAATATTGACCTCTTCTTTCTTTTTGAGAACCCTATCACATCTTTTATCTTCGTCGAGTCCTCTTACAAGGGCATCATAATATCCATGTCTAATAATCTATTCCCATCTTCCTTTGATATTTTTGTCTTGGAGGATACCATAATGGCCATCACCTATCTGATCTTGTTCTCTTCCATAAATGTTTTCTCTACTTTTGTTTTTTCACAAAAGTATCTTGACTTCTTATCCTACTTATCAAAGAATCAGACTACTTTTTATTTTTCACCTTCTAATTTGCTAACACTTATGCATCTTTCATATGAAACATGATTACCATCATATTTATCACCCTTTTAGGGCATTCTATCTCACCCTTCTATCCTATCTACTCATCATGTCCACATTTATGATTATTCCCCTAGGAATTTTTACTTACACATCCATCTTCCATTATGTCATTTTTGTATCCTATGTTGAGGAACCTTTTCATCCTTGTACTTGTCGATGCATATAACTCACTTTTTGTTTGTCTCGTGTCCTGTGCTGGGGCATCATTATCTTCATCCTCATCCCTTTTTTTATAGGATGCATGATTTTTGCATGATTCCTCTCACAAGAAAAGGATTGTGCATACCTTTCACATTCAGTTGTGCATGTTTCAATGTTTTCCTATGACCCATTGGTCATCACGATTTACATCCATACTGCAGTGGTCTTCACCCACGCACTGGTCTATAGAATGTTGTTGTCTGTCTCCGTTGAGACCGTAATTTTCCTTTACCGATGTGATATTGGAGTCACCGCCATATTTTTCATAGATATTGTGATTATTTTTTACCTTGGGCATCTCTCCTTTGGTCAAGGTTTTTTTCATCCCCATCCCTTTTACGGACACATATTTCATATAACCCTTTTTGTTTTTGTCTCGTGCCTTTCTATCACAAACCACTTAATAAAAATGGGCAAATGTAGACACCAATTTTTGGTATAGTGCCCCTCCGTCATCTCACATCCATTCAACTCTCACTCTTCCTTTTCTTTTTCTTAAATTTAAATAAAATCCCATCCATTTACTCACCCAATTTTAATTAATTACCAAATGGGTTCCATATGGACACATTTGATAATTAAGATTTTTGGTATTATCTCCTAATCAATTTTATTCAATTCATGGGTATTAATATACCCATCCGACACCCCTTTCTTAAATTCAAAAGATGGAATCTATCATCTCACCTACCATGTCAATCATACTCCCCACTCCATCTAATAATTCAAACCATGGGCCCCACGTGATCACACCATGTCTCTTAACTCGGGTTAATTTATCAAACCCCGGTTACTCATTAACCCTAATCTAACCTCACCTCCAAGTTATAAATATGGGTTTTCCCCATATTTCAAAAAAAAGGACCTCAAAGGAGAAAAAAGACCGGGACACGAAAAGAAGAAACAAAAGACCATTCTGCAAGTTTGAGGTCAAGGCTAACCTTTTCCATTGTTAGAAGTTAGAAGGTGAGAAGTGTGGGAGAAATATTTTCCATTGTTCGTTATCCTGCCACCTTGATGCCCATTTCATCTCCATATCAAAGCACAAGCTAAGTCCCCTCGTCATTTCAGTTACTTGTCATTTTGTATTCCATTATTTCTGCATGATATCTATTGTTCATCATTTATTGCTATCTTTCTAGACATGGGGGTTGACATCCTCCAAGGGAGTTAATATCCTCTTGGAACCGGGACTGTCTGGGAAACCCCACATATTGTTATCTAATCTTATTTGTTTTAGTTTTGTAGATCTATCTTCTTTGTATCACACATCTATCTTCTTTGCGCCCATAGATCCACATCTGCATCTGAGGTCCTAAGCCCTCCATCATTCGAAGTTGTTGGTGGCTTCTAGTATTGGATTTCACCGCACGAGAACAAGGTTTCGATCAACAATTAATTTCCTAGGTGTTTCATCAATTTATCTTCATTTTTCAAACCTTTGATCTGGATGAGACCTAACCAAGTGAACATGCCTCAAGAAATGGAAATCTTAAACAATAAAAAATTAAAATTAGATATTTATTAAATTCCAACTTTGAGAGAGATAGAGAGCATATTGCATATAACTCGAATTACTACAAGATTAGCTAATAGAAATGCATGGTGTTTATCTAAGCCAAGGAAAACATTCATGGATTACAATAGTTAGAGAAAGTTTAAGGAAGGATACACGAACAACTAAATCCAATGAGAATATCATCCACAACATTCCCAAGTCTCTCTTGAATATAAATATAAAGGGATTCTATGTTCCCGAGGTCATGTATAATGATCCTTACTATTTCAAGAAAAGATGAAATGTTGGATGTGATACAATAGAAAGTTTGAAGTCTTAAGAAAAATATATAACATCCAAAATCTTGCAAGAAATAGAATAAACATCTCTCTACTAAATATTGCAAGACATAGTATAAAACACAATCGCTAACAATAAAAATGAGACACCTTGTAAATTTCAACCAATGAAAACCAACACGTGTCATACCGTAAACACCACACATGGGAAATAAATTAAAAATACAATGGAGTAAATAGGAGAGTAAATGGTGGAGGCTTTAATAACCAATGTCATGTCATAATAGTTGGTCATCTACTTCATCACATGTGGTGTAAAGAAAATCCATCTATCATTACCTTTTCCTAAAAGTTGTAAACCACTTAGCAAAAATGAAGGTGAGTGATTTTTAATGCAAGATGTTATATTTTTAATTATTTTCTATATTGAATGTAACAATATGTAAATTGAATACAATTATATTTATTTTGTGTTGGATGATAAAACCCATAGAGTACATTTTTTTAACATGCAATTGTAATATCTTTCAAAAGCGCCTTAGAAAATGAGTGTGGGATGGTCATATGAATCGAATTGAAATTTGAAAGTTGAAAACACACCAATATATAAAAAGGCATTCTTCAAATATTAAAATTTAATGTAAAGATATGTGAATATTGTATTAGAGACCCTTAAATTTAATGTATATGTGAATAAAGACCATGTGGTTGAGGGTTAGGTCTTAGCTACATGTATGTTTGTTCATGCCTGTCTTCATCCATATTTTTTTGTCACCTGTTGTCCCTTTGGGTTTTTAGCAAGATGTTTTCTCATTATTTTTTTACGTGGGTATTTTACTCGCCCTTTTGGGTGTCGGCTAGTCCCCTTTTAATAGCCTTTATTTTGACACCCTCATCTAGTGATGCATGGCTTGTCGACGGAGTGAATACCAACAATGGATCCAAAGAAAGCACAAAATTTCATCCCGAAGGTTTTTGATGAGGTAACGAGACTAATTCTCCTTTACCCGATGTTGTTCTTGATTTTCCTACTTTTGATAATGCATGCAATTGGTTTGAAAATTATACCCTAGTCGGGTATTTTGTTGGTCGTGTTCCCCCTGAGAGCCTTTTGAAACAATGGGTCCACAACCACTAGAAGAGTCATGGGGTTAAACTTCAACGAAATTCAAAACCTCATAAATGGTTTTTTTGTTTCGTTTTACCAACCCAGAACACTACAAGACCATTGTTAACCATGGTCCTTGGTTCATCTGTAATTCCTTGGTTGTTTTTCACATTGGACTCGGAACTTTCAGGTTTTTGAGAAAGCCAAGCTCAAAGTCCCTGTTTGGATTGAATTTCCAGGACTGCCTCTACCCCTTTGGGGTTTTATTGGGGACTTAGTCAAACCCTTGGGACGACTCATCTGCAATGAATAACCCAAGTTTTTCATGCTCATCCTCAACATCGTGTTTTCGTTGAAATCGATTTGTCCGAAGATTTAAAAGAAACCATCGATATTTAGATTGGGGATGCCTATTTTTCTTAGAAGGTTATTTACATTAACTTACCAAATACATGTATCCATTGTAGTCATTTGAACATATGATTTGTGAGTGTCCTCTCATGGATGACTCTCATCTGGTTCCACCGATAAACCTTATCCAAACCCTAAATCATCATCTAGTCGCTTCTGATGGTTAGACCACTATCACCAATAAAAATAGTGCTTCATGGGGCAATTTAAAACCATCGTCTTCCTTACCATCCTATCACTAACAACGATGCTTTTGCTTGAATGACTCTTTTCAAACAAATTGAACCTACTAAACCCGCTCCTCTCTCCGTTGTCCCTGCACACCTCCGATTGCCTCTAATTTTATCTATGGTTCCACTAGATTTACCTAAATCCCCGTTTGTGGATGATTCCTCTCACTCGCGCAAGTCTCGGTTAGCCCACTCTTGTAGCCCTTCTCCTCAAAGGATGGTGAGTATGTGCAAGATAAATGTTGCCCTTGGAATTTAAGAGACTTATCCCTAGTTCTTACCGGGTTTCTTCTTCTCATAACCAATTTTCTACCTTTTTGATATGGATGATGAAGGGAACATGTACTTAAACCCTTCTCAATGATTTTGTACTCTTGGAATATATGTGGGCTTACTAAACCAACCCGGTGATATCTGGTCAGGGACAATTGTCTTCATTTTCATCACATGAAATTTTTTTGTTTGCAAGAATTCAAACTAGCTGGATTTTTATTACACACTCCAACTCGTAATATCTGACCCCATGCCATTTTCATACCTCTAATCATGATCTTGTCTGTGGTGTATTCATGACCTTGATTTCCCTTAACATTGACTCAAGTATGTGCTTTCTTAGGGCTTTGACCCCATCCATCGTGTGGTGTGGTCCCTTTTCGATTTTGACAAGCATATTTTTGGGTTAGTTAACATCTATGCTTCGAACAATGATGGTCGAGTAAGATATTTTTTAGGGATAGCTTGCCGACTCTTACCAGAGTCCCTCTAGATTGTTTATGTGGAAACTTTAACATGGTTAAAAGCCCTGAAGATAAACACTTGGGTGAATTTCAATGTGTTGGTGTGTGGGTGAGCGGGAGGCTTGGTTTTATTTCAGGAACAAGCTTGGAATTTTTGACCACAATCTTCCCTTTCATCATAAATCCCCTTCTGCTTGGTTTACATGGTCTAAATTTAGAGAGGGTCAAGATCGTGTTGATTAATGGTTGGACCGGTTCCTCATGACTAGTCAAGATTTTTATTTTCTTTCCCTTGTTTTAGGTCATTCTATTGTCGCTAAAATCGCTTTTACTTTCTATATAATTCCACCATTTTATTCAATTTTGTAGATTGTTCCTACAAAAAGCATCATGTTAATTCTCAATTCTACCTTAATACTACTCATCTTAAGCATGTTTGCACTATACACACACATATAGGTATGGAAGGTATGGTGGATCGACCTAATGAAGGGTTTGGATGGATCACTTGGTGGAATGATGCCATCAAATGCACCACCACCTTCCTTTACATTTATGGGAAGCATGCTTCCATTTTTAGACAACATGCGCATGAAGCCTCATATCGTGAGTTCTTCAAAATATCACTAGAGCTCAATGCCTCACCTTTCAATTGTGCTTTACAAATGCAAGTGGCATACTTGAGGCATACTATTAAATTTCATGAAGCATACCATTCATGGGGAGCTCAACTCAAGCTTCTGCACTAGCTTAAAATTGGGGACCGAGCTTCCAAGGATTTTTTTACCATGTTGTGTTCTAAGGAGTCTACTAACAAGATTAAGGAAATTTCTCTTAGCAATTCCAAACTTACCATCTTACCTGATATCCTCCACACTTTTTTGCATCATTATCATGAGGTTTTTGTTGCTCATCCTGCCACTCAAGCTCGGGAGAAGCACTTTTAAAATGTCTTCAAGTGGTGCCTTGCAAATTTTATCAAACCCAATGGGTGGCTTGTGATAGGCCTTTATCTCTTTTTAATCTTAAAGAAGCTTCCTTTCAAATGGATTCAAATAAAGCCCCAGGAGTTGATGGTTTCCCATTGAATTTTATTAAACTCTTTGGGACAATGTTGACTCTTATTTCCACAATGTCTACTTGGAAGCTTTGGATTCTAGTTCTTTGGGTGACCTGATCAATAAAGGAAATATCAAATTTATTCCCAAATCAGTGTGCTCAGAAAATTTCTAATTGTGATCCATTACTTTTTTTAACATGTCATATAAGATTATTACTAAATCTTTGGCTAACATGATCTCTAATATTCTACCTTTAATTAATTTACGAAATGAGAAAATTGGCTTTATAAAGAACATATATATTCTTGATAACATTATAGCTATTTGGGAAGGTATGGAATGGGCTTGTCTCTCCTCTCAATAGGTTTTTTTATCAAGATTGATTTTTCTAAATCCTATGACATGATTTAATGGTATTTCATCTTAGATATGCTCCAAGCCCTAGGGTTTGGTTCTCGCTTCGTTAGGATTGTGTAAATGCTCTTTCAAAATGTTGGAGCCTGTATTACAATCAATGTGCACCAATCTACCAGGTTTGGCTTGTTTAGATCAATTAGGAAAGGTTTCCCCCTAGCCCCTTCCCTTTATGTGTTGGATGTTGAAGGATTTAGCTATATTATCTTCATTGCTTCTCAAAGTGTTTCTCAAAGACTTGTGAAAGGTATTTTTAACCTTCTACTACTCAACAACTTATTAATGGTCATTTTGCTAATGATTATTTTCTCACACTTCGGAGGAGGATCAATTTTTCACCATGCTCTGGATTGTCTAGAAAATTTTTGTTTGGATTTGGGCTTTGCTATTCAATGGGGGAAAACTCATTTATCGGTAATCTCAAACTCCCATTCCCATGGTTTTTGGTATGTAATTGAGCTAGATTCAACCTAGGATGTAGTTAAAATTTCTTGGGACCCCTTTCACCTTTCAGGCTACATTATATCATCTTTGGTCTTATGCGGTATAATAGGTTGAATCAAATATCTCTTATTGGATCACCAAACCTCTTTTTATTGCAAGGAAATTCCATATTTTCTCTAAGGTTTTGGCTTCCACACATGTGTATTACTCCTCATGTTTGGTGCCCTTCAATGTTGTTTATGTCAAACTTGAGAAGATTCTTCATGATTTCCTTTAGGCCAACACTAAAGGGAATAGGAGGTTCCATAGGGTTTCCTAAGATATTTGTTGCATGCTTAAAGAGGTTGGTGGCATGGGCTTAATTGATATTAAACACTAGGGGTGGGCTCTTTATGCTAAATGGATTTTACGTAGTTTGGAAGGGAATGAATTTGGAAAAAAATTCTTTGGCATGGTATTTGTCATGGTGTTCCTCTCTTGGCAGAAAGGCTTGGAAGGGTCTTAACTTTCAATCCCTTCTTCTTTGTCATGTTTCAGTCAAGATTAAGGGCACTTTTATTTTGCAAAGTATTTGGAAGGCATGGGAATCTCTCAAACCACACCTTCTCTAGGTTGGAAATGGTTTCAGATCTAGGATTTCCCTAAATTCGTCTCTCTCTGGTGGTCCCTCTCTCTTTCTTACCATTATTCACCTTTGGCATTGGCCCCTTGGGCTAAAGCCCTTCATTAAAAAAGGGAATTAAGTATGTTGGGGATTTTTTGCAAGCACTCTCGTTCTTGGCTTTTTGGGAGACTTTAGCTTTAAAATTTCACCTTCTTCCTACAGATATTGCTCTATCCAATAATTAATTACATGTATTCCTAAAGATTATTTGCACAAGATAGGGCTTACCTTTGGAGTTTTGGTGGCGAGACTAGGGATTGGACCTCTTCTAACCCCTTTCATAGATATAAACCCTCCCTTGGTTATTCTCTTTTGGCACCTCGTTCAGTTGACAAGTGACACACTTAGTAGGCATTGGTCTCTTTCCTCCTCAACCTCGGTGTGGTCTCGATGCTTCCAGAGGGTTTGGTCGGCAATTATTGAGCCCAAGAAATTTCATTTCCTTTAGTGCCTTCTTCACCAAGGTCTCCTTGTTGGTTCCTATCCTAATCATTTTGGGATTAATCATGTCTGTTTGTGTTATAACTAAGCCAGAGTCTATCAAACACATTTTTGGTTTTTCCTCATGCTTAAATGGCTTAGAGATGGATTCACACCCTTTTTCAACCCTTTTCTCCAGATTTCTTCTCTTGGAAAGTGGTTCTCTTGGGGGATTCAGCCATGTTACCTGCAATTTACAACAAAATTTGGCACATTTTTAGAACTGAAATTTTGTTCCACTTATGGAAAGATAGAAAAATGTTTTTTTAAAATGATCATCTAGATTATAAATTCTCTATTACTAATAAGGTGTTATGATTTCTACTACTATGCTTCAAATTCAAAATCAAGCTGAGAAAGTTCATTTAGCGGCGGAGCATCTCTAGTGCCTCCTCGACCATTGGGGTTTGATTCCCTATCTTTATCATTCGGGTGCCCTCATATGCGTCTCTACATTGTCGCTCGCCACCTAGCCCAACAATTCACATGTGCCTACTCATGGTTGGGGATGGCCTCACCATTGGTGGATCCCTCCTCCTCCTCCGAAAAGGTATTCCCTCGGTCGAGGTGTCCCTCACTGCAAGTACTCCTCTTGGTGGTTCTAGTTGGCTCGACGTGTCTTAAGGGAAATTCCCTGATTGGATATGACAATTTCTCCTACAAGGATTGATGATGATGCTCCCGATCTTTGAAAAAAAAGGATTAAGTTGGGATGATGATGAAATCTTTCTTTGATGAGGATTAGCCTTCGGCTCCGGTTTGGGTTATAAGTCGATAGTGTACTCCCCCTCTACCACATGTCACCATGTTTCATTTGGTGCCGCTTGATTTTTGTGTTCTCCTTTTTATTGATAATCACACTTTGTTGTTTTAATGTTGGTTATTTGAGGTGATTTGGTGTCTCTCAAGGCCTCTTTGGCTTGATGTGATGGAACTTATGGCATTCTGGGGTGTGACTTAATCCACCCATATTTTTGTATGATTAATGTTGTACATCTTTTGTCTATAATATAAAAGTGCACTTTTCAATAAAATAAAAAGACCCAATGGTTGGAGAATTTTGCAAGAACCTTCATTAATGCTCAAGTTGAGGATCGATTATGACGTCAACTAACAACAATGATGAATCGACACATAATTTCATTTGTTTGTAGATTTGTGAAAGAATGCAATGATACAAGGTATAATAATCGATTGCACTTGTTGGATTTTGTAAGGTGTTTAAATGTTTTTAGTCATTTTAGATGTCAAAATACAACCACTTTTCAAATTTGACTGTCATATATGTGCATGAAGGGATTGAAAATTACCTCCTCTCGTGGCATGGGAGAAGATGATGTTGTGGTGGTCGTCATGCCCGACACTGTTAATGATGATAATAGTGGGAAATTTATATAGTAGCACACCCCCTTCTATCATCATCTTTTAGCCTTATCATCACCGAAACCTAATCCTCATCATGATCTAACTAACTATATAACCTCCTCATCCTCCTATCCAATCAATCAAAGCTCAAATGTAACATCCTCCTATAAAGCGCCACGATAATTGTTAATGATGATAACAATGGGCACTTTATACTAGCACACCCCCTTCTATCATCATCTTTTAGCCTTATCATCACCCAAACCTAATCCTCCTCATTATCTAACTAACTATCTAACCTCCTCATCATCCTATCCAATCAATCAAACCTCAAATGTAACATCCTCAACTCCCACATCATCACATATCGACATCATTAAATCGAACATCCTAAAATATAAATAAAAATCTTCCATCCTAACCCTTTAACCGATGCATTCTATAATCCAAAAATTCTCAAAACCTAACCCCTTGATTGAGTCATCCTCTAATCCAAAAATCCTAAATATTCACCCTTGTCATACATCGTTTACTAAGGCATCCTCTACTCCAAAATCTAATATCTCCTAAGCCTCTAATCTCCTACTCCTCTAATCCTCGCTCATATCTTCTAATCCTTTATTCCTGCATCCTCACCAACAATCCTTATATTCTCTAATCCTCAAATCCAATATCCTTAATCTCAACCCTGATGGGGCATCCTATAATCGGCCCCTTCAATCAATCTTCTAATCCTCTAATCCTCTCTCCTCTTATAATCCTCGGTCTTCTTATCCTCTAATCCTCTCTCATCTACTAACTTGGGCCTCTCCTCTTTTTGAGTGGTTACCCGACTTGTTCCTCCCCACCTAACCCCTCGAGGGGCATCATATCACCATCCTAACATCTTCTCTTATTTTTCTTTGAACAATCATTTCTACACAATAACCATTCAAAGAGGGGCAAAATGTAGACATCTAAAATGTCAACATAATTAATTTCGATTAATTTGTCTCGCAAATATCCTAACATCATCATTATCTAATTAATCCCTTTCCTATAAAATACCACATATACCCTTTATCCTAATTAATTTCATCATTTATCTAATATCCCATCATTATCTCATCATTAATCCCTTTAATTCATTATTATATCCCATTATCCCACCTTAATCCTTATTATCATTTTCTAGGAATTTAATATTCCTACACCTACCTACCCACCTACTCTACACCTACCCTACACCTAGCCTCTCCATGTAATCACATCCCTAATCATCTTTTATTAATCTAATATAATCCTAAACTAATCATATCCCCTACCTCTAAATCTAGAGGCTTCTATTTCTAGAAGCCTCTCTAAACTTCTTCTACTCTCCATTGAATTTTAAATTCAATGGAGGCTTCTCACAAAATCTAGAATTATCCATTCTAGAAATATCTATAATCTTCCAATCCTCTCCTCAATTCTCATCCATTGATCTTCATCCCACTTGGATCAATCCTCACCATCCATTCTCCCAACCACAAACTATAAATTTATCTCTCCTCCATGAGAGCCATATATATATCTCTAAGAAATCCATAAAAAGTCTCGCCATTTTATCCTCTATCAATCATCCACAATATTCAATCAATAAATCCATCATTAATCCAATCTATCATCCATTAATCCTTCATCAAGCATAAATCAATCCAAGCAAATCAAAAGCAAGTGCTACCCAAGTTGCTACTCAAATGAAGGAATCAATACATCCTTGAGCAAATCCAATACAAAAAGGAATATTACATTTTATTGGTAAGTTCATATATTAATTCTCCCCCTTTACATATATTTTTAATCATGAGGTATTGTTGAAAGGAATAACATAGGAGAGAAATTTGTTTGTTTTCTTGTACTCATTAACTATATCTTTTCCACATTACAACTATCGATCCCTTCAGTCTTGCAAGAAAAATTATTTCCCAAAAGAACATAACTTTCATCAAGGGTTTGGTAAGAATAAAACCAACCACTATGTGGACACATATGATGTGTAGCACCAAAATCTAACAACCATTCATGATGATAAGAGGAAACATTACAAATAGATAAAACTTTATCAATCATACCTTCACTTGTTTCTACTTGATTTGCTTCCTTGGTGACATCTTCCTTCTTTTGTGATTCTTTATCTTCCAGAAATACTTTATAAGATGCTCTACTTTTCCGTAGTGCCATCACCTTTCCTTACCCTTCCCTCCTTGTGACTTAGATCTAGATGTGCCTCTTGAGATTTGACCTCTTTCTTTCGATCTTCCTCTAGCAAACAAGACTTCAAGAGTAGAGTCTCTCCACTATATTTTCTTATCATGTCCTCAACCAACGATGCTCCCACAATAGAATCATAGCCAAGCTCATCAATAATACTAAAACTAATAGAAGTTACTATATATCTCCCAAGAATATGGTAAAGTACATAACAAGGTGAGTGCCTTGTCTTCATCCTCCTCTTCCAAACCAATACTAGTCAACTGGCATAACAAAGTATTGATAATATTTAAATGATAAAAAAAATCATACCTTATTTCATCCGCAATGTATACAATTACGTCTTTAGGTAAATATGATTTGTTACATATTTCGTCATGTAAAGACTTTCTAATATGGTCCATAAGCCTGCTCTTTGTCTTTTCTCCCATAATATTGAAAAGAACCTCATCTGCTAAACACAACCGTATTGCACTGAGAGCTTTTGTATCCAACTCTTCCCAGTCATCGTCATCCATCCCTACAAGTTTCTTTGCCTTTCCATCTAGGGCTTTGTGTAACCCTATTGCACTAGTACATCACGTGCTTTGAGTTTCCACAACTCAAAGTTGTTCTTTCCATTAAACTTCTCCACATCAAACTTTGCACTTGACACTTTTTCCATTTGATGTAATAACGACACCAAATATAGAACAGTTACTACAAATCTATAAAACGTCACTGATACCACTTGTTAGGAAACCATAGACTTTGCAATAATGAATACACAAAAAGTTGAATAAAAAATTATTTATAGAATAAGAGATAAAAATATATACAAAATACCAAACATGCAAGAGACAAACACCATACTTAGGTGGTAAAACCCTAGTTGAGTGCTTACGAAAACATCCATGGTGCAAGATATCAAGCTTTTATTAACTCAAGATGAACAAATTACATGTGAACTTGTTATGAGATATTTTGGATCTCCACAAAAATAAATACACCTAATTGGCAAAGTACAACTAGGATTCCTCCTCCTAAAAATAGAGTGGAAAATGCCATTAGAATTTTCTTCCTAAAAATTAGAATTCAATTGAATTCGCCTTCCATTTATGACAAGAGTGGAGGGCAAGCCCCCACACCCCTCTTCTAGAAGTGATCAACTACAAACCACACCGTAAAGGGACCAAAATTTAACTTTGTTGCCACATATCTAATAATAAAATTCACATCTTTTCAGGATCAATCAAACTCTTTTTCCCTCTGTGTATAAGGGTTATAACAACTTGAGCTATGACCACTTATCTATGGAGAAAAATATCACAAAATCATAGCTTTCGTTGGCCAGAACCATCCGAGGTTATCTGTATCCCATATTAGGAAACATGAGATGCCCCTCTCCAAAATCCCACCACCCACTTTCACCTAAGTTACACATACCAAGATGTTTGTAAATGTATTACTAGAGTAAACTATGACGATCCTTTCAAAATTGATTGCTTCACCTTTTCTAGGCTTTTCCCTAGGTGTTTTGAAAAACAACACACTCATTCATGAAAATTGAGTTTATTTTTCATGATAGATGTATAATCATGGTTGATTGGTGCAAGAAGGCCAATTGTTCCCAAATACATGTCAATAGACATCTTATTGTCACACTCAGTAGTGTATTTGATGTTCGATTGATGTAAATGTGACCACTCGATCCCTAATACACGTATAATTTTTGCACTAAGTGTATTTTCATCAAAGTTTTCATTTCCTTTTCCATTTAGATGTAAGTCATGTGTTGTGAATAGAATATTTCCAACTATATTTTACTATTTTTTATATAAATTTCAAAATATTGGTGATTAAAAATAAATATATTTTAAATGGAAAAACCTTATGTTACTTGATTTTAATGGACTTTATTAATTTTAATGTCTAATATTATGGTTTAATTTTTCAAAAATGGAAGCAAGATTAAATTTGCATTTAATTTAGATGTGATGCCTTTGAGACCATTTATATATTTATGATGGTTTCGAAATGTGATGCTTTTGAGACATAACCGAAAAATGCCAAACATCAATTTTTTATTCACATGTTACATCGAGTTGTATTTTTGTTTCTAAAGTGACGGTATTTATGTCATAATGTGAACCCTGAGGCTAATTGTGTCAATAGTAAAAACATGGTGCTATATGCGTCAACACATAAAAACTAACCACTGAATTTTATAATCTTCTGCCTATTTCTACACTATATTGCAAAGTTTATGTCATAAAAAAAAATGATTGTGTTTTATGTTAGTGAGGAAAAAATTAGTTATAAGAATCATGAAATTGGAAAAATGTGACACATTAGCGAGGCAAAAACCTCAAAACCTACTAGTGCCCCTTAAATTTGTATAACCACACTATACATTGTCATCAAAACAACTATATACTATATGAAATAATTCTTTGAAATAACCACTACATATGATCATACATGGAATTGTGGGCTCTAGAAAATATTACCTTATCAATTGCATAAGGAATGCACTTCATAATTCAATACTAGATAAAATAAACCCACTCCTGGTTTCACTCCAATAGGAATTTTATAATTTAACATACATTCCTCTATTGTACATGCAACCCTCAAGATTTCAACTAATGAAATGCAACCGTTGCAAGGACAAACATGAAAATCATAGGATACATTCTCATCGATGAGTTGAATTTTTTAGATCCAAAGCTATTGCTAAAAATATACCCCAGATTGCATGAGGCAATCCCCCAACAACAAGATATTTTCTTTGGCAACATGTCTATAATTCTTATAGAACTTTCCCAATAACCACCTATTATGAACAAACCAATATGCACATCAAACTCAACCGTAAAAATATTGTGGCACAAATTTAGTACAATTATTATGTTACAAACAATATTTGAACAAAAAAATAACACTCTAGGTCAAACCCAATACCGTAATACACTATATAACATATGCAATGAAAAAATAACATAATATGAATGATAAGCATTAATGACATGCACAAACAAACAACTAACAACAACGATTTTTCATCTTCAATTTGATTATTCATGATGATAGAGTTTATAAGACTATGTGGCTACATCTTTAAATGGTGTATTTTTTTATTATATATTAGATAATTAAATGTTTTACTCCTACAAATAACTACCATTATTTAAGACATGGTGTCGTAATACACATGCACTCAAAGCGCTCTTTTCCTCAATATTGTTGTCTTTTTCAACAACGGATGTATCATTAGATGGCACTTTGTTTTTAAATTATAGGGGAATTGGTTAGTCTTTAATTATCTCTACCAAGGTTAGGAGTTTTACTTCGGTGATTATCACCTGCATGCTTCATTCTGACAATATTTCCTTCTATATGGTTTTCAAGTAAGCTTAGCATCTACCCTATAAACCATACCCGGAATGAGGGAAACCACTAAAACCAAATCAATCTGTTGCCGACGCCACCCTTAGTTGCCATTAAAGAGATGGTTAAACGAGGTATTCAAAAACTTCTCCACCAATTTTGATTCCTTCTGCAATAGCTCCTCAATTTGTTAATGTTTCCCCAACTAAGAAATTGACTTTATACTAAAAGTCAATTACTATGATCAATATTGAATTCACTTAAAATCAGTTATGATCAATGTTTGAATCAATTCTATAAATATCCATAGTGGAAAACCATATCCATCATTTTCTCTCTCTTTTTTAATGAAAGATTTTATATTGATGAGAACCATGTAATCTTTAATGTGTTTAAATATTGAAATGATTAGCTTTAATGAAAAACACATTTGCAAAACACGGGTGGAAAATTGTGATTGTCACTTTTTTTTGATTGAGGTGGCTCGATGCTATGTGGAGTTTTATTTTGGTGTGAATGAATATATTTTTCGTAAAGGCTTGATCATGGATCAATAAAAAAGATGACAAAAAAATTTAAGTTATATATGATGTCACAAAATGTGTCTTAATTTCAAATAATGTTCCAATTTTACACAGATCAAAATATAGAGTTTATAAGATTGGAGCATAGCCTCAAGACATCTTTGTTGTGTGGGTCTAACATTCTACTTAAAGGTATGAGGTGACTATTTGAGTAAGAGAGACAAATGAACCAACACACAACGAGATAGATTCAAAGGAGCTATAAAGTATTACTAGGGTCACATGTATGAGGGTAGTAATCCTTACACTAGGCCAATCTAGAGTTTCTAAGGCCCTACGTGTATAATCAAGATAGAGGACCCTACTACGATATTGGTAGTTAGATGACGAGAGCTATAGATCGCTAATAGATAAAGTAAGCATGCTTGTTTTTATGGAATTTATTAATATTAATGGTTAATATTATGGTTTAGTTTTTTTAAATGGAAGGAAGATTAAACAATACGGTTTTGAGATGTAATGCTTTTGAGACATAAATGAAAAACATCAAACATTAATTTTGATGATTGAAATGAAAATAAAGAGAAGCTAACAAAGTTGATCATAAATAAGAGTACTATGTTAACTAGTATCAAGACACATGTAACACTAGACTAACATAGTAAAAAATGAGGAAATCAGATGAAATAATCTATATAAAATGACAAAGAAGGGTTAGACCACTCACATGTACCTCATAGGGTGGTCGCCGATGCAACTATCTCTCGCAGAGAAGCAACACACCACTATGTAGAGAGAATCACTATTAGGTGGAGGTTTGGCCTATCTAGCACACACAAATGCTATGGGGCCCACACTGCACCAATAAAAAATCGAGAATAAATTAATGTGTATTTTTATTAATTGTGTCATTGGTGCAAAGTGTGGGTCCCATGGCATTTGCACATGCTAGATAAGGATAGCCTTAGGTGGAGAAGAGAAATACTATTCCTCTAATAAACTCACTATAGATAACCTAGTAACATGAGAAATCCAACCAAGAAGAAGAGTGTCCAAACCAATCCAAGAAAAGTGCAAGATGAACCATGAGTTCGAGCGAGCAAATGTGAAGATGGCACAAAAGAGCATATAGCATATGGTTGTTTGTATGATTCTGGCTTCCTTCCTCTTATTTAAATGTTTTCGATGTGCATATATACCCGACACAATTTCCCATGAGAGATGTGTGTCGGCTCAGGGAAAAAATCAAATGTTGACACAATTGCCCATGGGTGATGGTGAGTCACCATGGATGATAAAATTCAATGTGAAGTGAAAATACGTGTCGTGGATCAAGTAAGTGGATGAACAAGGTGCCACGATGCTGAGATGTAAGGAAAGTGTCATGAATGCAATGTGTATGAGACCTAGAGGGACAAGGATAACTAATGCAAGGAAAACTAAGGTCGGGACCAAATAGCGACACTCTCTCTATGTACTATCTCTAACCCATAATGGTTATGTGAATAACAATTCCCCATTCCCAACATGCCCTTAAAACACACACTCAAGAAATTAGATGCATCAATGACCTTTTATATGTTCTTAGAAACAAGTATAAAAGATGAAAAGTGAAAAATTAGGTGTATACATATGCCCCAATCATTGATCACCACATGTCGCAATAATGAAACATGGGTGGTCAACATGAAAAAAAATTTTTGTAAACACCGAGATGAAAACAAATATTGAAAAAGTACATAAAAATGTTGAAAGGACTAGCTGAAAATGAAATATACCCACCAATGCGTACCTTATAGTGTCGCTCATCATTTCCATGTGTGGGCGCAATCCATGCTACTAAGAAGAACCCTGAGAGAAGAAGCAAAGCGAAAGGAAACACTAGAGGATCATCAGTAAAATAAGACATAAATCACCTAGTTAGGGGCCCATGTGATGGATGTTGTGATGTCATGTTGAGATGTCATAAAGGTGATATGGAGATCATAGATGATATAGCCAAACAACGGGTAACAACACTAGGTGAAAAGTGCAAAAACCATATGATAGAAGCTACAAAGAGAAACTATCATAAACCGAAGGTGTAAATAAAGAAGAAATGGATTAGCCCAAAAAGATAATAACAAATAAAAACCATGAAAAGTGTAAAAACACATGTAAATAGATGCTATAAAGCTTAAGCAAGGATGTGCATAATAAGGCATACAAAACCAAACGTGATCCAATGAGGAAAGTCATTGGGTGTAAAGCCAAAAAAATGTTGTTGAAGAAAAGGTTGATGAATGAATTTGAGAAGAAAGGATGAGAGATGGTAGTTGAGTACCGAAACTCCCGAGTTCCTTCATGTATGTGAAATTTTTTGAGGAATTGAGAATTTATTGGTTCTTTGAAGATGTGGCCTTCATTGGTTTGAAGACATATGTATTAGGACCTATGATATCTTTAATGAGGTAGGACCCCACCATTTCGAGCATATTTTCCTTCTTTGTCATGTGTATAATCAAGTTTAAGGACAAGGTCACCACGTCAAAAGTACATGGATGAACAAGTTTGTTATGTTGTTTTGACAATGTGTTTTTATGTTTTTGATTATGAGTGTATGCTCGGTCACATTTTCTTCTAATAGGTCAAGGTCATGGAGATGGGCTTCACAAAGTTCCTCATCTGGAATGATACCGTGAAGGGAAATGTGAAGTGAAGGGAGTTCCACCTTAAGTGGAAGGACCACCTCAACTCCATAAGTAAGTGAAAATGGGGTTGCCCCAGTGGTCATATGGACATTGGTGCAGTATGCCCATAATGTAGGATATAACTTCATATCAATCATGTGTGATTCACGGATCATCTTTTATAATATTTATTGAGAATTTTATTTGTAGACTCATCTTTTTTCCATTGCATTGATGGATGATATGGTGTTGAGAATCAATGTTTAATTTTGAACTTAGCACAAAGTTGCTTCATTTCTTTGCATTTGAAGCTCCCACCATTATTCGAATATGATGGTGTGGGGAATTCCAAAGTGGAAAATGATTTGATTGAGGATGAATTTAGATGTAGTAAGGCCAGACATATTAGTGAGAGGCATGGCTTCAACCCACTTAGTAAAGTATTATGTGGTTGTAATGATGAAGAACATGACCATCTTGAGACCGAGGCAATTTTCTAATGTAATCAATCCCCATATACTAAAGGGCCAAGGAGCTATAATAGATTGTAAGCTCAGCCGAGAGGGAATGAATCAAGTCATCATGAAATTGGAAAGGTTGAACTTTTTGGCAAAGGCATGAGCGTCAGATTCTAGTGTAGGCCAATAGAACCCATATGTAGGCACTTATGTGTAGTAGCATGACCACTACAATGGCCACCACAAGTGCCCCACATGTGCCTCTTCCAAGATAAGGGGAACCTCATCTTTGTTAACACATTAGAGTAGGGTACCTTTGAAATTTTTACGATAATATAATATGTCATCTTTAAGTACGTATTTGAGAGCCTTTTTGTGTATGTGTAGGCATGTTCATGGATCAATATCCATCTAGGTAAGTTTGGTATTGTATGAATTGGTGGATGTCAACATACCAAGGGTCTTGTGTAGGGCCATATGGCTGATGATCGACAGACATCTTGGATGTTTGGAGGAGGTGAAGTGGTTGGGTTTTTGATGGATTTGTATTATAAGAGTTTCATCATGAGAATCAAAATGTGATTGAAACTAGGTGGCAAACATGGCCAAAGAATCAGCCAAGGCATTTTATTTGTGTGGGATTGATTCAATGGTAAATGAAGTGAAGTGATGATGTCAACTCTTAGACTAAGTCATAATAATTTAAGGTTTTCATTGCGACATTGATATGTACCACTAACTTGTCGACACACCAATTGAGAATCCCCATGGCATGAAGATAGAGACATTCCTTAGCTAAGGCGGACATGTATGCCTAAGATAAGAGCCTCATACTCTTCCATATTGTTGGTGACCTCGAATTTGAGTCGATAGGAAAGAGGGAGGATATGGGCATAGAGGGATCGATGAGTACACAGCTGCCCATCTCTTGGAGGCATTTTTCCCCTGTCGAAGTGTATCATCCATGTATCCTCATGGAGATCAATGGTGATCTCCTCCTCAATGATTTTGGCCATTGGTTTGGTTTTAGGGGGAGGCACTTCAACTACTAGTGTCGTCGAGAACTGTGCCTCAAGATCTTCATGAAGCTATATAGTAGTAGTATTTTATGGAAATGGCATTATACATGCCCTCAATGAAGAGGATTTTCATCGGGTAATGCATCATGAATAGGTTAAGGAGCAAGATATGGGGGGATAAATCAATTAGTCTGTTATGACTTGGCCTTTTACCACTATTTCGTGTGATGATACGAAGGTCAAACTCCATAAGGAGGGCCATCCACTTCCCGATGTGATCCATAAAGAGGAAAACATGTGAGAAGAAAGTCGAAAGGGATTTATATGGATAATGATGTAGGTAGTTTGATATAGCATGTAATGACTTAATTTTATAGCTATGTAATATATGGCTAGAAAATCCCACTCAATGGAAGTATATCGTGTTTCATAGTCTAGTAAGGCTTGGACTAATATAATAGACAACATGCTCCTTTCCCATTTTCATCTTCCTATTCTAACATTTCCCTTTATGTACACTAGAGTGGAAGAGGTATATATAACAAAAAGGATGATCTAGCAAAGGAGGTTGTAGGGTTGGTAATGAGGATAAAGAGTGTTTCATATTATTGAAAGCTTTATTGTATTCTTTGGTCCATTCTAGTTTGGTAGATTTTGAAGGAGACTATTTATGGCATGAGTGTGATAGGTAAAATTTGGGGACAAATCTTTGGATTTCCCAAGTTTTTCTGAGGAAAGTGTATGTATCTAGCTATGGAGGATGGTCATGGCATGTCGAGGATAGATTTAATATTTGTTGGGTCGACATCGATACCATGCTTAGATACTAAGAATCCTAGGAGTTTTCCTCGTGTCACCCCGAAATATGCATTTTCTAGGATTGAGGCGAACCTTGTATTTATGAAGGCATCCTAAGGAAATGTCTAAGTCATGAGCATGATCATCAATGCATCGAGATTTGATGAGTAGATCATCGATGTAGACTTTGACTACTTTGTGTATGAGATCATGAAAGATGTGTGTCATGGTGCATGTTGATATATGTTGCATCGAAATTTTAAGTCCAAAGGGCATTTTACATAATAATAAGTTCCCCATTTTGTAGTAAAGGTAGTCTTGTGTTGATCTTTAGAGAAATCTGAATTTGGTTATACCCGAGAACCCATCCATAAGAGATAACATTTCGTACCCTGTCGTGGCATCGATGATGGTGTCGATGGAGGGTAGAGGAAAGTTATCCTTAGGAAAAACGAGGTTAAGATTTTGAAATTCAATACAAATATGGATGGCCAAAGTGGTATCCTTCTTCCGAACCGGGATGATATTGGACACCCATTCAGAATAGTCCACCATACGAATGAATTTTACATCTAAGAGTTTGATGATTTCTTTATGACATAAATCATTAATTTGGGGGGAATTTTCTTATCTTTTTCAATGACAAGAGTGATATTGGGATAGGTAATGATGTTATGGGAGATAATTTAGGATCAATTCCAGGCATATCGGCATATCCCCATGTGAATACTTCTTTATGTTTTCATAAGATTTTATGTGATGCACTCATGTAAATGGGGAAAAAAATCACCAAACATGACTACATGTGTGGGATCATCATCAAGTTGTACACTAATGGTTGATTCATCCAACATAGAATTTTTGTCTTGGAAATGATATGGAGCCTCTAGTAATTTAGATACTTCATCCATGATAGGATCGATAGTAGCAACATAGTCATCAAAATGCATAGGTGTTTTAGAGAAGTTCCCAACTTATGATGATGTCGAGGGAGTTTATATTATCATGAATACAATATTTCTAGAATAGACTCATCATTATCAAGGTAGGGGAGGAGGTCCATGATATTCTACATCGATTTCTAGGCCTACATATCACCTACCGTCTCTATGTTTCCTAGAGTTGGTTTGTCGTACATCTAATACCCTAGTGTCTAAGGTGACCTCTTTAGGTGCATAATCAACAATGTCCATGCTAGGAGTACTAGGACTAGTGTCGAGTATGAGATGTTAGCTTAGAGGCTGAGTGCATGCGGGTGGTGGAGGTGTTGTTGGGAGTGTTGAAAGCATAGTCGAGATCATTTTTATGACACATGGGAGTATCAAGTAGTAGTGGATTAGTGGGAGGGACATAAGGAAGTGTCTCTTCTCATCCTCACTATCACTAGTATCATAGATAGGTGTTTCATAGATGTTTCAATGGTATTAGTTTTGATTTGAGAGGATCACATTTGGGCCAAGGCATATTGGTAGTGTAATACTTCCAAGTGTCTAGACTCAACTTGTGAAATGATGTAATCTTCATCAAAGGAAATATTGTTTCCTTTAAGATTAGGCACCTCCTCCTTAGCTGAAACACCGATCTTGCTAAAATATCTGGGTGAAAGGGGAGGGTGATCAAAAAGAGTTGTGTGATTCCTAGTTCATTACATTCTAAGTGGTTGGAGGTTGAGGCACCAATCATTGGCTCCTCTCAGTGTATCGGTCTTGAGGTGGAAATCAATATCTTGAGGTAAGAGGACATGAGGTAACCAATGTATGATATCATTAGGTAAAATTCTTTTGTTGTTTATGTTATGAAGATCATTAGGTTCATCATCATCCGAATATACGAGTATGATTTGGATTTTGGACCAAAGATCAAAGAAATCCATGTAGGGAATACTTTGGATCTTGGGAACAATTGACATTAAGAAGGGTTCATTGGGAATGGTATTGGGATATCCCAAGTATTGGGATCAACATCATACCTAAAGCATTGGTTTTTATGGATGAACTTGATACATTGGTACTCGGAGGATGCTGTTGCATGTATGCAATTCATCAATGGTCGGCCTAGTAAGAGATTATAGGAAAGTGGATGATCTAGAACCATGAGCTTGGTATGGACCATTTTAGGTCCAACTATGATGGGAAACTAGATGCATCCTATAGGTTTTTGCTTGGTTTTTTCAAATCCATGACAAATAAAAATGGTAGGCTTGAGGTTGTCGATAGAGTATCTAATATTTTTGATGAGGGAGAATGATGATGATAAATCTTTAGATTTGCATAAATAAATTAAGTAATAATTAATTAAAATCAACACATGAAATGAAAACTACAGAAGATAGAAACCAAATGTAAATAGAATGGAGAAATTTGTATTGAATATGAGAGGGAATTTTATATAATTTCTTGCTCCTAAAATCATGGAGTCAAGTCTTATCATTTTATCCCCATATCTCTCCTTTATTCCCTAGTCTTACTCTCAATCCCAAGATATTCTCACACATTTATATCTCTATGAGTTATGCATGACAACTAATTGTGCACACTCATATATTATTTTATATATATTAAAAACTATTACTACCAAATAACCCAAACCACTCCTAAGTGTTCACACTATGAACAATATTTCGGTAATAATCACCCCCTTAGTGTGAACATGGGGAAAGCTATCTCTGTACCTGCTCATGATCTACAAAGAAATGAAGGTTTTCAATGAGTACCAACAACTCAAATAATATGAGGTTTTCAAAGAGAACCTCCAACTTAGAAAATGGTTTTCTAGTGGAACCAACCACTACATAGCAACATACATTATTTTGCTCACATCATTGTTTCTAACTTAGAGGGATTACAAAACAGAAATTATGCTCATGCAGGAGATTTAAACATGAATGTTACTTCTATTCATTATTACAACATAAAGTAAACACACCACAAAACAAAAATAAAAGGTCACCAATACCATGAAGTAATCTCTTTGTTGGTGACTAACAAGAGATGCCAATTTGCCTCCATCCTCCTATGCCTCCATCCTCCATCATGATGTTGCTAACTCAGCTGAATTTGTCTTTGAGGATCATTTTACAATTATATTGGGTGTCGGTTCAACCGATAATGCACCCTTACAATAGTAACCAACTTTATATTTAACCAAAATAATAAAGCATATCAGAGTTTTATTGCTGGAAATCACTCACTATTTTTTTACAAAATAATTAGAAACGTTAGAATTGTTTCCACGATTACTCTTAAAATATGAAATGGGTTTCTGTAATATTTTGACAGAATTTTTCCATAATACAAATAAACAAAATAAAAAATGCGAAAATTCGAATGGTTTTTGAGAAAAACATGAATTACCATTCATTTTTTTAAGATCAGAATCCAAAAATGGTGATGGAAGCTTTAAAAATCTTAGATCCGCATCCTTGAGGCTGTGGTTTTGTCCTGCAATCACTCTCATAAATCTTCCTAACCTGCTTTGATACCATATGATGATAAATCTCTAGATTTGCATAAATAAATTAAGCAATAATTAATTAAAATCAACACATGAAATGAAAACTACAGAAGATAGAAACCAAATGTAAATAGAATGGAGAAATTTCTATTGAATATGAGAGGGTATTTTATACAATTGCTTGCTCCTAAAATCATGGAGTCAAGTCTTATCATTTTATCCCCATATCTCTCCTTTATTCCCTATTCTTACTCTCAATCCCAAGATATTCTCACACATTTCTATCTCTATGAGTTGTGCATGACAACTAATTATGCACACTCATATATTATTTTATAAATATTAAAAACTATTACTACCAAATAACCCAAACCACTCCTAAGTTTTCACACTATGAACAATATTTTGGTAACAACTAAGGCTATGTTAATTCCCGATCCCTCATCCACGAGGACCTTATGCACTCGCGCATTGTGGATTATAATACTAATGAGAAAGTGTGGATCATCTACATGAAATAGGACTTCATCGGTAATCATGTCATCCTCCACGGACTCCAAGGATAAGCAACCCATATGTGAGTGTTGTCAGGATGAACATGTAGTCTCTATATGATGGATTTCTAGTTTTGGGGTTATGGTAGGATCTTTAGGAGCCACATGAAAAGGATCCTCAAAGATTTGCAACTATTTGAGGAGAAACGTTCGATGTGAAGCCGAGGTATGCATGATTTCTATAAAGATAATCTTGCATGTAAGGGAATTTAGCTCATCTAAAAAAGTTCCAATAAGGCTTGGATTACCTTTCATAGTGATACCATGGTGGTGGCACAATGGAAGACATATCCATATGCGATGATCCTAGTGATGGCATCATTAACTCAAAGGAAATAAATTTAAAAAGATTGGTTTCTCTTGAAGAAATTTTTGATAAACATGACAGGTTTATCAAAGAGAAAGAGTAGGCAGGACCTATGAATTATATTGACTATGAGAAAGTTAACATTGGTACTAGGACAAACCTCACTAGTCAAAATTGGTAAGTGTTGCTCACCGAAGAGTTAAAGAAATTCATAAGCCTCCTTACCAAATATTTTGATGTCTTTGATTACTCATATGAAGACTTGAAGTCTTTCCAACCTAGGGAAATGGAGCATGTCATACCCTTAAAACTTGGTGTAACTCCATTTAGGTAGAAGCAAAGACAATATAATCCCAAGATAGTAGGGACAATATTCCATGAGGTTCAAAAGATGTTAGACGCATGAATAATTTTTCCCATTCGACATTCAACCTAGATAGCTAATATTGTACCGGTTCGTAAGAAAAATGGAGAAATTGGGATTTGCATGGATTTTCACAATCTTAATCAAGCTTCCTTGAAGGATAACTATCCACTATCGGTCATGGACCATATTTGCAGGCATTAACTGGATCGGAAATGCTATTTATGCTAGATGGTTTCTCTGGATATAATCAGATTGAAGTGGCTAGAGAATACCAACATAAACTGTGTTCACCACCCCCTGGGGTACGTTCACATATAGAAGAATGCCTTTTGGTTTCATCAATGTTGGTGCAACTTTTCAAAGGGCTATGGATATGACATTCACAGATTATAAAGACAAGATCATTGTGATATACCTAGATGACTTGATAGTGTTCTCAAAGAAAAAGAAGACCACCTAAGAGATTTGGAGAAAATATTGCAGAGGTGTAAACTTCATAAGATCTCCCTTAATCCAAAGAAGTTCGTGTTCGGAGTTATGGAAGGTAAACTCCTAGGTCATATTGTTTCTAAAGAAGGAACTAAAATCGATCCTGAGCATGTTCAAGCTATCAAGAATCTTTCCTTTGCCTACAAGTAAGCCTGGAGTCCACTCATTCTTTGGGAAGGTAAAATTTTTGAGAAGGTTCATGCCAGATTTTGCCGAGTTGACCAAAGAAATTGCTGATATGATGAAAGGAAAAGAATCCTTCAAATGGTCGAAGGAAGGTAGAGAAGCATTTGAACAAATCAAGGGTGCTATTATTACAAAAGCTCCTACATTGGTGTGTCCCGATTTTAAAAAGGATTTAATAATCTATTACTATGATTCACGCACATGATCTCTACCATCTTGACTCAACACAATCAAGAGGGAATCAAATCTCCTATTGCATTCATGAGTTTTGGATTCAAGAAACATGAACTCAATTACACTCCCCTTGAGAGGCATGCGTATACGCGATGGTGAGAGCCTTGAAACATTTTAGGTACTATGTGTTGAATTCACACACCAAAGTCTTAGTTCTGGAAACCACAGTTAAATCGATGTTGACACAACAAGAACTAGATCTAAAAGAGGTAACTGGGTCTCCAAGATCTAGGAATATGATTTGGACATCAAGCCTACCAAGTTAGTTGAGGAAGAGGACTCTGCCAACTCATCGTAGAGAATGAGCCATGAGATGACTCTAAAGAAGAACCAATTGAGAAGATTTACCATTGGTAGTTTTTTCATCAATACCACAGATGAATGGTATTCGATATAGCCTACTTTCTCACATATGGTGAATGTCCTGAGAATCTGACAACTAAGGAAAAGAGAGCTATCAAATTAAGAGTTTTCAGGTACGTCATTTGGGACAACACTTTGTTCAAGAAAGGAATTGATGGCATGTTCCTCAGATGTGTCGATAAGAAGCAACAACCTAGGTTGTTTGAAGCCTTTCATAATCATGCTTGCGGTGGTCATTTCTCGGCCCAATGACAACTCATAAATTTTGTGAGCACATTATTACTGGCCCACTATGTTTTTCGATGCTCAGAAATGGGTAACAAAATGTGAAGCTTGTCAACAATTTGTTGGAAGACCTAAATTGATAGCTTTTCCTTTGAAGCCAGTTGTCATTGAAGAACCCTTTCAACAATGGGGTTTAGATTTCATCGGAGTTTTGAATCCTAATTCTAGTGCTGGTCATACTCACGTGCTCACTAAACTAACTACTTTACGAAGTGGGTAGAAGCTATACTAGTGAAACAAACATCTACTATGGTAATTTGTGACTTCATCAAAGAGAATATATTGATTCATTATGGAATTCCACAAAAGATTGTGATGGAAAATGCCACCAATTTCTCTTCTATAGAGATGATAGGTTTTTGTTATGGGTATGGGATATCTTTGTCTCATTCATTGATTACTACCCTTAGGGAAATGTCAAGTAGAATCTAGTAACAAAAACATCATTACTATCATGCGCAAGTTAGTCGAAGAAAATCAAAGAACTTGGCATAAGAAGTTATATGATGCATTGTGGGTTGACCACATAACTCCCAAAAGAGCAATCGAGATGTCTCCATTCCAACTCTTGTATGGAACCGATGCTCAAATTCCCATCACATTGGAGTTACCAACATTACGATTGGCTCAAGTAGTTGATGATGAATGCTTCGCCAATGCATTAGATAAAAGGATCATGTTCCTAAGAAAGCTCGAAGAACAAAGAAGTCAAGTGGAAAATAGGATCGAGGAACATCAATCCAAAGTAAAGAAATTGTTCGATAGGAAAACTAAAGAGAGGCAATTCCAAATCAATGACTTAGTTCTTCTCTGGGACAAGAGACGTGAACCGAAAAAAGGAAAAACATGGGAAGTTTGATTCGTTGTGGCTAGGCCCTTTCAAAATCAAGACATTTCTGTGGAGATAACACCTATTACTTGGCATATCCCGATGGAACTCATTTTCCTTTGCCCTACAATGGGAAATATCTCAAGCATTATCAAAATTGAAAATGGGTTGTCCCGTATGTACATAGGTAATTAGGATTTTGGTTTGTTTTTTTTTCCTGTTTTTGGTCTCCTCTCTTTTGTCATCCCATTTTTATGCACCATCATTTTTGGGATCATGTTCATTAATATTTTAGGGTCTGGGTCATTGTTGCTGCATCCATAAAGTCCTTGTCCCCAATTAGAGCCAATTATTATCAACTAATTTTGACTTCACAAAATTAATAAACATGGAAATTTTGAAAATTTTCAAAAAAGTATTTTTTGTGATTTAACTCCCTTGTCACGATCATCTCATTTTTGTGATCATTTTGGTCTTTTGTTTCCTTCATTTTGGGTGAGAACTCCTCCCACCAGGTTATAAACTGCATTAATAATTAATTAATTAATATTTAATTAATTTATTATCCTTTATTTGATAAAATCAATTTTTATTAACTTTTGGGTTTTTAATTAAATAAATATTAATTAAAATTCATTCAACAATTTTTATTTTAATTGTTGGGGAAAGTAAGCTTCCGCTTCCAATTGTGGGGATGCCAAATTGGCTTCCCGTACCCGATTTCCCCTTTCTGGCAAATTCATTTTATTTCCCGCTTGTGGGATTTCTTCCACTGATTGCCAATTCAACTGATTGGCAAATGGAAAAAAATCTCCCGATTTCCCACATGGGAAATAAAATGGGGATTGTCATCCCGCCTTGCCATTTCCATTTTTTGGCAAATGGTTGTTTTTTTTCCCATTTTCCCTGGCAATTAATGCCACTACCCGAAAGAAGAGGAATTGGTTATTCCAATGGAAATAAGAAATGGTTACAGAAGCTTCTTTAATCCTCATAACCATTTTCTCGTCAAACTCGTTGGAAAAATTCATGCGAAGAAGCTTTTGAAGCTTTTAGGGGAACAATTTCTAACTTCTGGATTTTGAAGGGAGAAATTTCTTCACCCATTGGAAATCATGTGAAGGAGATTTTGTTCATGTTAAAAAAAGAAGAAAAAAGTAGTCCAAGGCATGTTTTTTGTTTTGTTAGAAAAAAAGAAAAGAAAAAGGAAGATCCTCCATGCATCAAATAAGAAGAAACAACAAGTGAATAAGATTAGAAGGAGATTTTTAATTATTAAAGAAGGAAAAACACGTTAATTTGGAAAACTGAAGAACACTCCACACATTCAGTGAAAAGAGTTAGAAAGCAAAGTAAAAAAAGAAATATTCCCATGAATAAACAAAAGAAAAGAGTTCAAAGGAAATTCCAGCATTGAGGGAGATAAGAAAATTCAAGAAAAAACAATCCAAAGAGTTCCCATGCCCAAGGAAGGAAAATCACGCATGGGTAAAAAAAGAAAATAAACACAAGGAAAAACACAGCATTTCAAATCCAACCCAAAAGAAAAATTCAATCAAGTTTCAATGCAAGGAGAGGAAGAAAATAACAAGTTTCCATGAAAGCCTAGAAAAGAGAGAGATCATTACGCAAACCAAAAAATAATTTGAACAAAACAAAAAAATTTTCTCACACATTCATCAAAGAGAAACAACACTAGAGGCCACACATTTTCCAGGAAGGAGAAAACTCTAAAACAATTAAAATCATTCCTGCATGCAAAAAGGAAATCTGACAAAACAAACACATTTCCACAAAAAAAGTTTCAAATTTTTATCGTGAAAATCTTTCATGCATTGCACTTCAAAACAAAAAAAAAATTGTTTCAAAAAGATGTTATAAAGTAAAGAAAGTCTCCACACATTTGTCTAAAAAATTTCAAAAAAAAAAACATTCCACACATTTTAAAGGAGGATAATTTATAAAATTACAAGCTTCAAATGTAGGGCAAAAAGACATTTGGATTGAAGAATCCAAATCAAGCATTCCAAAAACCAAGAATTATGTCCATGCGTGGGAGGATAAAAAAAAAAATAACAATCAATCTCAAATTACAAAACAATCTGCAAGCTAAATTCCAACACATTTTTCAGCAAAAAAAGCATATTTTCCACACTAGTTTGAAAGCTAATTTCCACACGGAAAAGAAGGTTTTGTTTTTGTTTCCATTTGAAAGTTTTCCATCACGAAGGAGAAGAAAATAACAATTTCCCACATAAAGAAAAATAACAAAGTTCCCACACCATTGGAAGTTTAAAATCAACAGCAAAAAGACAAGGAGGAGGAAAATATTTTAATGCATATTCATTAACATGAAAATGCAAAAGATAAACAAATTCACGCATGCAAAGAAAAAAAAAAAATGAAAAAAAAAAAAAAAAGAAATTAAAATGGAATAATTTAATTTAAAATATAAATCATTTTCATAAAATGTGAGAGAAGTATTATAAATTCAAAATATCACGCATTCAAATGCATTACCGATGTATATCAACACAAAGGAAAATGAATTTAATGAAAAAAACGATAGATGGAAAGAACAGCACGTGTGCCGTGAGGTTGTATCATGTCAAGTAATCAACTTTGGAGCTTGATATCTCGAAGTTGAATGATTTTCAAGAAGAACGGTTTGTTTTTTGAATTCTTCCCATCTTCATGTACTCATTTTCCAAATTTCAAATGCACAACACCTCATTTGATATTTTTCACGAACCCAAAAAAAACTTAGTTTGCTCGATTTTGCCGTGCGCACAATTTCAGCTTGGCGGAAGGCCTACTTTGAGAATCCATATCTCAAGCCCAGATGATCATCAAGAGAAAATGGTTTGGTTCATTGAATTCTTCCCAAATTCATGTACTTCATTTTCCAAATTTCAAATGTACAACACTTCATTTGATATTTTTCATGGAGCCAAATAAAATGCAATTTGTTTGATTTTTCATCACGCATGTAGTTTTCAGCTGTCAAGGTGACTCACTTTGAGAGTTGATATTTTGAACTCGGATGATCGTCAAGAGAAAATAATTTTTTTTTGAATTATCCCCACCTTCATATGCTCCTTTCCAAGTTGTAGATGCCCAGGGTGATGTTTGGTATTTTTCCTAGGCTAAAACCAAATGGGATTTTCACAGTTTTACACTTGCATTTTCCTAGCAAGTTTCAGAAGAGTCAACTTTGACCTTTAATATTTGATTGAAGAATTTTATTGGAAAAAAAAAAATTTGACACAAAAACTTGTGGTACCTTAATATACTCCCTCATCAGTGAGAGTTTCTTAGAACAAGATTTTCTATTTTTCCCAGGGTAGTTTCAGAGGCGATTTGTGTAGTTTTGAAGTAAGGAAGTAATAGCCCGAAATCATGCTTTTATCACAATCATGTCATCTTCAAACAAAGCGATGTTATGGTATAGGTTCCAGGCATTCTACCCACCTCTGACGCTCCATTCAGAGTATGAGAACATCACCGATACCAACTTGGGACACGTCGACGTAAGTCGATTCTGCGATCGCATATCAACCGAAGGTGAGTCACAATTTTCTTGACACTTGTTTTGAATTGGTCATCACTTGCATGGATGCACCACGACACCTGCATAGTGTGGTGATTCAACTCCAATGGCTCGAAGTGGAAGCAACCTCTGACTTCCTCATTATGTGGTATAAGTCGTAGCTATTGGCATAGGTCTCTTCGGAGTCAAAAGCCATTGTTATCGGCAGAGATCGATAATGGGAGAATCTTGTCTACATCAATTGTTTTCACTTGATCATTGTATGGATCTATTCATCAACAAACCAAGACCAATGATAAGTACAATTGTGTGGATCATCAAGCAAGGCCACATCATTCAAGTGTGTCTCTGTCAGCTCTCAGTTAGCAGTGGGCGTGATACTTCATCGACAATCTTAAAGTTGGAGCGTTCTCGAATTGGATGATCGTGAGCGGATCAGAATGGCAACACTTTGGGATGGTGACAAAGACAAAATACATAACTCCAGGAAGTGAATTGCAATTTTGGCTCTTGGAAGATCTTCTCAATGGTGAAAGATCAAGAGTTGGATTCTGACAAGCCAAGGTGGCGTAACGACTATAGTCTCGTGACAAATGAATAATTCACCATGGAAGGCTATTCAAAGCATGTGGAGAATTGTGTGTAATTGTGAATGTGAATATGAATAAAGACAAAATTGCTCACACCAGGATGTTGCTCAAATGGAGGGGTGGATGAATTGCTCAAGTTTCAAGCTCGACTCTCTTGTCATCTGGAGGATTGTGGAGCATGGTCAATGAGTTCATTCCCATACGACTGGGATAGGTGGACTCTTGGCCCAATGGATAAGGCACTGATCCTAGGTGTCTTGATCTAGGTGGCGCATTGTTGACTAGGATGTTATATGTGTGTGTCCAAGTCATTTAAGTGGGGTCCACATGTACCCATTGCTTTTTGTTATAAAGTGGTGTTATTTAACTCACTTTTGGAAAAATTTTGATAACTTAAGTGGTTTCTATTTTTAGTCACTTTTTAAAAGTTGGTTGAAAAAGTCAAAGTCACTTAAGTGCCCTATTTAATGTTCATGTAAACCCTAACTACTTTGTAACCAACTTTTGGGTTATAAAAGGAAGTCAGGGGCTCATTTGTAAGGGTGACTTTGAGAGAGGAGAAGAAAATACTTTTGTGTGCAAGCTTTGTTTCAAAGAAAGAAACTTTGTGTTCTTTTGAGAAGACATTTTGGAGTTAATGAAATATGAACTTTGTGTCTCATTCATTGTCTCTTATAGCATTTGATGTTCTTATGTTCATTAGATGTTAGATGTTTAAATCTTGCATGCAAATATTGTCTTTGATCTTATTGTCAACGTTATTAATTTGTTGTTCTTGTTCACATAGTGATCAAGCTCGATTATTTACTTGCTCATGTGTGTTCCCTTTTACTCATTCTTGTTTAGCTGATGCAAACTCCATTTTATTTGTGTTAGTTATTTATTGTTCTTCTCCATGCAATATTAGGCTATGTTTTTACCTAACTCTTGCATGTTCCTTCCATTCATTCCTTTCCATTCCTTTCTTCATTCCATTCCATCTCCCTCATTCACTTTTCTTTCCATTGATGTTCCAAAACACCCCCACATACAATTTTGAATGTACAAGTGTAAATATAGTTTTAGTTTTCAATAAAGGTAACATCACCTTCATTGAGGAGGGACTTTGTTCCCACACTGTTGCATGTCATTTGCATACGTGCAAATCCATATGATAACATGCCTAAAAATTAATTCAATTTTGATGAGTTGAAAAAAAAAAAATGACAAAAGATAAGAATTTACAAGCACTAAAAATAGAGTTATAAAAGACATAGTTTGAAATAAATATAAATGGAAACCTTAGAATAGTCAGAAAAATGTAAAAATCATATATTTAGAAAGAGGATAGTTTCTTGATGTTGTAGGATTTTTTTTTAAGAAAGATAATGTACGTTTTTGTAGGATTTAGCATGGTGGAAGGTGAGTTATTGCATATTTTGTCAAAAACACGCAAAGCTGTGTTGTTATTCAAGAGTCCAAGAGCGAGTTTGGGAAATTAAGGCAATTCCAAGCCTGCAAATTCTTGGTTTGGGGAATAATAAATGAAATGTGTACACGTTACACATAGTATAAACATTACACATGGGTTCACTTAGTAAAAGTATGGAATAACACATGTGTTCAAAGGGTATTAAAGAATACCCTTAATTCTAATTTTTACCTCTAATTATTCAATTGATAATACCCCTCTCTGTTATATTATTAGAATGAAAATAACCCCTATTTTTTCCAATTTTATTTACCCTTTTTATTTCTACCCTAATATATTAGACAAAAAATATATTATATTTCTCACTCAATTTTTTTAATATGCATTTCTCTTGAAAGATAGTTTGAAGCCATTGAAGACCTATAACAAATTACCTTATATATGTTAAGCTTTAATCATTTATCAATAGTTCTTCAAATAATTAAGATGGTGAAATAATATCACTTGTGTTGAAAAGCATACTCAATCCTAGTTTTCTACCATCTTATTATTTCTTGGTTAAGAATATCTTAATTGAGATTTATTTATTAAAAAAGAGATTATAATTTAATTTATGACCACACTCCTTTTGCAATTTTAAGGTATTTACTTTTAAAAACTAGGGTTCAAATATTTTAGTTTTATATTAAAATTAAACCTCCATTTCCTTTGGCCCACCTCTCTAACCTACCCCAATACCTGATTCAAAACATTAATAAATTAAACCCTTTCACCCCCTCATGTCTACCGGTATATTGACTTTAATTTTATTAATTTTAATTACCTCAATATGAACCCATGTCTAGGATATTGTCCGAGTTAATGAACCCCCTGTGAAACATTATATGAGCTTTTGGTATGATTCTATTTTCAAAAAATAAATGTTCAAGTATAAGAAATAATAAAATATAAATAATAATAAAGTATAAATTTTTCATTTATTATTATTTATAGTTTATTATTTCTTATACTTTTATTTAATTTTGGTAAATATAAGAAATTAGGGTTACTCTACACCTTATGGAAGTAGTTTCTGACTCCATTAGTCACGATTTAGGAGATAGTTTTTTATAGTATAATTTGGTCTGTACATAGGCAATTTTCAAGATTTCAACATTCATCCTAAATCTTTTAGCGTTTAAATTCTACAATCTAAAACCTAAACCCTAAACCCTAAACCCTAGGTCCTAAACCTAAACCTTAAACCTTGAACCCTTAACCCTAAACCCTAAACCATGATCCCTAAACCCTAAAACCTAAGCCTTAAACGAAAAACCTTAAAAATTCAACCCTTACTCATGAGCCCTAAACCCTAAACCTTGAGCCTTAAGCCCTAAACCTTGAGCCATGAGCCCTAAGCCCTAAACCCTAAACCATGAACCATGACCCTAAATTCTAAACCCTAAACCCTAAAAACTAAATCATAAACCATAAACCCTAAACATCGAATCCTAAACCTTAAACCCTGACCCCTAAACACTAAACCATAAAACTTAAACCCTAAACCATGAGCCCTAAATATTAAACACTAAACCCTGAAATATGTGACCTAAACCCTCAACCCTTAACCTTGAGCCATAAACCCTAAACTATAAACCCTAAACCATGAACACTAAATCCTAAACCCTAAACCTTTAACCCTAAACCCTAAACCCTAAACCCTAAACCCTAAATCCAAAGCCCCGAGCTCTAAAGCTTGAACCTTAAACCCGTAACTTCGAACCATGAACCATAAACTCTAAAACATGAACCCTAAACCCTAATCTCTAAGACTTGAACCCTACACCTCGATCCCTGAGCCCTAGACCCTAAATCCTAAACCATGTACCCTAAGCCTTAAACCTTAAACCCTAAACCCTAAGCCCTAAAACATAAACCATAAACCGTAAGCCCTAAATGCTAAATCTCTAACCCTAAACCCTAAACCTTAAACGCTAAACACTAAATCCTCAACCCTAAAATGTGAACCCTAAAACCTTAACCTAGAGCCCTAAACCCTAACCATAAACCTAAAACCTAAACCCTTAACCATCGCAATACAAAACTTATTCTCAAAGGAAATGGAAGAAACATAGAGAATATACCAATGTGGAGGTGTAGGATTATAACCTGAATTTCGTATAGTATTCTCTCCTATGGAGAAAGAGAAAGCTCTTACATTACTAGAATGCATAACAACTTTGACAAAACTTCTTGAATTGTTCAAAATAAGCATAGCAACAAGGGAATGCCATAAACAAAAAGGGTTTATCAATCTCTTATTAAACATTTCTTGTTTATCTCGAATGGGAGTTAGTTGGCGTGCGACTTAAAGTGACCTTCCATTCATTGATAATTCCTTCTATTATAAACCCATGGATTCTTTCAAAAGCACCGGATAGGGGTAGTCATCAATCCTAGTGAAGGGTGTGATGTGATTTCCAAACAACTTGAAATTCATATAGATTTAGAGGTCATAACATGAATTTACAAATATGTCTATCATTATAAATGGAAGCCAAGTAACGGTGTCTCCATGTATCTAAGGATCGAGGACTACTGGGGTCTATGGCAGGATTGTACATTCAAGAATCATTGAGTGTTTGAATAAGAATGTCATTGCATGTGGAGAAACATTTTCAAACATTGGAGTAATGCATCTTGGAAAATAAAATTGAGCCTCATAAATCCTCTCAAGTTTTCATCTTACAGAAGCACTAGAGATATCAAGCTTTGTTATTCGAATGAAACCTTCATTCCCGATAGCTTGCAACTGAAATAATTATTCAAAAGAGCATCAAAAAAATTATTTGTACCAAATTGTTCTTGGATATCTAGAAATTCCATCCTTCAAAGTATCAACAAATTAAAGACATCAAATTGTAATGACTCTCTTTGAATGTTCTTCCTATGAAGTAGATGAACCCTTTTCAGTTGAATACTCTCTATCAATACTAATAAGAATGGGTAAGACACAAAACATTACAGTGAGTGAAATAGTTCCCATGTGATGGGAAAAAGAAGATAGTTGTATTGGGTAACATTTATTTGTACTAAATTGTTCTTGGATATCTGGCATTTCCCTCCTTCAAAATATCAACAAATGAACGACATCAAATTTTGATGACTCCTTTGAATGTTCTGCCTACGAAGTAGATGAACCCTTTTTAGTTGAATAATCTCTTTCAATACTAATAAGAATGGGTAAGACACAAAATATTGCAGTGAGTGAATGGGTGAGCCTAGACCCTGAGCTCTAAACCTTAAGCCTTAAACCCTGAGCCCTAAACCCTATTCCCTAAACCCTATACCCTATACCCTAAACCCTAAACCCTAAACTTTGTGCCTGAAACCGAACCCCGATCAAGTAAACCTTAAGCCATAATCCCTAATCCCTAAACCCTAAACCCTAAACCCTAAACATTAAACCCGAGAGACCTAAACCTAAACCACGAGCCCTAAACCCTAAACCCTAAACCTTGAGCCCTACACCCTAAACCCTAAGCCCTAAACCTGTAAAACCTAAACCCTCAACCCTAAACTCTAAACCCTAAATCCTAAACCTTAAACCCAATTTTTACTACTAGGAACCTAAGGCATAAGCCCTAAACCCTAAACCTTAAGTCCTAAACCCTAAACCCTAAACCCTAAAACCTAAACCATTAGCGTTAAATCCTAAACCCTAAATATTGAGCCCTAAACCATAAACCCTAATCCCTTGAACCCTAAGCCCTAAGCCTTAAGCCCAAACCTTGAACCCTAAACCCTAAACCACAAACCTTGAGTGTAAATACCTAAATCCTAAACTCTAAACCCTTAGCCCTAAACCCTCAACTTTGAGCCCTGAGCCCTAAGGAGGACGCACATTACAATCACCTCTTTTTTTCCCATAGGACATGAATCCCATTTAAGGAGAAATCCTCCATATACAAAGTGAGGATTTCATTTTAGTAATAAGTAGACAAGAATCATAGAGATGATTCGTGGTCACTAAAGTGAATTATGGACCAAATTTCATATTTTGTACCAATTCAAGCGATTAATACAGAGAAAATCTAATTGAAGGTTAAAAAACCAATAAAACGACTATATGTTTTCATAAATAAAAGACCGACTACAATATATATGGCTTGAAAGTTTTAGGTCATTGCTTAAAATTCTGAAAATGAGTAAATCTTGACCAAATTAGATTTTGAAAATCTATCTTTTAGACTATAATCTGCTAGAGCTACAAGACCACTTCCATCGATTCTGAGTTACCCTAACTTTTTATATTTAGTAAAATAAATTTAAATATGACCCTTAATCGCAGCCATGGTTGCTACGCATTCACGCAGGTCTGCGGGCTCTCTACCATGCTTGGATCAGCCAGAACACGGGAATATTGGAGACACGAACAACAAATCTAAACAGGATGCCCTTCTCCTTGGCGGTGGCTTTGGGAACTCGTCCTCCCTTGCGTGCAAAACTGATGGTGGCACCTGTAAAATTGGCATGGAAAATACAACACCAATCTCTTGGATTGACATGGCTTTTGATGCAAATCAAGACCCCCCTTCAAAGAAAATCCGGGATAGAGTTTCTCCGACCTGTCAAAAAGCAGAGGGTCTCTCCATTGAGATAGGTAAAGTTGGCTCAGTCTCTCCTACAAATCTCAACAATGATAATGAATCATTTAAAAATGACGGATCTTCTTTCAAGAGCATGGATAGATCCAACTCGCTTCAGAAAATCGGTCGCACAGGAACCTCTGGTGGAGATAAGTCCACTTCTTATGCTTGGTCTCCAAACAAAAGGAGAGTACCAGAAATGAGCTCTTAAAACCCTCCCAGGAGGTCCCGACGCTGAAAATTGGGGAGGATCTACTTATAAAAATTCTTAAGGAGGAGGAAAATCTCTCTCAGCTGGGTCTCATATGCAGATTCCATAAATTTTGGCCTAAGCTTTCTCAGCTCCATGAATGGATAGCCCAGAGATGGAGAGAAAAAATACAAGGTAAGATCGAGCTTTATCCCTGTGCTAAAGCTTACTTCATTGTAGTCTTTGAAACCCCTGCTGATAGGGATTTAATCTTTAGCCAACATTGGGTTTGGGGGGAACATGGGCTGATGTCCAAACCATGGTATCCGTCCTTCGACCCGTTAAAGGAGTCTTTTGATACCTACCCGATTTGGGTTCGTTTACCAGGACTTCCGTTACAACTTTGGAACAGATCTTGTCTCATTGCTATAGGTGATACTCTTGGATCATGTGTGGCAGTTGATGGTAAGACCTCCATTCAAACACATACTACATTTTCTCGTATCCTGGTTGATATTGATACCTCCAAACCCTTACCAGCAGAAATCAATCTTCAGATTGGAGAAAGGCTCTGGGTACAGAGGATTGACTATGAGAGACTTGCCTTCAGATGTCGGCGTTGCTTCCAAACTGGTCATGTTACAAACGATTGTGAACATTCCAAACGAAAGACCAAAACTGCTTGGTGGAAGGATTCACTTCCTGAACATCTCACAATTGACTCAGATCCGGCTGAGGATTCTAGTGCCCCCTTGCAAGTTGACTCACCCGTAATGGCTGATTCACAGGCCAACATAGAGAAACTACCTACAGACTATGCTCCGTAGATTGCTGATTCAGTGTTTAAGGAAGTTTTGGCCCCCCTTCCTATGGGTCACATCCACATCAAATCCATTACAGATGCTTCGTTTGCATTGGATGCAGGAAATCCTGAATGGACAGTGGTGGATCGGAAGAAGAAGGGAAATGTCAAATCTAAACCCCCCACCACTCCGGAAAAGGTTTGATTCTTGTCGTTGTTAGTGCTATTATTGTTACATCTGGGCAAATGGCCAATTGCTGATTGTTGGGCAAATATGTTTCTTTGTTAAGTTGTTGTTTTTATGCATTTTTTTAGGCGGTGATTTGTTTTTCTTTGGTTCTTGTTGTTTTCTTTTGTTGGGCTTTCTGGGGTTAAATTTTGCTTTTGAGCACTGTTGTATAAGGGTATAGTCCCTTTCAAAAAACTATTTACCAATAATTAAAAAAACATTTATTTTAGTAAGTATGGCTCCTTATGGCCCTCCGAACATCATATAGCTCAAAACATGTAAGCGTTTCATAGAACTAGAAACACGATCACGTTATAATGTGTACAAGTTTTAGGTTCGTGAATTCCAAAACACGAGAAAAGATAACACAACCACGTTCATTTTCAGCTTTTTGTCCACTTTTTGCCCGCCAACTTGGTGCACTTACCCCATTGGTAAATAACCATCATGCGGACCCTAGAATCTTGATTGATTGGATAGGGGTAGGAGCATCTCCTATCAATGAGTATGTCACGCTAGGATTACTTGATATGGCATTCCCTACTTTATTTCCCAATGGAAACCGTGATTTTCTAAACATGAAAACATTATGCATTTCTCCCAATAACCATAATTTCAATAAAGATGAAGATATAGAAAAATGATGGGTGGAACCCACCAAATGTTACTGAACCAACCTAGTAGCGAGATGGGGAGATTGGGAGGAAATATGATGATCCTCCTCTTTCACCTATGTTGGTTGGTTGTGTAAACATATTAACAAGAGATAAAGTCAATAACACATCCCATCAAAAGAAGTATATTTATAATAAATTAATGTGTGTGTCAAAAAACCAATGATTAAAAATCAATCAAATCATATTCTCAAAATAATTGACATAATACATACCAATGATTCATCATCTTAATTGTTTAGCTTAGAATTTCGATAAAACATGTGCAACGAAGAAACTAGTCTAAATATTATTAATCTAATATTATTAATTGTATGCATTTTTCATGAGGGTTGTGGCCATTCATAAGGCCTATTTTCTTTCAGATATGATACCTAAAATGCATCTATAACCTCACATAAATTTGATGAATCTAGAAAATAAATAAGTGGAAATGTTTCGAGGCATTTGACATGAGATAGTGAAAATTTTGATGATGACAGATTTGAAAAGTTTTGACCTACATTATATTTCTAATTAATTCCGTCACACATGGATTAAGGTGCAAAGAATACGAGTGGAATCAAAATGGAATCAAAATGGATCCAATAGATGAAGCTAGGGAGATGGTAAGCCCAGTTGAAATCCCCCAACAACTCAAATCCCTTCACCATCTATTAAATACCACATACACACATAAACATTAAGATAATACTTTGACATGTAAACATATTAACATGAGATAAAGTGGGTAAGGGCATGGAAATGGAATACCAAAAGGAAGTGAAAAGTGGACACATTTTTCCTAAAATCAGCGAAACCTAAAATTCATCCAATAATTTGGCATGCATATGCACAAAAGTTGACAAAGTGATAAGAATGAGTACCATAGAGCTTGAAATCTAGTTTCTATACTACTATTTTTTCTAAAAATTGTGGAAATTAAGAGGATGAAATGTGGTGCCCACACAATGTATGTCTATTTTTGTGTCAAAAAGATAATAACCTACCATGTGTGTGCCCCCAATTTTTGAGTTCTATAAATTATTTTTAAAATCCCTTCATATAAAGTTAGCTATGACCATGTGGGAGGCCCCACTAATTTTTCATAATTGTTGGATGAATATATAATTTTTTATTAATTTTCAAAGTGTACATATCCCGAAAATGAAATATTTGTGTGAACACCCCCATAACTTTGAGAAAAAGTCATTTTTTTGTTTTTAGTGTGTGTGTGTAGAATTAAGTTTATAAAAACCAATTTATTAAAAAAATAGGTGAAAAAACATAGTTTGCACCAAAACATATGCATAGATTTTGCAAGAAAAAAGGCACTAGTAAAAGACATTATGGATGAAAGCCTTAAACCAATCGGATTTTAGAAAGAATTATATTGTCACCAAGGTAAAACCGAGCATGACATTGTAGTATAATTTTTTTAATATTATGTTATAATGAATGAGATATCGGGGTGTACACGTGATATTTTGATGTTTTTGTCAAACATGGTTTTATTCATGAATTACACTATCCAAACCTTAGGTTTGGATATCAGAAAATCAAGCCTATGGCTTGGGAATTTCAAGCTCAAAGAATATGAAACGTGAGCACGCTATAACGTGAGCTCGTTATATAACGCACTCACGTTCAAGTTTGCAATGCAGAATATGTCCAAAATAGGAACGCAAGTGCATTTCGGCTTGGTAAATCCAAGTTGTAACGTGCTCACGATATAATGTAACCTCAATTTTCTTTCACATTATAGCGCCCGAGCCATAACACAATCTTGTTAGTCCCAAAATGGCTAAAAAGCATATTTGTGTCCGCTTTTTGGTCCCCAAGTTTTTGCACGTGCCAAAGTAACAAACACATCTAATCAAAAGAATTCTATTGATAATAAATTAATGTATGTATCAATAAACTAATTATTAAAAATCAATCAAATTACATTGGAAAAAATGAGCGTAATTTGTAATGACACAACATCATCTTAATTTTTAGCTTAGAATTCGATAGAAAAAAGACATGAAGAAACCAATCTAAGTATGATTAATCTAATATTATGAATTGTATGCATTTTTCATGAGGATTATGGCCATTCATGATACATATTATCTTTCAGATATGATACCTCAAATGCATCTTTGGTCTCACATAAATTAAATGAATCCAAAAAATAAAGAAGTGGAAATGTTTCAGGGAAAACAAAAAAAAAATTGATGATGCAAGATTTGAGAATTTACACCCTACATTATATATCTAATGAATCCTCTCACACGTGGATTGAGGTACACACAGTAAGATTGGATCTAAAAGGGATCCAATATATGAAGTCAAATCCCTCCACCATCTATTGAAGACCACACACACATAACCCTTAAGAGAATACTTTAACGTGTAAACATATTAACAATAGATAAAGTCATAAACACATCAAATCAAAAGAATTATATTGTGATAAAAAATCAATCAATTTGAACATTGAAAAAATTGGTGTAATCCACAATGACGCAATATCATCTTAATACTTTGGCCTAAAATTTTGATAAAAATTATATCTTGAGAAACCAATATAAATATGAATATGTTGTAATGAAATTACTAGTATAATTAAGATTATGAGCATAAATAAAACACCAAATAACACAATATTTCAGAATAATGATCTCAACATGCAATTAACATAGCTTCGCCACTTTGAGGGGGAAACCTCAAAACCATATAGTAAGACTCAAATGCTCAAATGATAATGAACTACTACCTCAATCCCCTATATATATTGTTCATATCTTTATGGCCATCACCAAGGCCGACCCATTAAGTATGATAAAGTATAAATGATATAATAAAATGATATGGTAAGTGCAAGTCGGCTACTCATATCCTAATACAAGCAATAGGTTAAGGGCGTAGTATGCCCTTCCCTTCAAACCAATGTTGTCCTCAGCGTTTAATAATCTAGGATGTTGCTGCAGAAAATTTTCATCCTCCCGGGTTGCATCTTCTATACTCAGACTCTTCCACTTGATAAGATATTCCTTAATGTCTCGATTCTCGGCCTATTAGTACGTGTTTACAGAATCTTCTTTGGATCAAAATGATTCTTCCTTGTAAAGTTCTAAGTAACTCTGTCTAGGATTCAAATTTCTATCCAATAACCTTCTTCGGGCATGAAACATGGAATCTTGGGTGTATTTGTGAAGATGGAGGCAACTCTAGTTTATAAGCAACATTGCCAATTTTACGTAAAACACGATAAGGGCCATAATATTTAGGAGCAATTTTGTTGTCCTTTTCTATTGCTTTAGGGACATCTGTTTGTAAGGTTGGAGGCGTACAAACACCTAGTCACAAATTTCAAAATGTCATTCACTACGATGTTGATCTACTTGTTGTTTCATCGATACCAAATGAATTGGTGCGGTTCAAGATATAGGGATGCCAATGTTACCTTTTTTCCTGATGGTGTTTGATGTAGCTCAAAGAAGTTCTACATTTTATTTATCCAATTCAACGGATATTTACCATCAAATTTGCGCATATCCACTTTCAGCATCATGTTAAAGTGTTTGTAAATAAGTTGGATTCTGATTTGGGCTGGAAAAGTGATCCAACATGGTTATTTTGTCCATGATTTTTGAGCTGAAGATCCTCCTTGGCTGATATGGGCCAGATTTGGGCCATACTTTTTACCCTTTACATGTTGCATGATATCATCCAGCGGATGATTGATTTGGGCTATGTCTCCTTTAGAGGTCATCTCAGATTGTACATTTCATAGCTCATACTCAAGTTGGATCACCTTATGATCAATTGAGGTAAACCATAGTGTTGAGGAATCTGTATTTACCCCTTCTAAATTCATCTCTTCAATCATTATCCCATTTTTATACGGGGTTTTCTGGGAGCAACCGGATTCTTTTTACTCTTATGGATGGCCCCGTCATGATATCAAACATTAGAGGTTAGGTTTTGATACAAATTCAGCCAAACAGGAAAACACATAGAGAAGATACTAATACTATTTTTTTGAGATATTTCTGAAAATGTAAAGAACTTGAAAAAATTCCACAATTTACACCCTAGGGAGTGATTTTATAAAAACCCTAAATTTGTATTAACTTGTGCAAAATAAATCAAAACATCCTCAAATTGTCAGGGAACCTTACTTGAAATTTTCACAACCTTGGTAAAAATATCTCCCACCAATTCGCTCTGGTTTGAAATATATTGCGGAAACAAAAAATTAGGGTTTTTGCCCTAATTTTGGCCTAGATCGCAACTGATACCACTTGTAATGAAATTACTAGTATAATTCAGATTATGAGCAGAAATAGAACACCAAATAACACAATATTTTATAATAATGATCTCAATATGTAATTATAATAGCTTCGCCACTTCGAGGGGGCAACCTCCAAACCATATAATAAGACTCAAATACTCAAATGATAATGAACTACTACCTACAATCCCCTATATATACTATTCATATGTTATGGTCATCACCAAGGCTGACCTATTAAGCATGAGAAAGTATAAATGATATAATAAAATGATATGGTAAGCCACAAGTTGGCTACTCATATCCTAATACAAGCAATAGGTTAAGGGCGTAGCATATGCCATGAAGAAACCAACTTGAATATGAATAACATATAAAAAGCATTATTATTATGTGTAATTGTGTTAAATTTCTACCAAAATTTAAATGGTTATATGAAGTTCTCAACCTACATTAGATGGTATTCTTTTTCTAACGAATTAAATTTGATGCCCATCGATGGCTTTCAAAAACATTTAGACTAGGCCACAATTGTTATTTTACTCTGCACTTTTATTTGAGATCTGTAATATTTTTTGCATATTAGTTTCTATTATTGCGATTCTGTGAGGGATTATTCCACATATTTTATCCCTTATTTCCTAACAATTGGTATCGAATGTGGTTTGGTTTGTTGAAGTGTTGAATCACAAGGAAAGTTTTATCTTAAGTGGGAGCTATGACAGATGATGGAAGATCAAGGGTTGATAAATTCAACGGGCATAATTTCAGTCTTTGGAAGATGCAGATGGAAGATTACCTTTATCAGAAGGATCTTTATATTCCGTTGTATCGAGAAGGTGAACAAACCCTCAAGTATGATGGATTTGGAATGGGATTTGTTGAATATGAAAGTACTTGGGACAATCTTGGTTGTGTCTTGCATCTTCGATATTATTTAATATTTCAAAGGAAAAGACTACAAAAGAATTGATGGATGCATTAGGAAAGTTGTATGAAAAACCCTCTACCTCTAATAAGATATTTTTAATGAAAAAGTTGTTTAATATGAAGATGTATGAGAATGGTTCAATAACAAATCATTTAAATGATTTTAATATGGTTGTAAATATGCTAGTTTGATTCTGATAAAATTTGATGAAGAAGTTAGAGCTTTATTAGTTCGTGCTCTTCATCGAGAGTTGGAATAGCTTGGTAATGGTGGTAAGCAACTCGGTTCCAACTAACTCAAAGTTGAAGTTTGAGGATGTTGTAGGGGTGATTCTAAGCGAGGAAATGCAAAGAAAAAGCTTTAGGGAATGCTTTGAAAGTGGAAACTAGAGGGAGACAAAAGAATAGAGGAAGCCATGGAAAAACAAAGGATCGGGAAAGGTTAAAATCAAAAATCAAGATAGTATGTTGGCACTGTGGAAAGTATGGGCATGTAAAGGATTGTTGGGAACTTCGGGACAAGAATAAACAACGGGGAAAAAATAAGGAGGAAAATGTGGCATGGGTAATGTATGTCAGGATGTTTTGGTTCTTTCTTTGCACAATATTAGTGAATCTTGGGTTTTAGATTTGGCTTCTTTCCATGGTACTCCACATAGGAATTATTTTGTTGATTATGTTCAAGGAGATTTTGGGCATGTTTTCTTGGTGATGATGAGCCTTAACATAGCTGGAAAAGTTTCTATTTGGGTTAAGATGTAGAACGGAATACTTGGCTATTAAATGATGTCGGACATGTGCCTACATTAAGACAAAATTTGATATCGGCAGGTAGTTGGGAAGTGATGGTTGTCTTGTGATATTTATAGTGGACTCTAGAAGGTTCTTTGTATGACAAAAATCAACATGTGACCTTCTTCATCAACATGTGACCCACCGAGGTCGTGCCGAGATAGCCAGTGTGGAATTGAAATGAGAGTGAAATTGATGGTGATGACCAAGCTAATTGGGCGACCTTATGTCTCGCCACGTAATAAAGGAATCTACGAATCTAAGGAAAAGAATGATCTCCTAACCTGAAGGGGTGTGATTGTAGGGTCTGATATGATAGCTACTTGGAGACTCCAATCGATGTCTCATTCAATTGAGTCAAGATTTTATTAATTGGTTGTGGAATACGTGGAAAGTAGCCTACGGGTGTGGATGGGTTTCTAGATAAGCTCATGGAAAGTGAGACAAGAGATGTAGTGGAGCTTGCGGTAGCTAAGGGTGATTCTATGGTCTTGTCCGGAAAATATTAGCCTAATCGGCTGTTATACTCAACAATGATGATAATATAAGTGTGGAAGTAGTGAAGAATATGAATACTATGTGTGCATAAACTAGTGTCGATATCTAACTGACTAGCAGGCCCATTGGGTTGTGGGACCTGTGGGTCACAACCAAAGACTCGTTGAGGCCGAGGCCCTTGTATGGTCATGCATGCAATCAAATCCTATTTCCAAGAGTAGTCCAAAAGTCATAGGCTGATTAGAAACTATGTTCAAGGTCTCTAATATCTTATTTTCTGCGTATGTGGCGGGTGTGCGTAAGATTGTTAAGCGTAGACTTGTGTCAATGTCAATTATTAACTCTAGCCCATTGGGTTGTGGGACCAGAGGATCACAACTGTAGGTCTTTTCCTATTGCAGACCGTTGATGGTCATGCAAAATGAATTGATTTGTTTTAGTGAATAAACTATCTATCAAAGGAAATCTAAACTATATTTTTGGTGTTTTCTCAATATATCAAACAAAGAAATAAAACAAACTAATCTATGGAAATAAATATTTTTGTGCTTTTCTAACTTTTTAGACAATGCATCTAATCTAATAAACAATTTAAAAACAAATAATTGGCTGGATGTAGCTAGCTATCTATGTAGATGTGTGAATCTAAATCTAAGATCTACTCTAATTCAAATAAAATCTCTCCAACCCTACCTAGAAGTGAAGAACAAATCATGACTCTAAAAGAGCTATTGTTCACCCACAACTTCCTAGTGGTAATATTGAAGGAAAATTCCTATTGATTTGATCTACTTGCAACTATCTGATTAATTGAAATGAATTGTTTCTCTACTCTATTTGATATGTAATTGAAAATTTGACAAAACAAAGCAAACAAATACACAACTCCAACCTGGAAGAGCAAGAGCTTTGGAAAATCAGTAGTATGAGTATTTGTCCCCTCAGTTCTTTCCTTTCTTTCTCTGAGTGTTCATGTGAGTCCAAGGATTTGGGAATGCAAAGAACAACAACAAGAGGATGGTACTTGAGTGATGGCAACTTGGAGGCAATCTGGACGTAATGTAGGTAGAAGAAAGATAACACAAGAGATCTGAACTTGGCTATGCAATTCCTAGCAAGATTATGGCAGCACAACAATGCAAGATACACAAAATTCTTTAGGCCTTTTTGCTTGAATACAAGCATGGAATATATAGGAATGGAGGATGGAAGGTTACTTCATGCACAAGGAATTGAAGAGGTAGTTCCACTCATTAAATCTATTTAAAAATAGAAGGAACAAGGAGAACCAAGCAAACGAAGCTATTTTTAGAAAATTTGGCTCATGGATGCATTCAAAAAGTAAACTTAAGTGAATCATCACATGCAATTTCTCACATGAAGATTATGGAAAAATGATCAGGACCACACCCCTGCTAGGTGGCGGTTTTCAGACCACCCCCAGGGTGGCGGTGAAACCACCGGTAGGCGGTCTGAACACTAAAGGCCAAAACAAGCACAAAAAGAAGGGGGAAGCTGGAAAAATGCAAGGAAAAGATAAGTAAGGCTATCTAGGCTACAAATATATACTGTGAATGGGATTTTGGAGCTCGAACACCTTCTTGAAAGGATTTTGAATCATCACTGGGGACTTTTATAACCATTTTCCCGCCAATGTAGCACATGCAATTTTGGGTGCGTATATATTGCCCCTCAGAGAAGCATCTTAGCCATGAAAGAGGCGTAAAATGTAGAGTCCGAGTATGGCATTCCTGAAATGGGGAGTTAGAAGCTATACCTGACACACATGCCCGTGTGTCGAAATCTCACCGTCCAAACTCCCGCTACCTGCAAAAGAAAAGGAAGACTCAAGTGCAGATAGACAAAACATCAAAAATAAACATTAAATTAAAATGACAAGAGGACTTACCATTTGCACGGGGATGTAGAAATATACATGCCAACGCTCCAACCTTGTAAACACATACACTCAAAATGAAGTTAGAAATATATATATATATCAAAACAAATTCATTTCCCAATTCATTTGTGCATTGTTGATTTGGATTGTTTGATTGATTTGGAGCTCTGGATTCACGGTGACCATTTTCGATGAGAATATAATCAATACATTCATGTCAAGATCGTGATCATGCCTCCATGAGTGGGAGATCGACCAAGCGTGCTCTCAGGTTAGTTATTTCCTTCTTTGTCTTTTTGTACCCTAAAAGTTTAAATGTTGAAAACTTCACCTAGGGGGAGATTTTCAAAATTTCTTGTCTTGAATAGGTCTTTAGGGGGCCATAGGGCATGCTTTTATTTTGGCAAAAATGGTCAATTTTAGCATTTTTGGTCCTTTTAGGGTTAAGGGCACATTTTGAAAGTCAGTTCAGGACCACCACCCAAAGCAAGGTGGTGGTCATAGGACCACCGCCAAGCCAAGGGGTGGTGGTCAGAACCGCCCCCTACACCACTGGGTGGTGGTTCTGGACAGAATGTCAAAACATGCTAAAACTTAACTTTTTTTTTGGATTTTTGAGAGTTTACTATGTTTTTGATGAGCTTATTGTGTGATTTTCTTTACTAACTTGCTCTTTTCTCATGTTTTGGTGGATGTAGAAGAAGGTGGAGTACATACATTTGGAGAGAGAGAGAGAGAGTGATTGGCTCCCTGGGATTTTAGATCAAGCTGACCCAGGCTGAGATAGATCTTTTACAGTGGGTAGGTATCTAGTGGATAGCACGAGTGCCCCATGTTGCTCCTGCTAGTCACATTCTGTGTGACTTATTTTCTTATTGGGATGTGGACCAAAACACTTTCTAGTTTCCTAGGTGTCAGAGGGGAGTGGACCATTACTTTGGAGGATGTATACCACATTCTTGGTCTCCCGGTACTTGGTAGGAGACTGACATTAGTGACAATGGGGTCCAGAGCTATGATGACACAACAGGCCACATACATGGGAGATGTTATTGTCTCTTCTAGCTCAAAGAAGGGAATGAAGGTTTGGTCTATTGCTACTGCTCCCATTCCTATCCTTCAGAGAGCCATCATGGGTATCCTATCCTCGAGACTGATCGGGGACAAAGGAGGAGATACACTTTTTGTACTATTGGGCCCCCATCATATACATGATTGAGGCTCATGCCGTAAGTATGCTTGGGGAGTAGATATTCTAGGGACCACGTACCATGATTTATATAGAGTCATCAGATTATAGGGATAGTCCTTGAGCCACCCCACTCTAGTCATGAGTTGGGTCTATGAGTGCTTCATCCCGTATGGGAGGGGTGCAGGTATTAGATCCAGAGGTTGTCTGGGTAGCTAGATGGATAGGCATGTCAAGTGCTCCTAGACTCCACATCAGTCAGTGGCCTCTCTGACTATGACCGACATGACCCCCACACCCTATCAAGGACATGGCATAGGATATGGGGTGAGGAGACCATGATGATGGTAGCTTGCTCTTCCATGAGCCAGCTAGTTGACAAAGCTGGGAGATTGGAGATTCACCCCTTTGACCGGGTACCCCAATACAATTTGGTCTTCCATACCTACCATGCTTCCTCAAGTGACGCCTATTTACAAGACCATTCAGGAGGCATGGAGAGGTCTAGAGGGGATCTTGGTTGGATAGTTATTACTCCTGGTGTGCCTATTATAGTTAGGTGCATAGTTCAAGCTCGGCGAGTAGTTGGTGCTCCTCAAGCACCCTTACTTTAGATTGGGGTGGCTCCTACTCACAAAGTGGGGAGGAGGATGAGCCGATTGACTTGGACTCTGAACTCTAAGGAGGAGGCAGGAGATGATACGAGGAGGGGGAGTCAGTGGAGATGAGGATGAGGGGCAGGACCTTCGGAGGGAGATGACAGTGATCCTGAGTGGCATGACACTCAGGAGATCCTCAGAGTAGCGCGTGAGGAGGCGAGCATGGAGAGAGAGACTCTAGTCTCAGAGGAGACACTTGGAGGAGATGATGAGTCCGTGATGGGACAACACCATGCCTTCGGATTTGGGAGGCTCCACATACCACCACCAAAGAACACTACGCCACAACAGCCATTGATCCCACATGGATGCCTGAGAGACCGAGTATGTTCAATACTCCCTTCTCTATTTTTTCTTATTGATTTTCACAGGTTTAGTTTAGCATTCTCTTCTGACTTGCATGCTTGTGATTTTCTCTTAGCTCACTATCTCTTCTTTTCTTCCTTTGCAGCATCACACATGAGTGGTGAGAGCTCATTTGGGTATGTATAGATACCTTGTTGATCCCTTTGGGGAAGACCCAGGCCGAGTTGACTGTTGATTCAGGGAAGCCCTTAGCCACTCGGCCGACATACCGATGTGTTCTCCCCCATCTGGAAGGTCACAGAGATAAGTGTCTTCCCTTTGTACCATAGTGGCTGGATATGAGACCACCAAGCGCTTGATGAGGCGAAGTATTCTCACAGTGAGGCTACAGGCAGTGGATGCACCACCATGAGCACTCACACCATTCATTCCATTCTCAGTGCCATCAGCCACAGCAGGAGCCCTAGGCATGGCCACGCACCATCGAGGGATCCCATAGGGATTGATAGGTGCCATTGAGCCTTTATTGCTTTGATACCATTTTTTTGACATTATATGATTTTTTTGTATGTTTTGGGCTCATTGCATGAGCATTTTTACCATGCCTAGCGCATGATGACATTATATACAAACTTGATCCACTATGATATATATAGACTCTATTTTTGGTTTGGCATTCTATTGTATCCGAGTTGACTCTCTTTGGCTTATCTCTCATGTGTACTCTAGATATTTAGAATTTCCACTTTTCCATGCTTTTCAGAATGTATGCAATGGATGTGAAATGATAACAAAATGATTTTTTTTTTTTTTTTATTTCATAATGTTGATATATGATGATGCAAACACAATGTGATTTTAAACTTAGTTTCTTTTGCAATTTCGGTACTTCGTATTTGTCTTGACAAAACATGATGATATAATGATATGATGAATAGATATGCTTGCCCCACTCCTAACCCCACACAACTAGTAAGATGTGAGGGCTCAACACCGAGAGTTAGAAAGGGCACAAGCCATGAAACTTTGTTGAATGATAGTGATGAGAGAAAGACAGAGGTTTGACATAACCAAATTGGGATGCTACAACCTTACCCTACTCATGTTACCTCATAGTTTAGAATGTGAATTGCTTTGCAGTTTATCTAGACTTGGATCCGTAGATGGCCACTTGGTTGACAAAATCTGGTTTTAGGTTTTGAATTCTCTTGGAATTTTGAACATCTAATTCACTTTGTTTTGACTTAAGATTTCACAGTAATTGATTTAATTGTTTATGACTTTTAGGTTTGTCAAAGAGACCCCCTATACCTTGCCCCATACTACCAGTAAGAAGCACGGGCTTATCACCATGGAAAAGCATAGGTGAGTAAGGGAATTTCCTTCCTTTCCCAACCCTACGTCACTAGTAAGAGACGCAAGCTCAACACCGAAGGTTGGTAGGGAAAAGAAATGTGTAAAATAAATTTTTTTGTTGATTTGCACTTGACTTACTTATTTGGGAAAAATGTTTAGAATGTTCTTATTTCCAAGGAGATGTATGTGGGATAGATGTGACACCATGAAGCTTCTAGAATAGACTATGAACAAAAGACACCTATCCTAAGAAGAGACCAAAAGTAGAACCAAGTATGTAGGCCTTGGTATGGTTACTATCAAAACTTTGTCTTGTCTTGTTTGGATTGATGAGCGATACAGAAATAGTTGATGATACAATGAAGATTTGAAGAGACATGATTTGAATGTTTTTGCCAATATTTCAGAAGTTTTTAGGAATCGCTATAAGAATAAGCTCCTTGATCACACTTTTACAAAATGAATGAGATAGATGAAAATGCAATGCAGATGCAATAATGTACATATGAGAATGTTGATGGATCATGCGTAGTATCTCTTTAGGTGAAGGGAGTTCATGGATTCACTAAACTCCTCACCTTCTAGAGTACACAAGTGGAACATGCCATTTTTATAATCTTCCACCACTCGATATGGACCTAACCACCTAGGTCTAAACTTTCTTCCCTCGCCGGTCTTCTTATCTATTCAGCTATCGAGTCTTAATACCAAATCTCCTTCGTAGATCTCACGTTCATACACCTTTTTATTGTATTTTTGAGCCATGTGATCAGTGTACACACTGTGTCATTGCTCAAAGCATTCAATCTAGCTTCATCGAGGCTTTCTAATTGGGAGAGATGAGCTTCTCGATAACCCTCCTCTCCTAGGATCCCATGTGTGAAAATGTGGAGGCTAGGTATTTTGACTTCAAGTGGCAGAATTGCCTCAACACCGAATACTAAGGAAAAGGGAGTTGCTCCCATTGGTGTTCTAACCAACGTTTGTAGGCCCACAAGGCCGGAAAAAAAGCTTTAGATGCCAATCTCTTTTATTCTCCTTAACAATTTTGAGAAGAATGGACTTTAAAGTCTTATTGGTAGCCTCAACTTGTCCATTAGCCTGAGGGTAGTAGAGAGAAGCCATGTGATGACTTATTTTGAACTTTGTACACAACTCACGTACCTCATCATTTTTGAAAGATGTGCCATTATCAGAAATAATGACCTGTGGCACCCCATACCTACAAATGATCTGGTTCAGGATGAACTTAGTGATTACAGAGCTAGGGATAGTGGTAAGGGGCATGGCCTCTACCCACTTGGTAAAATACTTTGTGGCCGTGATTATGAAATTATGGCCATCTATTGATGAGGGAGAGAATTTCCCTATTAGATCTAGGCCCCACATGGAGAAGGGCCATGGAGTTGTGATTGGTTGTAAAGCTTGTGCCGGTATGTGGATCTCGTGGGAAAACTCTTGACACTTGTGGCATCTATGCACAAACTCTACCGCGTCATGCTCAAGGGTGGGCTAGAAATAGCCCATCCGATGTATCTTCTGGGAAGTGGCATGGCCACCAAAGTGGCCACCACATACCCCACTATGTGACTCATAAAGAATCTTTTAGACTCTTCAACATCAACACATCTCAATAGCATTCCATCAAATGCTCTACGATAAAGCACATGTTCCAAGATAACATACTTAGTGGCAAAAATTACATGTAACCATCTTCTTTGTTGTGACATTTCCCCTTCTGGGTACGTGTGGTCCATGATGAAATTGATAATGTCTAGTGTACCAAGGGCACACAGAGATAGGGGCCTGGTTTCAATGAAATATACACACTCATCGGGAAAGTCCAAATCTACCAAATCACCCCCATCTAATGGATTATCAGCCAACCAATCTGTAATGATTTGACCCTTAATGGATTTTTGATTTACAAATGTTAACTCAAATTCACCCATTAATGTAATGAAATGCCCAACCTTTTTAGACAAGGATCCCTACATGAGGAATGTTCGTAAGTGGTTTGACTTGATGATGACCCTTGTTTCTTGATTGAGCATATAATGTCTTAAATGCTTGGTTGCAAAAACTATGGCAAGGCATTCTTTTTTCTACCTGTGTGTAGCATGTCTCATAATCGAGTAACATCCAACTGATAAAATAAACAACCCATTCTCACTTGTCATCATCCTCTTGAGCCAACATACAAAGCTAGTGAAAAATGTCTGTAGCCCATGAATATAAGATCAAAGGGTGATCTGACCTTGGTGGCATTAGTGTGGGAGGAGACAAAAAATCATTTAACTACCTCAAAGGCCTCATCGCATTCCTCCATCCAATCAATGCTATAATATTTCTTCAACAAATTGTTGATTGGATGAACGATGAAGGTTAAGTCAGGGATAAACCTTTGGATTGCACCAAGTTTCCCAAGAAAATATCTAATACTAGACTCATCTGATGGTGGAACCATTTCTAACACATAGCCTGGATTTTGGTGGGTCAACATCAATTCCCATGAAGATATAATGTAACCCAGGAGCTTACCACCTATTACACCAAATACACATTTTTCCAGATTTAATGTGACACCATACTCAATCAAGCATGAGAGAATGATACGAAGCACCTCTAGGTGATCATAGTGCTTCCTGGCCTTGGCCAACAGGTCATCTACATAGGATTCCACAATTTTATGAATAAGATCATGGAATATGTAGGTCATTGCTCATTGATATGTAGTGCCAACATTCTTAAGACCAAATGGCATGACAACATAACAATAGGTTCCCAAGGAGTTATAAATGTAGTTTTAGCTTGATCCTCGGTAGAGATTTTGATTTGATTATATCCTGAAAACCCATCCATAAGAGACAACAACTCAAACCCAGATGTTGCATCAACGATAACATCAATGGATGGTAGGGAAATCATCCTTGGGACAAGCCTTGTTAATGTCCCGAAGTCTATGCAAATATGGATTTTTCCATTCTTTTTAGGACTGGGACAATGTTGGATACCCATTGTGAATAATGACAGGTTTGATAAATCCTACTTAGAGAAGCTTCATTACCTCTTCTTTTACCATAAGGGCCACCTTTGGTTTCATAGGTCTTGATTTCTACTTAATTGGTTTGGCATCCGGCTTAGTGATGAGATTGTGAACTGTGATGTGTGGTGCAATTCCCATCATTTATTTATAACTAAATGTGAAGGCTTTCTGATGTTCCTTGAGGATTTGGGTATGAATTTCTATTTCCTCTAGAGTTAGAGAGGACCCTAGTTTTAAGATTTTTGGTTCCTCCTCCATTTCGATGTTTATATCAATCATTCCCTTGATTAAGGAGGTGTTACCCTCCTCAAACTCAGGTGGGGCTAGAGGAAAATCCAAATCCCCTTCTTCCTCTACATCGTAAATCTCAAGATCCTTTCCTGGAGAGGACTCAATCATTGGATTGCCAAAATAAGAGGAGGAACGTGGAATTAGGGAAAAGTCTACCTCTTGACAAGTAAGATGTAACTCTACCAAAGTGTTTAAGTAACTTAAGGTTGACTCATCCCTATCAATAGGGTGTGAAGAGTCAAGTTGGTCTTCAGCTTCCACATATGTCAACATTGACGTTACTGGCACTTTGCGAATCAATGATTCAACATGCGAGTGAAACCGTGAAGTTGGTGTCCTGTAAATCACTACTTGGGGTGAAGCGTGAGGTGGAAGTTGCTATAGAGTCAGCCAGAAGGTTTTGTTCACATGGAACTACCTCGATTGATATAAAATCAAACTCCTTAGTTAGGCCCAACATGATGGTTTTGTAGAGTTGTAAGTGTTCAGCCCTAGTCTCGTATACCTCGGATACCTGATTTGTGACTAGTTGTGAATCACCCAACACCCTAATGTTGAGGATGCCCATTCTCTTAGCTATAATGAGACCTAAGTAGGAGAGCCTCATATTTCAGCCCCATTATTTGTGCATTCAAAATTTAGTTTGAAAGAAAAAGGTAAAACCCTTCCTTTGGGTGAAGTAAGGATTGCACCTGCCCCGATGCCAAAGTGACACTTGGCCCCATCAAAATGGAGGGTCCAACAATTACTTGCAGAAAGACAGATGTTGAGTCATCCTTTGTGAGTTCTCCTTTTATCTTGGTTACATCTACCATACAAACTTCATCCGCTGGAAGGGAACCAAGCCCCAAAGCATGTCCCATACCCATGGAATCAAAGGGGAGAAGGATAGGAAAATCCTTTTCTAATAGTTCAACATTTTTTGTAGTTCCTAACGAGACTATCTCTACAACAACACTCTCATCCTTGACCACCGGAATACCCTCGATCAAACCTGTAACCTCTAATTCCATCATGGGAACCAACTTTTCTTTTGGTAATGTGCTTTCCGGTTTGTTTAACTAGTTGGTGGGAAGCTCAAATTTAGAGTGGACACCTAGATTTTTTCCTTAAGTTGGCCAGATGTATATCAAAGGGCTTTGGATCACCTTGGGTGACAAAGACTTTCCCTAAATGTAGGAATCTGACTTCTTGGAATAGGGTGGATGGGATTGCTTTCATGCGGTGGATCCAAGGGTGACCAAGGATCATATTATAGTTGGTTTCCGATCTATAATATAAAACTCAGTAAGCACCATTTTGGGCCCAAGAGTGACTGGTAATACTATGGTTCGATGAGGTTGCCTTGAGACTATCATAGCCCCTCAATGTGTTTCATGTCGAGGAGAAATTAGTCTCCCCATATCCTAACTTCTAAAGAAAAGAGAAGGGGACTATATTAACTGCTGCCCCATCATCGATCATTGCATGCTTCACATAGTTGTTGTAGATCCAAACCTGCAAAAACAAGGTCGGATCACCTCTACGAGCTATTTCAACATCCGTAGGCATTTTCTTATGTCAAATACAAACCCAATATCCCTTTGGGCTGCCCTGGGGGGAAAATGTCAAAGTCTACATGGTTTATCTGCCTCTGGTGGTGGGGTAACGTTAGCCAAATGGCGAGACCAAGTGCTTCCAAGAGAGTGGCTCGATGAGTGGGGGAATTCTTCAATAGATCTAAAAAGGAAATGTGTGAAAAGGTCTTGGTTAAATCACTGATCAAGTCATAAGCCCCTATTAGCTTTCTTAGCATGTCATGAACACTATCCGACACAACTGGATAGATTGGGATTGGCTGATGATGAATAGTCTCTAGCTCTTGTTGCAAGCATTAATTTGGGGTTCAACGTCTAACTCAACCAAACCTACAATCTTCATTTGTTGATGACCATCCAAAGGAGGTGCCACCTGTGGGTTTGATGAAGTTGAGGCTTCATGATCATGAGTCCCTATTACAATACCTTTATTCAAACCATTAGGATCCATTCTACCATCCTTTGGATGTGTGGGGAGAGGATCATTGAAGATTCCCAATGGTGTGTTTATGTGGAGACACCGGTCCCATATAGGTGTTTTGACTAGGTGTAGTTGGGTTGGCAGAAACATGTCGACAAACAACTATCTTTGGTCTTCTGGAAACGCTGCAAAAACTTATTACAATCATGACAAGTTCTTGTGTCATGCCCATGGACCCTATGGAAACCACAATATAGGTCAAGATCATAATCCCGAGGCCTTTGGTTTGTCCCTTGTTTTCTAAATCCACGGTTGTTGTTTGGTTGTTGACTATTATAATTAACACTTTGGAACCCTTGCCCCTGGTTGGAATTGGTTGGGGTATTGGTTAGGGCTTGGGGTCGGCATTTGTCTTTGTGGTTGAGGTTGTTTATTGCTATTGTTGGGGATGATTAAAATCCACAACGTTTACCGAGGGTGAGAAATTGTTGTTTCTCTGATTGTTGCCATTGTTATTGTTATTGTTGTTGTTATTCGTAGCACCTATACCAGTGGGATTAACAATGTTAGGATTTTTGGGTTGATCAGTTACCCTCATGGTCATGACTCCATGATTCTTGTTAAGGATCTTTGGTCCTTGATTGTTGTTTGTATTGTTGGAGTAACCAAAGTGTTTTGAGCAGGGGTAACTAACTTCCCATTTTTTCGTAGGTTTTACGACCACTTATCGATGGTTGCTTGGTCGATCCGAAGAGCACCCTCTAGCACCTCTTCATAGCTCCTTAATGGGAACTTTTGACCTCTTCCTTTGTCTCCCTATTGAGGGAGTGAAGGAAAAATCACAAAGTTCCATTTGATCCATGTTTGGAGCACTTATGGAAGAGTAGAGAACATGTCACCACCTCTGAATGAAGTGGGCTATGGATTCATTATGTTCTTGTTTGATATGAAGAAATTCTCTTATTCCTATTCACAACAGCTTGTTCATATCAAAATCTTTGATAAATTATGACACTAGTTGTTTGAACGAGTGTATTGAAGCCTCCGGTATCCTATAATACCAGTTGAGAGCAATACCTTCAAGTGTCTTAGGGAAAATCTTTGCAATGACTGCATCCCATGGGAGTAGCTCTCGAATGGTCATTACATAAGCCTTGATGTGGGCATTTGGATCACCCTCCCCTTTGAACTTTGGGAGATCAGAAAGGGTCTCGGGAGCATGACTACCCGAATAGAGAAATCTAGGGGTTCTTTGAGATATTCAGAATAAGTCCCCATTGCATACGTTTCCACCATTGAAGACCCTTGTTGGGGAGGTGGGGGCTGCATTGCTGTTGAAAAATGGGACAACATAGACATTGGTGGGGCATATGACATCCCCTGTGATTGTCCATATGGACCTGGGTATGAGTACATGTCTCCCTGTGGAGATTTAGAATACATGTGCATATAAGGGGGTTGATTACTTTGATATGGAGCTGAAGGCGTGAAGCTAGGGAACGTTGCTTTTCGGATGGTATAGCATTTGAGAATGCACTTCCGGCTGGTGCCTATTGTAGATATCCATATGTAGCTTGAGGAGGCATACCCAAGGTACCCATCCCAGTTAACAAGTCCCCATGATTTGGAGTATTCATGTATACCGTGGATTTTGTGTGCGGTGTGGCACTTGCCCATAGTTTTGTGAATAGGAAGGAGCCCATGCTTTCCGACATATGAATTCTGTGTATTCTGGGAAAGCTCTAACTCCTTAACTTTATCAACCAAAGCTGAAATGACATCACCCATTGATGGGGTGATACCTTGCTTAGATACCTTTGGTTGAACCTTTGGAGGTTGTTGAGGAGAATGGTATCCCACTATGAATTCATGCGATGTTGCCACCCCTCATTGGTTGTATTGTCAATTGGTGGAGGGGTAACATTATTTTTAAAGCAAGACATCACCTTGTCCTTGCAACCTGTCGAAAGATTGGTTCATTTGTTGGAATTTTGCTCACTCCTAGCATACCGTGCTAAATACTCCTCATCGAGATGGGGAGTTGATCGGATTATACGGTAATGGGCTGTCGAAACAATACCCGAGGAGATGAACTTGCTTCACCAGTGAATGTCATGTTATTTGAACTTGATTGTTCAAGAGGATAAGTTTGAGTGACTTGATCCAATTCTTTGATGTGTACAGAAGAACCAACATTGGTTCCCTAAAGCAGAGGATTTTGAGTGGATGAGTGATTGTCTACCCATGTGAAAGTGAAGGTGATTATTGTGGTATGTTTGATTGGTACTGGTACATGTCAAAACCTGGGATGGGTCGACCATACTCATCATATCCCGACATATTTGGGGGTATAAGAATACCCATAGAATAAAGGATGGATGAAAGTGGAAATGCTTAGAGACTAGCTCTTCACATCGGGTTCACCAATTTATATGATAGAAAATCAACACGTGACCTTCTTCACACCCGACCTCCCGAGGTCATGCCAAGACAACCGGTGTGGAATTGAAATGAGAGTGAAAGTGATGGCGATGACCAAGCTAATTGGGAAACCTTATGTCTTCGACATGCAATAATGGAATCTTGTGAATCTAAGGCAAAGAATGCTCTCCTAACCTGAAGGGGTGTGATGGTAGGGTCTGATATGATAGCTACTGGAGACTCCAATCGATGTCTAGTTCAGCTGAGATTCTATTGATTGGTTATAGAATATGTGGAAAGTAGCCTACAGGTGCCTCGTATGGGTTTCAGACAAGGTCATGGAAATTGAGACAAGAGATGTAGTGGAGCTGCAGAACTAAGGGTGATTCTCTGGTCTTTCCCAGAAAGTCTTAGCCGATCTACTATACTCAACAATGAAAGTTGTGTGATAATATCAAGTGGAAGTGGTGAGGATATGAATACTTGTGTGTGTAAACTAGTGTCGATATCTAACTGACTAGTAGGCCCATTGGGTTGTGGGACCTGTGGGTCACAACCAAAGACTCGTTGAGGTTGAGGCCCTTGTATGGTCATGCATGCAATCAAATCCTATTTCAGGAGTAGTCCAAAAGTCGTAGGCCTGATTAGTAGCTATGTTCAAGGTCTCTAACTATCTTATTTTCTCTATGTATGTGGCGGGTGTGCGTAAGATTGTTAAGTGCAGACTTGTGTCAATGTCAGTTATTAACTCTGGCTTGTTGGGTTGTGGGACCAGAGGATCGCAACTGTAGGTATTTTCCTGTTGCGGACCATTGATGGTCATGCAAAATGAATTGATTTTTTTCGGTGAATAAACTATCTATCAAAGGAAATCTAAACTATATTTTTGGTGTTTTCTCAATATATCAGACAAAGCAATAAAACAAACTAATCTATGGAAATAAATATTTTTGTGCTTTTCTAACTTTTTAGACAATGCATCTAATCTAATAAACAATTTTAAAACAAATAACTGGCCGGATGTAGCTAGCTATCTATGTGCAGATGTGTGAATCTAAATCTAAGATCTACTCTAATTCAAATAAAATCTCTCCAACCCTACCTCAGAAGTGAAGAACAAATCATGACTCTAAAAGAGCTATTGTTCACCCACAACTTCCTAGTAATATTGAAGGAAAACTTCCTATTGATTTGATCTACTTGCAACTATTTGATTAATTGAAATGAATTATTTCTCTACTCTATTTGATATGTAATTGACAATTTGAAAAACAAAGCAAACAAATACACAACTCCAACCTGGAAGAGCAAGAGCTTTGGAAAATCCAAGTAGTATGAGTATTTGTCCCCTCAGTTCTTTCCTTTCTTTCTTTGAGTGTTCATGTGAGTCCAAGGATTTGGGAATGCAGAACAAAACAAGAGGATGGCGCTTGAGTGATGGCAGCTTGGAGGCAATCTGGGATGTAATGAAGTAGAAGAAAAGATAGCACAAGAGATCGAACTTGGCTATGTAATTCCTAGCAAGATTATGGTAGCACAACAATGCAAGATACATAAAATTCTAGGGCCCTTTGCTTGAATACAAGCATGGAATATATAGGAATGGAGGATGGAAGGTTACTTCATGCACAAGGAATGAAGAGGTAGTTTCACTCATTAAATCTATTTAAAATAGAAGGAACAAGGAGAACCAAGCAAATGAAGCTATTTTTAGCAAATTCAGCTCACATGGATGCATTCAAAAGTAAACTTAAGTGAATCATCACATGTAATTTCTCGCATGAAGATTCTAGAAAAATCGATCGATCGGGACCACCGCCCTGCATGGGGCGGTGGCAGGCACCCCAGGTAGGGGTGTGGTTTGCATGAACCGGCAGCCGTAGGCGGGGCGGTCCTGCATCGAAGGCCAAAACAAGCACAAAAAGAAGGGGGAAGCTAGAAAAATGCAAGGAAAAGATAAGTAAGGCTATCTAGGCTACAAATATATACTGCGAATGGGTTTTTGGAGCTCGAACACCTTCTTGAAAGGATTTTGAATCATCAAAGTATCATCTCTTGGGGTTCAAGTTATTATGTTACTTTTATTGATGATGCTTGATAAAGAAAGTTTGTGTTTATTGTATTAGAAAGAAATATGATGTATTGGATACTTTTGTTAAATGGAAAGACTTGGTAGAGAATGAAACTAGTCTTAAGCTAAAATGCCTCAGGTTAGATAATGAAGGGGAGTATTACAACAATGAATTTGATTATTATTGTTCTAAGAATGGAATCCACAAAAAATACGGTTCCAAGAATTCCACGTAGCAGAATGGGGTGTCGAAAGGATGAATAGAACAATAATGGAATGTGCTAGGAGCATGATGTCACATGTAGGACTACCTCTTTTTTTGGGAAGAAGCGGTAAGCACATCTGTATGTACTTGATAAAAGAGGACCCTCAAGTGCCTTGGATGGAGGCATACCTCGGTGGCAGTATGGTAAGAAAGTTGATTATTCATTTCTTAGAGTCTTTGGATGTGAGGTGTTTGTCCATATAGACAAGGATGATATTACCAAACCAAAGGCTAAATCAGAAAATGTAATTTCATTGGTTATGGTGGTGACGACTTTAGATATAAATGTTGGAGTATTAAGAACAAGAAAATCATTCGATCTAGGGATGTGGTGTTTAATGATAAAATCATGTATAAAGAACTTGTTATCACCGAATCACAGCACCCTATGTTTATACAAGCGCATATACTTGAACTCACGGTGTGATTGGATAACATGGGTACTATCTCCAAGTTGTGGGACTTGCTACTTGAGATAGACCTCCAAAGAAAGTTGGTTCTTGCTCCTAAACTACCTGCCACAATCTACTCTAATGCAAGGGAAACTAACTATTCTAATCTAAATTTCAAAGGGACTAGGGAGAGAGAATGCATAAAATGAAAGCCTACACTACAGAGGTGATACACCAGAAAAGGAGGGTGTGAGAGTAGTCTTCAAATGCGTGAGATACAAAAGCAAAGTGCACACTAGAAGGGGTGATGACAGTTCTCCATAATCTAGCAAAATGCATTCACAACAATATTTCAAACATACACAATGATAATGGATCCCTGTAAGAACATAATAATAGACATAATATTCTTGTAATCAAGGTTGAAGGGGCAAGAAGAATGCAAGAAAACACAAAGTAGGGAAGATGCATCCAAAACTTATATTTTATTGCTTCACGATATGCATGATTCAATTGGTTACAAGATAAGGGCCAAGGTCACCATGCAAGGATTCCACAATAAGGGCCTGTAGTACATTGGCTTCACAAAGCAATTTTGGCAGAGATTTGCTACAAAAACTACCCCCTTTTACAATGAGCCCAACACTTCAATTTATAGAAAATAAGTAGAGAGAGAGAAAGGGAAAAATGGAAATACATAAATCTGTCCTTCAACCACTTGTAAGAGGCATTAAATGGAGTAAAATGATTATATATTACTAGTAAAAGGCTCCCATACTATCCCAAAAGTCTTTGCAGCAGAGAAAGAATGATGACCATGCCTCTTAATTGCACTCCCAACTACCAAATAAAACAACATTATGAACCTGACAATGTTTTATGAAAACTCCCCACCAATTTCTCATAAAATATGGAATTTCTTGAATTCTTTGTGTTAGGCTTGGAGCCACAATTCCAACGGTACTAATTTTGTGTGATTTCGTTGAGAAATGCAAAATTTATGGCCTTCTGAGTGCGGGCAGCTATTTTGGGTCTGGCAGGCGTTTTCTATCATTTGACGGGAATGAGCATTAACTAAATGGAGCCAAATATGTTTTTTTGGCATAGAGGATGTCGTTCTCGTTCCAAAAAGTCCAATTTTGTGAAAATCGGAGCTCGGAGTCAAAAGTTATGACCTTTTGAAGTTCACGGGTCAAAGCGTTGACTTTTCCTCTTTCTTTGCGCTATTTCGGCAAAATCACGTCCTGCGCGTACTTTTGTCCCAGCTGTCCCGGGATGAATTATCCGCATTGGCTGATTCACACTTCATTTATGGAGTGGGTAAATAAAACAATTGAGGCGGGCAACTAACTTACTATTTATGAAGTTATGAGTAATCCCAGAGTCAATCAAACCTGTCACCTTCTTTTTTTGAGATAGCCAATAACCTTGAGTGTTTGAGGAGTACTAATACACTGACAATGCATGGCACCAAATTGTAGGTTGGTGATCCTCTACTTCCTCTTCTACTAGTTCCTCATCCTCTCCTATAATTTCAGCATCCTCATTACCTCCGTCAATATAGAACAACTTCTTCTCAACACATTTGTGTCCCAGTCCATATTTGCTATCATAGTTAAAGCATAATCTTTTTCTCTCTTTTCTTGCATTTGGTGAGGAGTCAGTCTAATTGGCCTAGAAAATGAAGGGGAAGAGATACTACGGTCTTTGGTGTTAATGAAAGGCAGCCTCCTACTACAAAGAAATTTTCCTCTGCTCGACGTGCCATGATAATAGAATTAGAAAGCTTGAGTGGATTAAACATACGTACCTCATGCTCGATGTGGTCCTTAAGACCCCCAAGAAATAGGTCATTCAAATTCTCTTCTGGTATATTCTCCACCCTTAAGGATAGGTTTTGGAATTGATGCACATAATCTTTGGTGATCCAATTTGTTGTAACTTTGTTAATTGACTAAAGTATTTCTATGAAACACTAAAACTATAGTGCGATTGTAACTCCTCGGAAAAAAGCTTGTCCAAGTGATACTCGAGACCATTCTTCCGCCTCTGAGCACATAACCATCGATAAAAATGAAATGGTTTGGTTTAAGATACTGGGATGCCATTGTCACCTTTTTTCTGATGGCATTTGATGTAGCTCAAACAATTTCTCGATTTGATTTATCCAATTCAGGATATTTAATATCAAATTTGCACATATCCACTTTCGGCATCATGTTACGTGGTTGCAAATAGGTTGGATTTGATTGGGCTGGAAAAGTGATCCAACATGGTTATTTTGTCCATGATTTTGAACTAAAGATCCTCCTTGGTTGATATGGGCCGATTTGGGCCATATTGTTTACCCTTTACATGTTACATGATATCATCCAACTGATTGATTTGGGCTATGTCTCCTTGAGAGGCCATCTCATATTGTACATTTCACAACTCATACTCAAGTTGAATCACCTTATGATCAACTGAAGTAAAACCTAGTGTTGAGGAATCAGTATTTACCCCTTCGAATCCATCTATTCAATCACTATCTAATCTTTATCTCGGGGTTTTACCCAGAGTAATCGGATTCTTTTTTTACTCTTGTGGAAGGCCCCACAATGATATCAAACCTTAGGGTTTAGGGTTTTGATACAAACTCAGGCATTAACAGGAAAAAAACATAGAGAAAATACTAATACTAGTTTTTCAAAGCTTTCTAAAAATGTAAAGAACTTGAAAAAAATTCCACAATTTGCACACCCTAGGGAGCGATTTTATGAAAAATCATAAATTTATAATAACTTGTGCAAAATAAATCATAAATTCTAAAATTTTAGGGAACCTTACTTGAAATGTTTCACAACTCTGGTAAAAATATCTCCCACCAATTCACTCTGGGTCAAAATATATTGCGGAAACAAAAAATAAAGTTTTGCCCTAATCTTGGCCTAGATCGGAGCTCACGATACCACTTGTAATGAAATTACTAGTATAATTTAGATTATGAGTAGCAATATAACACCAAATAACACAATATTTTAGAATAATGATCTCAATATGCAATTTTAATAGCTTCGCCACTTCGAGGGGGCAACCTCTAAACCATATAATAAGACTCAAATGCTCAAATGATAATGAACTACTACCTACAATCCTCTATATATACTATTCATATGTTATGGCCATCACCCAGGATGACCTATTAAGCATGAGAAAGTATAAATGATATAAAAAAATGATATGGTAAGCCACAAGTCGGCTACTCATATCCTAATACAAGCAATAGGTTAAGGGCGTAGCAGGGTAAAGTGGGTCTAGAGAGTGCAGATGGTCCATGGGACAGGGAACATGAAAGACGGCTCCTGAAATCCGATGGCGAAGTGATGTGGGTAAATTGGCAAATCGGTGTCGTAGAGACGTGGGACATGAGGGACAAAAATATCCAAAAATATGCACAAGCATAATATTATAGAGAAAGCGGTAAATCGGAACCTGGATTGCTGTAAGTACTTGGGACATGAGGGACAAAAATATCGATTTACCCGCACAACACTAAAAATAATTCAAAGAGTGAATTTTTCTATCTTTCCAAACTTCTTACTTTACTTAAACACTTCTAAAGGGGACCAACTCAAAATTTTCATATTTTTTCTTTCACAAAGAGGGAATTTCGAGGGTGACAACATGTTTGACTTTAAAAGGAGCATGATCATATTTTACCTTTTCTATTGCGTTTGAAGTCTCTTCTTCATGCTCTTCCGCATAAATTTACTCATGGTGGCTCCTTCCTATGCCAAATTTTTCAGCTAATCCTTGAACCACCGAGTCCATGGAGTCTTGCTTGATGGAAGCTATCTTCTACAAATTGGCAAGCTCTTCTTGCCTTCTAAACATCCTATCGATCATGGTCTCAAAGCATCTCGATTCTATGGACCAAGTTCTCCTCCTCCATTTGTCCTCAAATTATCTATTTCCACTTCTTTGTAGAAATTTCTAGATCGCAAGGTAAAGCCTCTTCACCTTTAGATCTCATCACTATCATACAAATCCAAGAATGAATACCATAGTCCTAGATACTTGTTAGCTCTGATACCAAAATGATCCGTAAACTCTTTAACTTTGGAATTATCCACAGAATCACAAAATAAATGCTAATGTTCTACTTTCTATTAGAAAATGATAGAGATAGCTAGTGAATGAATTATGTTTATGCTTAGAATCCACAATTGCAGGAAAGGAAAGAATTTAAGCTCATAAACACCAACAAATTTTATCCTAGAAACCTCCAGAGGAGGAAAAACTAGTCGGGAAGGGAAATTGCTCTTTCTTCCCACTTTTATTGGCCAATTAAAAATAACAAGTACAAAATTTACAATAAGTGTGAAAGAGAAGTAGATAATATCTCACACTTCCTCCCAAATACTTGTTTTCTCTGTCTCAACACTCCTTTCTTCTACAAAACATAATTCCAACACTAAGAACTTCTTACTCACTTGCTTTCATGCTTCAAATGATCCTATTCTCTTTCTACAAACATGTATTTAAAGCCTTTCTCATGTCCTCCATGTGCTTTGGAGAATGAGAAAAGTCATGGAGGAGAAGAGACATCGAAAACCTTCCAAATTCTAGGTTTGTGCGATGAACATGGATTCTGATATTTTTGTTTTCTATCGTTTAACCACCGTTCTACACAGAAAGGCGGTCCTATTACCAAAAAGACAAAACCTCTGCGTGCATTATTTTTCCTTCTTCGTGCTAATTGATTTGATGAAGTAGAGTCATTTTGGATCCCTATGGATCATAGGTTGGGTGATTTGTTTTGTAACCGCTGCTCTGCCTACAGTAAGTAGGTCACATTCATTAAAAAGATAGAAACCTTCATGTATTATTTCTCCTTCTTCTTCTTGACTGATTTGATGAAGTAGAGTCATTTTCGATGCCTATGGATCAGGTAGGAGGAAGAGAAAATTTAAGAGGTTTGTTTTAATAGCATGGAATTCTCTTTGACAATGATCATCCTAGAAAAATTTAGTGTCTTTCTTCATCAAGCATGTGAATGGTTAGTTTTTTGTCAAACTAAGCTACACAATAAAATTGTGAATGAATTGGATTTTCCTTTTAGTGAGTGTAATTGATGCAAATTACGAGGTGGATGCATGTCAATAATAGCATGGATTTTATTGGGATCTATTTCAATTCCAAGTTGTGAGATAATGTACCCAAGGATATTTCCAGTTGTAACTCCAAAAACACACTTTTGGATTTAAGCATACTTATATTTTTGTAAATGTTCAAAGAATGTGCAGAGATCTTGAGCATATGTAAAATGATGTTTATTTGGAAAGTATATCATCAACATAATCTTCAAGGATCTTATGAATATAGTCATGAAATATGTGCACCATTACTCATTTGGTAGGGTCCAAAGGGCATGACAGTGTAACAAAATGTTCCCAAGGCGTAGTAAATGAAGTTTTTTCCTGATTTACTAGGTTAATTTTGATTTGGTTGTAACCAAAAAATCCATCCATGAAAGAAAGGATATCATATCCAGTCAGTGGAATCAACAATGGCATCAATGTGTGGTAGTGGAAAACTATATTTGGGAGAGGCCTTATTGAGATCTCAAAAATTGGTGCAATAGTAGACCCGACCATCTAACTTCATAACTAGCATGATATTAGATACCCACTCAGGATAATCCACAACATGAATAAAGCCAACATCTAGTAAGCGTTGGATTTATTTTTTGATGAGTAGTGCAACCTTCAAGTGCATTTTGCATATTTTTTGTTGAACGTGTTTCATACGGGGTGAAGGACAATGTTGTGCATGGCTACATAAGGATCGATACCAGACATATCACTATTATCCCATGAAAATATATCAGAAAATTCATGAATAAATTATTTGATATATTCTTTCTCATCGAACATGAGTGAATCGGCTAACAAAACCATTCACGGGTTGGCGAAGTGTTGAGGTTATATTGAATAGTATCCTTGTTGAGAAGAGTTCAATGATCCTTTATATATGGGTCAAGATAGGAATAGTATCGGGGCATCGACACTTTCAATAAGCGTATTAGAATCTCCAAAGTAGGCAGTAGCATTAATAAGTGATGGAGAGAATTTCTTATGATAAAAATAAGGGAGGTGATAATAAACTTCTAAGTATTCTAGAAGAGATTCATCAGTAGAAAAAGTGTCTAAATTAGCCCAAGCAATAAAATTAGAATCACTGATGAGGTCTAGATATACCAGAGGAAGTGAGGAATTATGCAGAGTAGTATAAGCTTCTAAGAAGGTATAGAGGGAAGATGGTATCCCAAGCCAAGCTTGTTAGATTGAGTGGGGAGACCCCATGGTTATGTGACTCCTTGGAAAAGAAAGAGCTTAATCCATTACTAGAGAAACCATAATGGAGCAAATATTTATAGCTAAGACCATATTTGGAGAAATCTTGACTAGATGCAGAACAAATAGGAGTGTTTGTGGAATTCTCAATAGAAATACAATATGTAAATGACAATGGATCTATTGGAACATCGTAGACATATATCCTTGATAAAAGAATTTAATCCATGTATGAAGAGTAGAAGGAACCACATGCATGACATGGATCCAAGGCTGCCTAAGAATAATATTATAATTAATATTGTTAGGCATTACGTGGCATGTAATGGGTAGCGTACATGGATCGACGCTAACAAGGAGGGTGATAATACCTAAGACATGCTCGGGGATATTGTCAAATCCATGAATAAAAATAAATGAAGGAGCCAAAGAGGCCTCAGAAAGACACAAATGGTGGAGGAATGCAATATTACAAATATTGATCCTCGATCCATTATCAACTAAGGAATGCTAATCTCCACATTATTGATACAAACCTAAAAATAGAAGGGGGATCATGCTCTAAAATGGATCGAGAAGGCAACTTGTTGGGTGTGAAAGTAATGTGATCTTCATTGAGAGAGAGAGAGAGAGAGAAAATAGAAGTAAACTTATGATACACATACTCATGTGAAGTATGAGGATGAATATAAGTGTTAGATAGATAAGACTTGAGTTTATTGATACAATCAAGATGGTCCTATAATAAGGCATGGAAGGAGGCATTCATGATGAGAGGATCCTATGGAAATGAGCAAAACAATCATATGAGGACTCAAGAGTGTTTGAATGAGGTGGGTTCACCAAATGATTTAACAAATATTGAAATTTGTAAAACCCTAATTGAAAAGTCTCAACAATATAATAAGCAATAATAAGTAATGAAGTACATATCTCACCTAAGCAATAAGCTAGATAAAATTAAAACCCTAGGTGAAAGAGAAGGAATAAAACACTTAGTTGATTTTTAATTGATCTCGAAGTTTTTTTGGAATGGAAGGTGATGAACAGGAGGAGGAAACTATTGTAATCGTGCTTAGAAAATTGTGTGACCACTAGATATTCCTAGACTAAGTCGTTTAGATCAAGTCGGGGTGCACTGGGTGCTAGAGACATCTGTTGGGCACCCATGACTACGAAAAATGGTTGGAAAGTAATTTCTTCTATGTTGCTTCAATGTTGCTAACTAAGTGTCTGCTTTTTTCTGTGTGTTACACTATGCCCGCAGAATTCGTATGTATCCTGCAAAATAAATGATCTCTTGCAAAACCCCAAAATGCATCAAATATTATAAATAAAAATCATGCAAATGGGAGTCAGACTGACCTCGAAGGTCACCCGACATAGTGAACTTATGACTAAGCGTTGCACTACATTTCATACTCCATGTATTTCTCATGTATATCTGTAAGAATCATGCCCTAGGTGGCTCTTGTCCAAGACGCACTTGAATAACAATGTAGCTAGATGTAGTATAATGTAAGTAGATGTGTGGATGGAAAATTGAACTTCCCATTCTATGTGTGTATGCATAATTATCCTTGTCCCTTGAATGAAGCTAGATGGATGTTTTGATGCTCTTTAAATGCCTTTGGATGCAACCTTAGGTGGTGATAGTAGATGCTTAATGTTTGGTCCTTTATTATGATCACATAGCTTTATATTATATGATTCCTTTGTTTGAATTTTGTAATTGACAACTAAAAATGTTGAGCCATAAGAAAACAATATGCCCAAAAGATAAAAGAGGCCCAAAAGAGGCAAGTAAAATAAAAAGAGGTGGGGGCACTTGGGCGTTGGCGTCTTGGCTCGGTGTTCGTGTCCAGAGCCAAGAAAGATAAAGCAGTGAAAGTCAAACTAGGAAGTGGGGTGTGAAAGACCATAGAGAGAGAAAGAAAGAAAAGAAAGAGGCCAAAGATAGATGTCAATTACTAGTTTCCTCACTTAGGAGTCATATAAATAGTGGTATGTGATTAGGACTTAGAAATTTACACAAGTGATTTATCTCTCTGAGAATGGCTAGAGGTTGCAAATTTCATGGATACTTAATAGTTTTTCCCTCATTACACTGACACACCAAGCATTCAAGGTAAAAATTTCTAGGCATATCCTTTCAACCCTTCCTAGAAGAAATCTTTCTTAGTTATGAAATAATTTTCAAGAATCTAGAATGGCAACCTTGTGGAGAAGTATGGAGCTTTGAGAGAACCTAAATTTTAAGGGTAGAGTTTTTGCATAAGTATAATTGGTCCTTGTACCACAATGCATCCCCCTTCCATACATTTTTTCTAAAATTCTTATATCTTGTTGGAGATTTTTTATGAGAGGATGAGCCTCTATTTCATTCTAAAATTTTGATCTTTCCTAATCAACCCATTCTACCTGTAATATGAACATGGCATATAACAATGCTTCTATGGACTCATCTCTCTTGGAAAGTGCACCATCTACCACATTTTCTTTTCATTTTTGTAAATGATTTCAAAGTCATATGCCAATATCTTAGTGACCCATTTTTTTCTTCATATGATAGTATTTTCTCTAAGAATTATTTCAATTTGGCATGATCTATTTTTACCTTAAAGTAACAAACCCATGAGATATGGTCTCCATTGTTTGATTACATGAAAAATGGTCGTCATTTGCTTCTCATAAGTTGGTTTTGATAGGTTTTTACCTTTGAGTTGAAAACTCTCAAATGAAATGGGGTGGCCCTCTTGCATAAGTACTACAACTATGCCACACCCTAAAGCATCACATTCAATAATGAAGGTTTTGGAGAAATCTGGGGTAGCAAAACTAGAGTGGTACACATGGCCTTCTTGGTGATTGAAATGTAAGGTTGCTTCATCATTCTAATGAAAAGAGTATTTTTCAATATGGTGTGAGTGATGCTATACTTTTACCATAATTATTCAAAAATTTGTGACAATAAATGTAAGCCTTAATAATCCCCGAGGTTTTTGAGGGTTTTAGGAATCTTCCAATCCACCATGGCTTGCATATTATGAGGATCCACTTTTATACATTCATGAGACTCAATAAGATCCAATTATTCTACCTTCATTACCCCACAATCACACTTAGATGGCTTGGAATAAAGTTTTTGTTGTTTAAGAGTGTCCAATACCTTATTGGCATGATGTAAATGTTCCTCCCAAGTCTTTTGTAGATTAATATAACATCAAAGTATATCGGGACAAACTTCGAAAAGTGTTGAAAATTTGAATTCATTAAACTGGAAAGTAGATGGTGCATTTGTAAGGCCAAAAGGCATTACTAGAAATTCATAGTGGCCCTCATGTGTCCTAAATGTTGTTTTATGAATATCTTCATCATGAATTTTGATTGATGATATCCTAATTGAAGATCTAATTTTATAAAATAAATAACACTATGCATGATTAATCTAACAAATATTCAAGGACACAACTATGATACTTATCTTTCATTGTGTATTTGTTTATCTCCTTGTAGTCTATACACATGCGCCAACCTTCATCCTTCTTTCTTACCATCGCCATTGGAGAAGAGTAAGCACTCTGACTATGGAAAATAATACATGCTTCCAACATCTCATGTACCATATTTTCAATCTCACTCTTTTGTAGATAAGGGTACCTATAAGGTCAAATGTTGGGTGGTTGGCTTCCTAGTACTAATTGAATAACATGATCATGATATCTTTGGGAGGTAAACCCTTCATTATATCCCCAAAAATAAATTATTTCTTATTAATAAGTTCTTGTAGATCATCATGGTATAGTTCCTTTTGATGGTTGAGCTTCTAATGAAAATAGTTGTGCTACAAACACTTTGGTAGATTTCTTAATCAAATTATACTTTTGATGAGAGATTACCAACTGCAAAGTTATTATATAAATCCCTCACAACTCAAAATTCATCCATTTAGAATGGAACCACATGAAAAAATCCTAGAATTTCATCTCAATAGTTCCCAATGTAGTAATCCATTGGACCCCTAACAAAGTGTATGAGCCCCCATGGAAATGGCATACATGGGACCTTCTAGAAGGTAATATCCTATGGATAGGTTGTTCTTATGTCATTTTCTTGAACAAGTAAATTTACTACCATTTGACACCATGACCTTAAATGTTGGGAACGGATAAACAAAGAAATTTAATCTCAAATCCAACTTATGATTAATGAAGTTGTGAGTACTTCCAAATTCAATTAGTATTGTCATATTTTATTTCTTCATAAACCCAGCTACCTTAAGGTTTTGTGGGGAACTAATCCCAAAAATTTCATGACAAGATACTGTTAGGAAATAAGGGATAAAATATGTGGAATAATCCCTCACAGAATCACAACAATAGAAACTAATATGCAGAAAATATTACAGATCTTAAATAGAAGTGCGAATAAAATAACACAACACAAAGTGATAGTATTTAACGTGGTTCACCCGATTTTGGCTACGTCCACCAAGAATCACTTGCTCATATTTTATTACAAGCCACCGCTCTCTCAATACAATACCTGAGATCTGTTTGGAGCTATGCTCAACAAACTCTCTGAAATTCAAACCCGAATTCAAAACAATCAGTAATGTGACATAATCCCTACCATATGCATAAAACCATATAAGTAGACAATCTGCTGAAGTAGTTTTACAAATTTGTGAGTATTAAAACTATGGCCAAAATCGTCCCATAATCCTATGGGTCAAAAACCCACCCATATGAGAAAAGCATGTTTCCGGTATATTGGGCACATTTTAAGGCCAATTTTTTTCTCAGTCATAATCTAAGGAAACTCTTCAAAATTCATCCCCTTCTTCTTCCTCATTCGACCCCTCAATGTAGAATAATTTATTCTCAACCCATTTATGTCCTTTACTCAATTTAATTTAACAACTACATCATATCCCTTTTCTCGTTTCTCTTCAATTTGTTGTGGATTCAACCAAGTAGGTTAAGGGAATGATGGTACTGAGGTGATATGATAACTCATGTTAGTGAAGTTATTCCTCTTCATGGCAAGGAATTTTCCTCTACCATATGTGTCATGATTATAAAATTAGAAACAATGATTGGATCAAATATTTGTACCTCGTGTTGGATGCGATACTTGAGACTGCCTAGGAACATATCCTTTAGATTTTCATTTGTAATTGTATCTATATGCAATGACAAGATTTGGACCTACTAAATATAATATTTTTATAACCATGTTTGCCACAACTTTTCCAATTGGAAAAAATAGTATTTTACCACACTAGCACTATAATGTGTTTACATTTGTTACTGTAAAAACTAAATAAGTGACATTAAGAGCCTTATTCTTATTTTGAGTACACACCAAATGATACTAAGTGAATTATTTTAGCTCAAATACAAGAATGTCATTAACACCTTTTATCAACTAAGGACTTGATGCAGATAAAAACATTCTCCATTTGGTTGTGAAAGCACCCCAAACTCTAGAAAGCAAATAACAAAGCTAAACAAGGAAGGCTAACACCATTTCCACCTAATTAGCTAGGGATCTAAGTCTAAGAATGTAACATTAAGATAGAAGATTAAAATAATGCCTAATTAGTATGAAAACAATGCAAAAACTAACTAAACATGCCTACTAATATGATTAATTACCTAACATGGGCCTAAATAGACCTAAGGGGAAATCAAATGGTTATGGTTGCTACTCAAACAATGGTGAAATGACCTCTCAAATGAATTGATAAGTCACTTTATATATTCATCTAGAGACCTTGTTGAAGGTTTTAAGAAAGGATTTGACTTGGCTTAGAAATCATATGTATTAAATGATATACAAATCAAAGCATGGTGTCAAGTATAAAGGAATGAGGTGCACTCTTTTTATAGTTCTCCTTTTGGGAGAAACTTGTATTTTGGTGCATGTGGGACTAAAATCCCCAAATTAGATTAGAATTTCTAATCATGATTAAGCCTTTGCTAATCATAATTAGATGAATTACCAAGTGATTAAAGGTGCGAGATCCTTAATCAATGCTTGGGAGGTCAACTAGGAGGCCAGGATAAGATTTTGAAGCTTGTTGAGACTTTGTGGAGACGAATGGGGTGATTTTGAGTGGTTGGAAGAGGGGTTTGACTCAATACTATGGTATATCGAACAAAACAAGGGAAAAATAGGCTTAATTAGCTTATAAACGTTAATGGTCTATTTTGAGGAGGATTTTGACTTACGATTCACCATAAAGTGGCATCCGAATGCGAAATGGGTTACACAATCAAAAAGTATTGTTAATTGATCAAAGTGTCAAGAAATGTTAGTTAATTAGTAAAGATCACTAATTATAATAGAATTGGGAAGAATAAGAGTGATTTGTGTGCGTTTTGGCAATAAGATTGCAAAAGTGGAATTTAGGTGTCTATATTTGCCCTTGTTTGAGGTGAAGTTAGTGACTTCACTTCAAATATAGTAGACAAGCATAAATAGGTAAATTTTTTGAAGAAAAATTAGCAATAATGAAGGATGTCCCTTGAGTGTCGATGGGGTGATAAAAGAAGTCAATCGATGATCAAAAATATGTGAAATGGATAGAAGAAGAGAATGGGTCGAGAATGGGCATGAAATCCTTAGGTATTGAGAATGAATAAGGATAGGGATAAACATGGTTGTTTATTGCCCGGGTGTTTTTAGGAGAGAAATTAGTAATGGTGGAGAAAAATGATAATGGAGAAATATAGGACAAGTCAACCTTTGCATCTAACCTTTCTATATATGCAACTGTTTATATCATTTTACCCCTAGGTCTACATCATTAACATGAAAATCTAAATTATTAACAATTGTTTACTACTATAAATACACAACTCCATGCGACATACATTAGGTAATGCAATATGATAAAGTAAACTAGCTAACCTATGAGAGAAACTAGTACAATCACATGCACTCAAACAAACAATGTGTAAGATAGTTGCATCATTATTTTTCTTATCCAGTGCAGTTTCGAATGTTCATGTTGTAACGAAAAGGGTTAAAAATGGTGCCCCAAGAAAGGATACATGTGAGGGGAATAACGGAGGACATAAGTAGTCCCATTTAAAAACATTCATGTGCTTTATAACACGGTCCTTGGAAACTCACGATGCATGGGAGGATTGACATAGCATGCGGCCAGGCTTTTGTTAATGGAGGTATTTCACGATGATCCATAAGTCGTTTGAGGACTAGAACAAGCAAGAACCGTAGAAAGACACTTTTATAAGACATATTTCAATGTTGAGGACAATATAATTGACACAAGATTTAATTACGTATATATCATTTACCATTTTTATAAAGTTTTAAATTTGTACATTTTTGGATTTTTAATGATTAAAAAAAAAAAAGAATTGAAAAATATGATTTTTATTTCTTTTTTATGGAAGAAAATATTATAGAAGAAATAACAAAGTTGTGAGACAACGTTAAAAGTGACCGCAAGGCAAAAAGAATGACCCGGTAGTAGTAGAAAAGGCCACTAGATGAAGCAAAAATATGCCCTAGTGTAGCGAAAACGTGCCAAAAATAATTATTTTTAAAAAAATAATCATCGCGGTTAGTGTTAGAGGAATTTTAGAAGAAATATGGCAGTCTCGAGGCACTTTGGGAGCTGAGAAACACCGCGGGAGGTAGAAATGAACATATAAGCCACCGTTGCAAGTTATTTTACCACATTTGCTTACCATTTGACTATTAAATTGAGCTCTGACCTATGGGAGGAAATGGTGAGGATAGTGAATCGAAGGCACCCCTACGGACCTCATCGGGGACTATCCGAGGCTTAGCGAGATGGACCACAGTTCACAGTCCTACCTTTTACCCTAACAATTTAAATTTTTGAATATTTAGCAAAAATATGCATTTTAGGTTAAATTTAGGGAAAAATTGGGGGGCGGGCGCGGGCACCTACGCTAGCGTAGCATGGTGGTGTTTGTGGTGTTTTTTTTTGTGTTTTAATTACTAGCATGGGCACTTGAGGCGCTTTACATGGGGCACATGGGTTATGTTGGATAATGTTTTTGCTTTTTGACATGTGTTCACCAATATGGGAGCATGGGCACCTATGTTGGCCAAGTTTTGAGTTTTTACTTTTTTAGGCAGCATGGGTGCTGGGCACATGTCTTTGCCAAGTTTTATGATTTTTGCATTTTGTGAGGCAACATTGGGTGCACTAGTTGCTATCTTGACCACTGTTTATTGTTTTTACATTTTGTTTGGAAACATGGGTTCTTGTGTTGGCTAATTTTAAAGGATTTTTGCATTTTGTGAGGCAACATGGGCACTGGTTGCTTGTGCTTAGCCATGTTTATGGTCTTTTGCATTTTGTTAGGCAAGTATGGGTGCCTAGCACCTATCTTGGCTTAATTTTTGATTTTTGCATTTTTGCTAGGCAACATGGGCGCACAGGCCTATCTTTAGCCTACTTTTTTTTTCATATTGCTAAGTAGCATGGGTGCTTAGGTGCTTGTGTTGGCATGGTTTTGAATTTTTGGATTTTCTTGTAGCATGGGCACTTGGGAACCTATGTTGATAGTGTTTTTAAGTTTTATTTTTTTTTTATTACGTGTGAGGAGGCGAGGCACCCATGTTGAGAACATGGAGCTAGTGTGTACACGGGGGAGCCTAAGCATAACAAGTAATTTAAAATTGCTTTTAGGTAAAAAATTAGTTTTTAGCAAACCCTACGTAGAAGAAAAAGGGAATTATAGAAAAATTTAATGATGGAATAGAAGAATAACATGATAAACTAATTTTTTTAGAAGAAATTACATGGTAGAATAGAGGATAAACTATAATAACCAGCTTCATTGGCTCCATGACTATATCTAGATGCATTAGGGATGCGATAGTGGCATATGTGCGACTTTAGACTTTCGAGGCGACGCTTGGACATCCAAACTAGATTTTCCTAGAGATCACCTTGGAGGTGACATGTTTATCCTATATAGCAATATACCCCATATAACTTTTGATCACAATATTGCTCACAAACCTTATCGAGAGATGACATGGTGAGAGTCATACTTTCTGACTTCCTACTGGTGAGATGAGCGTGACACTAGAGGATGTTTGGCGGATCTTGCAAGTTTTGAGCCAGGGCCATTTGATTACCTTCGATGGTCACCCAGACCGAGTTGAGCATTACACAACCATGATATTTGGATTGACTGACATTACTCACCGAGGTATGTAGTTTTGGTTAGTGATGCATGGTTAATCCATGCTAGGACGGGTCCCTATATACTTATTAGCTCTTATCGGTGGTGTGTTCTTTGCTGACAAGACCGGTGCATGATTCTCTTAGGCCTCATTAGAGTGATCCACGACTTGCTTGAGGTAGAGTTTATTACTAGCGTTAGTTTATAATTTTCACTTATATTCCAAATTGCATTTGATAGCCTATCATGGTGGAGGACACTCGACTTTGCCACTTTATTACAGATCTAGGCACTGGGATCACATTGCTTTATTAGACGTCTTTTAGGAGCACTAAGAGCTCGGGTTCTTAGAGAGCCTTCTCTCATGGGTTAGGTTCCTAATGGGGATGATATTTACATGATATCCATAACCATAGAGGGGATACATACTACTATCGGTGAGAGTTTGATGAGCTCTGTAACCCCACATGATCACATGGCAATGACCATACAAGCTATATCAGTGGGCACATGATGCAGATGAGTTGATGATCGCCACAATAGATCATTTTATTATTGGGAGAAGGAGCCACGTCTTAGAGTGGTATAGGGTAGATTGAGTCCAATTCCAATTTGGTCCCATCTAGGGGATTCATGGAAATGAGATGTGGTACGCACACCTTGTGACACAAAGATATTTTGATATGGGACCCAGATTAGGGAAAAGTAAGCCCTAATGAGCTTTTCACAAGTAGCCCCATAACCTTGGGTACATTGGGTGCAAATAATAGACTAGGGGACTACACCATACTATGCTGACATGATATGTGCTAGTCTTTGTCTTATAGATTGACTATTCCCTAAGAGTATTAGTATGTAACACTACGGGAGGAACAAAATATAGATCTATATGTGGAGGCATAGGAAGAGGCGCACACACGAGGCATATAGGGACATGCAATACCATACATGGGGGTATCAATGCAACATGTAGCAAGTATAATAACATATCTTAGTACAACAATGAGTAGTGGTGCAGCCATAAGTGTTAGCACCATAAATGTCAAAGCGAGGACCTTTATCACCCGTTCACTTGAGTCCACAAAATAGTCCACCAAGAGGTGGAGGAAATGACTAGGATGATGAGGATCTTCAGATATATAGGATATACAAGATGCGATAATTGCTATGCCGGCTATGCGAGATATACAGGATATAGGCGCAGGATAGACATGATATGTAGGATACAAATCCATATTTAACACTATATAAATTTTTTTAAATTGAAACCAAAATATTTAAATAAATATTTAACAAAACAATTTACCTATTTTATACTCTCTAAAATACTTAAAATTGTATAAGTGTTCAACAAATATGTAGAAAATGTTTTAATATTGAAGGTGACATAGATAATCCACATAAAAATGTGGAAAAATACATAACCTACATAGTAAAGAACTCAAATAATTTAAAGAAATATGCATACATTATTTGTGAAAATATGTCTAAGATGAATGATAAAACCCACTACTTATCTTCTCTTAGAAATCACGATAATAAATTATTATATAAGTTAACAAACTCAATAGATAGTGAACCTTCTAACAATGAGGGTTATGTCATAATAGAAGAGGTCTTCCTACTAACATAATGGATGATTCATTGTAAAATGAGTATGTTCACTTGATTTTCCTTTCTTTCTTCTCCGTTATGACTTTGTGATTCAAACATTAAATTCCATCAATTCCATCAAATTCATTTAAATACATCCATTTTTTTTTCTCAAATGTAGATATTTCTATTAATTACATTTTGAAAGTGCATCTTGAATATACATCTTAACCCCATATTATTTGGAAAGCTTGTTGGAAGAAAATATATCAACTAAAGGGACTATATGCTTATTTTAAGGAGTTCCCTAACTTTAATAATTTTAATATTATTTTATTAAAATTGAATTATTGTTTTTGATTAAATAATTATCATATTACCAAAAAAATAAGATGGTACAACTATTTACTAAAATGAGTAGGTGGTATGGAAGCACATATCTAGTTTTAAGCGGCTAAAAAGGCGCATGAAATGAAAAAATAAATTAGAACACGTGGGAAAACTAACTATATAATCATAATATTAGGGTGTTATCGAAGGAGGAGGATCTCTATCATCGAGGATTACCCCACCCTCTTCTGGAAGAAATTTCCCATCGAGGCCCGGGCTTCTAACCGGTGCCTGACATGGTGCCCTCCTTTTGTTCTTTTGTTTTACTTTTCTACTCTCTCATGGTAGCGAAATGGTCAATGTCAACCAAGGAAAATTGCTCATAGTATTAATGGCGACAATAAGCTATGATGGAAAGGAGGTGGTGAGCCATATCGGGGTTAAATTTGATGAATTTTTAGACATGTTTTTCATGATTTTAGATGTAAAATACTTGCAAATATTGAAAAAACCTTCACACGTGACTTGCAAATTTTAAGAATGGCCATCATTATATGTGTATATATTATACAAACATATATTCAAAATAGTTAAATATATATAGAATAATATTTTATATTTTTATTAACATTATAAAAATAACACTATTTTGAAGTTTTGAAGGCAAAATTTGAAATTTACCGTCACTTGAAAATTGTTTGAAAGGAATAGGTGGTCATAAAATTTAAACCCTGAGCCCTACCCTTTCCACTGAGATGGAGGAGGAGATTAGTGGTGAGGAGGAGAGCCCAACACAAAATGAGTTTGCAAGTAGAGAAGAGAGTGACTACGGTGACGACGTCGGCCCCTTTGAGAGGATCCCAGCAGAATACGAACATGAGTGGAAGGTGTTTTGTCAATGATTAATTTACATTATCTTAATTATAGTTATATGTTATAATACTTGTATTACAAAATAATTGAAATCCATTCATATATAGTAAACTAAACATAAAATTGTAAAAATGAAGAATTACATATCATGTAAAAAGTGAGGCGGGAGATTTTGTTTTATTTATGTTTCCTTTTCATTTTTCCTAAATTGTCACCATGTACACCATTCCACAAAAAATCCCTTTACATTTACATTGTTCTCTCTAGCCACCTCATAGTCATCTAGTGTTTGCATTGTGTTCTACAAGTGAATTTTGTGAAAAATTGTCTCGTGAATATGACAACATCAATGAGAAACTTTGACAATATTAAAGGCCTAATGACCAAAAAAATGTTGATTAAAAATTCACTTTTAAAGGCCTACCGACCAAAAATGTTGATATCTCGGTCAGTTCACATACGAATGGTTATGTGGGGTTAATGAACAACGATCGTAATTGATAGAAACATCTCCGCATTGATTTTGAAAAAATCATTTACATACTTAGCAAATTCTTGTGGAGTTCTTTGTATAAAATTGGAGGTCAAAAGAGACAGCCATGCATCACATCATCACCTACGTCAGAATGGTTTAGGGAAGATTCTATGAGATTATGAATGGTTTTGGGAATGCTTTCTCTCTATGTGCTTTTTGAGGAAAATTTGTGTGTGATCATTAAAGAAGGGTCAACTTCTAGGAAAGGTTTCAGGAACTCCGGGTGGTGTTGGGAACTCAAATCATAGTCATTGGAAATATTACAAGGTCTACTACATAATGGAATATGTAAGATAAGGTTATGGGAACATAAAAAAGTGGAAACCTTCCCAAAACTAAGGCATGATCTGGTCTTTTAGGACAATAGAAATTGCACTATAGGTTTTAGACACCTCAGGTGGATTCAAGAGCCTAATAAAGAGCTAAGTTGAATCACATTGAACCCCCTTCATGACCCAAGTGTTAGTTTGGTTCATAGTTGTCTCAAAATCCTATGGCGGCTCAACTCACTAGTGTGCCTTCTTAGGAAAAAGTTGTAAGTTGACTACAAAATCATGAATAACTCATTTAAAAAGTTTTAAAATTATTTAATTGGATACATTGTCTCAATTCCATTCAAATTCATATATATTATACACCCCATAAAGATTAAGTTTTGGTCTCATACAAAAAACAACACTTCACATTCTAATTCTTTGTTGACATGATGATGTCATTAACTTAAGTGCACTTGGTGCACTTTGGGAGCTTGACGGACTTTGGGGATTACATCAAAAGTTTTTAAACTTGAATTTGAAATCCCACCATCCAAAATGTGCCCTCCTCCCATTGATGGATGAAAAAGTTAAAAACTTACAAAACAAAAGGCAAATTGAAAAGGTTGAGCATGTTGTGGCTCCCACCCCTTCTCCCTTTGCACACTTTTGAAGCCCCATTACACTTGGTAGAAGTTTTGATGAGTAATTACACCATAATCTCCGTAGTGGCTGATTTATGAAGTTGTGCCCGACCTTCCGTCTCCTCTTATTTGACATCATAATCTTAATTTTTTTGTTAAAAAAATGAATTTGATTGAATTCCTTTGAATATATACTAGCCAAAGTTAAATATGTCCTTTGAATGCATTTTATACAAAAACAATAATTCTATAATATAAATATAATCAATCATAATCCATGTGTTAAAGAAGTGATGTCATTATGAAATTTCATGTCTTACTAATATAATAGATGATTGGTTATAAGATGAGTATGTTTGCTTTCTCAATCTCCCCCTATTCCTATATGGGTTCATAATTTTCATATATATACCTACTTATCCTAACTCGGATATACCACGTAATTGTATATATAACTCTAAAAATGTTTATTTATTTGTTAATATGCAACAACCATTATTACATTTACTCAAACATTTGGTAAATATTTCAATGTCTAAATATCAAAATTGGGGATTTAGAGCTTGATAAATGTGGAAATGGATGTTTTGGCATGTAAAATGTCACATGTTTGACAACCTCACATAAATTTTTGTCACTTTTTGGTCAAGTGGGCTAGAAGGTTTTAGGAGTCTCAAGAGGGTTTAGAAGCCCAAATTATAGTCAACATAAAGGTCTCAAAGTTTTCTTCATGATAGTATGGTTTAGGGAAGATTCTATGAGATTATGAATGGTTTTGGGAATGATTTTTGTCTATGTTCTTTTTGAGGAAAATGTGTGTGATCATTAAAGAAGGGTCAACTTCTAAGAAAGGTTTCAGGAACTCTAGGTGGTGTTGGGAACTCAAATCATAGTCATTGGAAATATTACATGGTCTAATACACAATGGAATATGTAGGATAAGGTTAAGGAACATAAAAGTGGAAACCTTCCCAAAACTAAGGCACGATGGTATTTTGAGATAATAGAAGTTTTACTAAAGGTTTCAGACATCTTAGGAAGAGTCAAGAGCCTAAAAAGAGCTATGTTGAAGCACATTGAACCCCCTTCATGACCCAAGTGTTAGTTCGGTTCATACTTGTCTCAAAATCCTATGGCGGCTCAGCTCACTAGTGCACATTCCTAGGAAAAGTTATAAGTTAACTAAAAACATGAATAACTCATTTAAAAGTTTCTAAAATTATTTAATTGGATTCATTGATTTGATTCCATTAAATTCATATATTATACACCCATAAAGATTAAGTGTTGGTCTCGGACAAAAACAACACTTCACATTCTAATTCTTTATTGACATGATGATGTCATCAACTTAAGTGCACTTGGTGCACTTTGGGAGCTTGATGGCCTTTCGGGATTGCATCGCAAGTTTTTAAACTCAAATTTGAAATCCCACCATCTAAAATGAGCCCTCCTCCCATTGATGGATGAAAATATAAAAAAGTGATGAAACTAACAACAAATTGAAAAGGTTACACATGTTGTGGGTCCCACCCCTTCTCCCTTGGCACACTTTTGAAGCCCCATTGCACTTGGTACAATTTGGAGGTGCAATTCCACCACCAAAGTGTGCCTAGCCATGAGTTAGGCACATTTTTGAGGTGGAGATTGCAAAGTGGGCACATTTTCCACTTTACATTTGCAAAACCAAACTCCACCTCTATTGTAAGTTGTTTTTGAAACTCCATTTACCTCCAAAAGTATAAATCCAAAAAATTGGTAAATTACAACACATGAAACCACTTAAAAGCTTGATTTTCTTCCTCTATGTCCACAAAATAGTTGGGTGCCCTAGCTCTCTCATACCTTGTTTTGCTCATATGTCATGATCCCTTTGTCAAATCACTCTAAAATTTTAAACATGTCATCCTAAAAAATCCTCAAAGCTGATATGAAGAGCATGGAATATGGTGGAGTAGATTATTTTTAATGATCACTTGAATATTGCATTTGTTGAAACCCTATTTTTCAAAACCACTCAAAACTTGATCTAATCATTACTTGAAAACCACATGAAGGAAACCTTTGAAACTTTTCCAATGATATATCCTTGCAAAAACCTTTTTTTCATATATAATTCATTTGCTAATGTGGGAAAATCCATGAGATATCCATAAATCCATGTTTGACTTGTGAAACCACTCAAAAGCCTCTTTCCATTGAAAATTGTTGTCATTTCCTTGAAAAACATCTTCGAGAGATATTCCTCAAATTTGGAGCAAATTTTCACATCCAAAATGTACCTCTCTAATGAATCAAGAATCAATTAATTTGGTTTTATATTGCTCCCATAATGAAGAACTGAATTTTCAGTCCACACTCCATTAAAACCCATTTTCAAGCTTACCTTGCAACTAGAAACTGCTTCTTCATTTCTCGTCGTTTCTGATGAGGGATCATCACTAAATTTAAAGCATCTCTTCTTCTCAGAAATACCTTTCTAAAAAATAAATTCCCATCTGATTTGGATTTGTTTTTCCCCTAGAATGGTCTCAACAAGAATTCAGCCTATAAAACCATTAAAAATCTTGAATTCTTGTAAATCAACTCGAAATCCCATTTTCTTGTCCCTCTAAGCTCCACCATCATTGTCAAGTCTATGATACCACCAAATCACAAGATGAAATTCCATTACTACATTTACGATCCCATCTCGGTCTTGGTTTCTAAATACACGGATATTCGAGATAATAATTTTTAAAAATGGATTTTACTAAATAGAGTGAGAGTGGACTAGAGGATTATAAAAATGAAAAATTTAGTTGAATCAATCAAACACTTTCATGATGGGAACCATATTCTTGGTGTATTCTCGATCTCCTCACCATTCTCTATTAAAGAGACATGACAAGGAATGCTCTTACTCTTCATAAAGACATTTTCCATCTATTTGTTACTTAGTTCCATCTCACAAAGAGGAAGTGTTTATATTTCGGAAGATTTCTATGTTGCCGGCGAGGATTCTCATGAATATTTAACACCATTATGTCCAGATGTCTCATCGTTACCGATTCTAGGGTATGCATGGTGTGGGTGAATTCTTCATGATGATTGCAAGTTGAGTATTCAACAAATATTATAAGTATTCAAAAAATAGTTAGACAACTTTTTTTAATATTGAAGGTGACATAGATTGTCCATATAAAAATGTGTAAAAATATATAACCTACGTAGTAAAGACCTCAAATAATTTAAAGAAATATGTATACATTATTTGTGAAAATATGTCTAAGATGTATGATAAAAGCCAACTACTTATCTTCTCTTAGAAATCACAATAATAAATTACCATATAAGATAATAAACTCAATAGAGAGTGAACCTTATAAAAATGGGGGTGATGCCATAATAGAATACGTCCTCTTATTAACATAATGGATGATATGTTGTAGAATGACATTGTTCACTCAATTTTCCTTTATTTTCCCTCTTTATGACTTTGTGATTCAAACATTAAATTCCATCAAATTCCTTTAAATACATCCATTTTTTCTCAAATTTAGATGTCCTTTAAATACATTTGAAAGTGCATCTTGAATATATTTGTTAACCACACATTAGTTAGAAAGATACATGATGTCTATGACATCATCATCGAGAAAACTTTTACAACATTAAAGGACAAAATAATGTTGAGATCTCCGGTCGAGTTCACGTAGGAATGGTTTTGTGGGGTTAATGAACAACGACTGTAGTAATTGATAGAAACATCTCGCATTGATTTTGAAAACAACATGATAGCAAAGTCTTGTGGACTTATTTGTATAAAATAGTTGGTCGAAAATGACAACCATGCATCACATCATCACTTATGTCAAAATTTTGTTTTCCTCGTAAACCACCAACTAAATAAACTAGAAAAATCATCCGTAGGTGCTTGCGAGAGGCCGATAGGCATATAAAATGAAACGTGTGCATGTGCATGTGCGTGTGCGTGTGTGTGTGTCTGTGTGTGTGTGTCTGCGTGTGTGCGTGGGTGTGCACGTGTTCTGTGTGCACATGTGCACTCGTGTGTGTGTGCGTGTGGGTGTGCATGTGGGTGTGCGTGTGTGGGTGTGTGCGTGTGGGCGTGTGTGTGGGTGTGTGTGTGTGTGTGTGTGCACATGTGTGTGTGTGTGTGTGTGTGTGTGTGTGTGTGTGCGTGTGTGTGTGTGCGTGTGTGTGTGTGTGCGTGTGTGTGTGTGTGTGTGCGTGTGTGTGTGCGTGCGTGTGTGCGTGCGCGTGCGTGTGTGTGTGTGTGTGTGCGTGTGTGTGTGTGTGTGTGTGTGTGTGTGTGTGTGTGTGTGTGTGTGTGTGTGTGTGTGTGTGTGTGTGTGTGTGTGTGTGTGTGTGTGTGTGTGTGCGTGTGTGTGTGTGTGTGTGTGTGTGTGTGTGTGTGTGTTGAGCTTATATTATAAATTACATTAATACATATATGAATGGAAAACTGAATGGAGACAAATGTCGTTTTAGTGTGATAAAAATATAAATCTTGGAGATAAATGGTTAGAAATAGGAAATGAAAAATAGGTAGGAAAAAAACAACTTTCATTAAGTAAATTTAATTCGATACTCTTGATATATTTTGGTAGCTAAATATAAGTCTCTTGTAAATTTACAATCATAATCAAATGAACATTGATGTATTCATGCTTCTCTCAAATTACACATAGATTGGTGTAAAAGACAATGTAATTTACAATGATTAACTCAAGAATCACTTTTATCTATGGATCATGTGGATATTATTATTTATTGGGCATGAATTAGGTTAGATATGGTATTTGAAAAGTTGAAATTGCACTTTCACTATATGGTTGTGTTATTGTTAATGTTTGAGTTATTAGATTTACCATAATTTATTGTCTAGTTTTTTTGCCACTTTCTTCTAACACTTGGCATCCTTATCTACTTTACTCCATGCTTTGGGTTAAACATTCATGTGTAAGTATGAGTGGAAGTGTCACGAAGATAAAATCATTTACTTCAAAGTTCAATAAGGTATGTATAGTATCATATTTTTGTAGAGTCGCAAAATGTTTGAAATTAAACCAACAAGCTTTCATGATACACACACACACAAAGTTTTGTTCAATAAGCACATGACTCAATTATTTTAATTTACACATCATAAGATATGTTGTAGACCTTGAACTCGAATTAAAAGATAGTTAGTTGTGTGAAATGACCGAATGTAGATACCATTGTAAGTGTCACAATGTATGCCAAATGACCTAATGTAGATACCATTTTAAGGTACATATATTCTAACCTAATGATACAAAATATAAAAATATTGTACAATGGGTCATTTATATCTACCTGAACCAGTGGAAATTTCAATTTTGATGGAAGGATTGCAAAATTGGGCTGGTAATTATATATTCTTCTGCGTGGTTTCTGCTCCTATTCTTGAACGTTTGATCTGTGTGTATCTATTGTGTGTGCTCTTTTGGTTCTTCCTCCTAGTGATTGACATAGAACTTGTGATTTTAGCTATTTTCGGAAGCATTGTGTAAATTATTTTTGTATCTTGCCATTCCACCTTTTTCCAAACTTTTTGAATTGCTTCAAGAAATTGTGATCGTTCTTGTGTGTTCTTTATAGAATTTTTGGTCTTTTTACTAAATTAAAGGTACATGTTCTAGGTTGTGATTTTGCGCTCACCTACCAAAAACATTCATGGATGATGGTATTATAAATAAATAATTATTTTTCGCATGTAAATGCATTATCACAAATTAATGAATCAATCCATAATATCTACTATTATTTGGTTGAATTCAAATTTTGATTTAATAAAGTACATATAAAATATAATTATTAACAATATAATACTTCTAATCAATTTTTCTATATGCCTATCGGCCTCTCACAACGAAAAAATTGGCACCTATGGATGATTTTAAGCATCGAAAAAAGATTACCACCACACAAACAAAAAAATAATAACAATGAAAAAAAACAACTATAATATATATTATTAACGTGTCCTTAAAACACCGGACAAATGTAACCCCGAGAAGTGGAAATGGTTTGTAAATACCAAGGCAAGTGTTCGATCACGCAAACACGCAAACAAAAGCACGTTGAATTTTAAAAAAACGATGAATGGAACAACGTTCGAAACAAGCCACCCAAATCTCAAAGAAGATGGTTTTGAGCATGGATTTAGGATGGGAACAAAGCAACAACAAATCCAAGTCCAAAAAATCACTCCCAAAAAATCCTTGATCGACATCCTTTCTTTCGAGGTTGCAATCATAATGTCGAAGAGCGTTTAGCTATGGCAATCGCTGAGCGAACATGAGGTCTGCAGGCTTCGAACCGAGGTCGTTACGAGCGCGGGAGTGAAGTATTTGGTGTTAGATGATGAAGCATATTTTCTAGGGCTGTCTTGCACCAAAAATCTGTAACCCTATTATATTCTCATTTTACTATATACAAATTGATAGATCTGTATCTGTATCTGAATCTGAATTTGAACCAGGCTCAATTTTATCTGAGAGGAAACTACCGTCTACCTTTTGCTGTTATCCCACTTATGTCTCCACGAGATTTGTATCTTTCACTCTTGTTGTGCGTGAAACCATCTCTTTACCCATTCTCAGCCTAGTTTTTAAGTTAATGAATTCTGTTCTCCTCGACTTTCTGGAAAATTAAGCGCCACCTAATTTTTTTGTTGTTATTGAGAAAAATGCAGTATATGAAAAGATGGAATATTGGATTAAAAACATAAAAATTACTTCGAATGAAAATAATAGGAACGACTATGACGATGCAAATAGCGGTTACAAAGAAAGTTGGCTCTAATGAAGCCTATCAGCCAAATATATGTCGTCCCTGGTAGCACATACATTCAACCGATTGCTATATTAAATTGCTTGAGGCTCCTAATGAAGTCAATTACCTACCATAATAGTTGATTTATGAAGCCATGCTCGTCCTTCTATCTCCTCCTATTTGACATCATAATCTCACTTTTTTTTTTTAAAAAAAATAATTTGATTGAATTCCTTCGAATATTTATTAGCCAAAGTTAAATATGTCTTTTGAATGCATTTTATAAAAAAAACAATAATTATATAATATAAATCTAATCAATCATAATCCATGTGTTAAAGGAGTGATGTCATAATGGAATTTCACGTCTTACTAATATAATAGGTGATTGGTTACAAGATGAGTATGTTTGTTTTCTCAAGCTCCCCTTTTCCTATGTGGGTTCATAAATTTCATATATATACCTTTCTTAGCCTAACTCAGATATACCTCTCAATTGTATATATAACTCTAAAACCTTTGTTTATATTTTTAATATGCAATAACCATTATTACATTTACTCAAACATTTGGTCAATATTTCAATGTCTAAATATCAAAATTGAGTATTTAGAGCTTGAAAAATGTGGAAATGGATGTTTTTATTCCTCCCATGTTGACAAAATAGTTGTGTGCCCTATCTCTCTCATACCTTATTTTTCTCATATCTCATGATCCCTTGGTGAATCACTTTAAAATTTTAAGTGCATTCTCTAAAAATCCTTGAACTCAATATGAAGAATATGGAATATGGTGGATGTAGTCTTTGTTTACCTCTTGCTTCATCAATAAAACCCCAAGTGGGTTAGCATATCATATAGCTTAGAATGAATGCTCACCCGAGGCACATGCAGTGCCGAGCCCCTATTTTATGTGAGCTTTGTGAGAATGTTCTCCTTAATAAGGGGATGTTTGCACAAAAAGAGAATGAACACACCCATTCTTGGAATCAAGATTAAGAACTAAATCCTAGTCTAATGCACCAGAACATGAAATAACATGATCATACTACAATAGAAGTAGAACTAAATCATGATTAGCATTAAGAACACCGGTATTATGCCCATGAACATAAAATAAAATGCACAGATCAAGATCCATCACATAGATGTTCAGAACCATTCCATTATATTCATTCATCAAATTACAATAGCTAATAATACATCAAAAGAGTTTCATGGATGGAGATATTATAACAATGGAGCTTCAACATGCTCTCAATCATTGCTTCATTACAGAGATTAAAATCATGTATTGTACACATTTTCACTATATTTTTGTCTCTCTATCCATTCTCTACAAACACACACACCCTTTCACTATCTATATATGTCTCTCTCTCTCATACCCCTAATGTCATGCTCTACCATTCATAAAGAGGAACTCAAAGGAATCTCTTCTAACCACTCATCAATACAAGAGAAGGCTCGAAGGAATATTTCATGATCGCTCTATCACTACCCAAGAACATACCAAATGTCATCATGCATTTCCCCACTCATGTATCCTTATCATGCAAGTGCCAATAATCCATCACAAACTCATATCCTTGTCCCTTCATGATAACTATATTGATGCCTGGAATATCCTTTTCTTGAGGAACAAGTCTCTATAGCTAATCCATAATTATATATGGTTTCTTTTCCATTTGTTCCCTTAACACGTCTTTACTATGTTGTTAACAATCGACTAAGTCCCGAATATATTCTACTTGAGTGCAAGCCCTCACCCATTCGGAAAAGCTACTTCTGCGTGTGCCTTAACACCCTACTTCCGTACGCCAAAACACTTTGCACCTCATTACTTGGTCAATTCAATGGCCCAACATCATCCCACACTAATTCGATTGCCACCCTAACAATCCTTCGCATTTCCGAATCAAAATATGATAAGGCGAAATGTTGCTCCTTCAAAGAATAAAGAATAGTGAAATTGAAATAATTTGAATAAATAATGCAAGAATAGAAGAATATGCCACGTGGTTCATCTACTTAGGCAATGAATTGGATGAGTTTAGGGAACTCCGCGTCTATTTCACCCCTCAACTTCTCCCAAACCTTCAATTATGCTAAATCCTTCCCTGACACTTCTCCCACAACAATGGGAACTTGGTCTAGGGTGACTTCCTCCACCTTCCCCTTGAGTGCATTTATAGATACTAACAGCACTGGGTAGATACCATCAAACTCATACATCCACTCAGTGATGGAATCCCAGAGCTCGCTAATCCTGAAATCCATCTTCTTGCGCTATGTTTTTGTCTTATATTATTGCATTTTGGTCTCAACAATAAACTGCGCACACTCAACTTTGATAGCGGGGACCTTCTCTTGCAAATCCTTGAAGGTGGACTCCTCATCTGCTACCCATGCATCAATGATGGGATCACACTTTCTATAAGTATGAAGCCCCTATCCACCAAGTATGTTTGCCTCCTTGAGTTGAAAAGAAAATACTCCAACTTAGTGATCCAGGATTCAATGTAGACTTTGTTTTCTTCTTTCTCCTTGGAAAGCTCTCCAATTTTAGGCCCTGCGCCATCCTTGATGTTTGTGAGTAACATCCCCATAAGGTCTTTGAGATATTCCATCTCGTCCCCATAGTTTGTCTGGCCTATCTCACCAACACGGAACATTGTCCCAAAATGATTTTGACGAGGTGTCGGCTCGGTCATAATCCTCCTTGGTATGTGCCTATTCACCCCTTAGTCCTTGGTAAATTCTATCTATCTCCTTTTGATTTTCCTTATTCTCCATGACTAGGGTTCGAACAGTGGCCCCGCATCAAAGATGCATCGAATCACCTTTGAGGACATCTTTTGGAGTGCATTGAATGCCTACTCATCTATTAGGTGGTTAGGATTCACCACTTTATACGTCTCTCCTCCTTTCTTCTTCAGGTGAATGGTCTCGATCACATGATCATTGACCTTAAATTTAGGCTCTTTGAAGTGGTAATGCATGTTCCAGCTTAGCATCTTTTTAGTCCTAGGCATGCCCCCTTCTTGATCCATCAGATCCCAACCATGTAGTTTTTCCGATGGGAGGGTGGCCTAGAACCTTGCATAATACCTTAATTGGGTCACCCATGAAGTCCATATGGAGGGACATGGGTGTCGAATTCGTTGGGTGAATCGTTTATCACCCTTTATAGTAAAGGATTCCCCCTTATCTTTTTCTCTCCGGCCGATGATTGTGTAGGGGAGGCATCGTTTATAAGAATATTCTCTCGGTCCTATAGAATGCTCCTATTTTTTTATGCCTCACTCGCATGTTGCTTCATCTTCATCTTCCTTTTCTTCAAGCTCGCTTTAACTCTTAGGAAGGTAGTGTCATCCTCCTCCTCTCCTTCCTCCGAGCCTGTCATGGGGCTTAATGCATCATGTGTCTTCCTTTTGGTTCTTCATCCTCCTTCTTCTCTCCCTCGTGCTTTGTTTGTGAAGCCTCGGTGCCTCCATGTTACAATGTGCTTGTGCCCTTGCTACCATTACGGTGCGTGTAATACTTCCTCTTCCAGGAAGTATCTAACTTTCCTTCACTGTTCTTCTTCTTCCTCTCCCTTGACTTGGACTGCTTTCACTGGAGGGATTAGTACCTTCCTTGTCTTTAGAAAGGGGGAGTCTATAATCTCCACCTCAATCCCTTGTTGTGTTTTAGGGTACATCTGCACAAACACCCAATGGACGTATCCCTTGATGGTGACACTGATTTGCAGGTGCAAGTCTAGAAAATCTAGCTCCAAAACCTCGACATAGGCCGATCAAGTTCCATACATATATATTATGCATAAGGTATCAACATCGACATCCACTTTTTTCGCATCAAAACTAGCTTCTACAAAGTTTTCAATTGGTTCATGGTGCACTTCAAGTATTTAGTAGTAAATGCGATTGAAAGCTTACACAAAGCCCCATATCTCCTTGGCCATCATAAAATTCACCAAGTAGATCCCCAACAACTTATGGAAATTCATCACGGATGCGCCACTCATTCTCAAAGGCCTCGTGCAACCGTTCATACCAAATGTTCATCTATGCCTTGTTGGCACTCAAGATGGTCCCATCACAAGTGAATTTCACAAACTATATCTGCGGGGATGAGTGTGCGGTGGGTGATCCCATATGTTCCCATCTAGCCCATCTGGGACACCAATTTCCTAGAATATGATCAATAGAAGTATGGATCCCCATGTGATTTTTTCTCTTGCCTCATTCTGCACTTGCACCTCCTCAATAATGTCGTTTGCAATAAATTGTGCAAAATTGTAATGTGCCCACTTGGACACTCTATAGGCCACGTACAAGAACCTCCTATTGATGTCTTTCCACCTCTTTGATGCACCCAACTTGCAACTAATGAGTCGGGAGGTGACTCTCAAATTTGGAGTCCAGAAGATCCGTAATCACCTTCTCCCTTCCCCCTTCTTATAGTTCAATTTCCTTTTTAGCTCCTCAATTTTTTTAGTGGTACATAGGTCAAGTGCCAAGTCTTTTCTCGGTGTTCCATACGCATGTAACTATCCTAACAAGTGTCATGTAATCCCCATCCTTCTTCCCGCAAATTAGAAGAATTCTCGTGTACTAAGCATGACATCAACCATTTGAACATGGGGCAGGTTTTGCAAAGAATTTCAGCTCCCATAGCTTCAAAACTCCGGTCTTGTAATTTTGGTTCTCTTGAGTCATCAACCTTAGGGTTTCGAGCTCGTCTACTATTGGGTGTCTGCGAAACCAAATCCTCCCGCATCAACTTCTTGCTTTGTCACTTGTTCTGTGGTTATATTCACTAATTTTACATTTGTATAATTTCAAACTCCAATTCTCTACCTTGATAACCCTTAGGGTGTACTACATTTCCGAATATATCTCTACGGGATCTTCCTTTTCCACCACCGGTCTCTTTGTATGAGATTTATTGGGTGCCATCTCCTTTCTTCTTTGTTCTTCCGTGCCCTAGGTGCTTTCAACTTCTCCTTCATTCACTCGAACTTGATGACTTCCACACTTCTCTCCCATGCAACCCCTTCTTGCTTTGTTGTCTTCTTTTCCCTCTTGTTATGCCACAATATTATGCCACAACTCACATAATTTCACTAGTTCGTGACAAGTACCTCACTCTTCTTCATAAAACCCTCATCGCACTTCAAGTCGGGAGCAAATTTTTTTTTAAAGAAAAGTAGTCAAAATGACTACCTTTACCCTTCTATTTATACTTTTTCAATTCCTTAAAGTTCCTTCAACCACATGTCTTAACATCTCTTTTTAATAAAACACATTATTTAGATTAAATACTCTTTTCACAACTTTCCCTCATGTATCACGCTTATAACCTTCTGGTGCTCCAACACTACTTCACTACCACAGACCTCCTTCACACGCATCACCATGGAAAAGTACATAACCTCTGTGTTGTCCACCAAGTAGTTCCCAAGGTGTCACCTTTCTTTATACTATGTGATCGGTATCTCCCTTGGGTGGTCTTAAACAACTTTTCTCAACACACCTTTACAACTGCATGAATTTAAATACCTTAAACACTGTACCACTTGTTCTTCTACCATTGCGTTAAGCATTAATGAGTTTCCTAACAATCCATTGTCAAAATAATTTGTCAAACATATCCAAACATATATTCCAATTCACCCCACACAAAATGTATGCACGGTCCTCTGCGCATAGAATCACTTACAATGTAATTAGCTACTGGCACACCAACACGCAACACAACACCAAAAAAATGATGACAAAAGAAACAAACAAAAGGGAAAAGCATTAACGAAAACCTAATCTAATTGGCAATACTACCTTATTTATAAACACATAGAATCCTTATTTATAGTAGGACTTTATCCTACTCCGATTGAAATAACCTAACAACCTTGTTCCATCCAAAGACTTGTATCGACATGCCCCTAAATAAAGGATGTAAGATATAATATACGACCCTAACCAATGGAATTTGAGTTTCCCAGGATGGTGTAGAAACTTAGAATCATAGAGTAAAACCATCTTCCCAACCTAAAATTTCTTATTTTTAATGTGATGATCGGGCCACGATTTTTGTCTTGACTTCTCGGTCTTTTGACTCCATCTAGCAAGTGATCTCCTTTCTTCTAACTACATTAACTTATCCATGTGCTCCTATAATTCTTTCTCATCGACCAATCCTCCCTGCACTCACAATACATAGAGAGGGTAGCATAAACTCTATGGGTAAAACAACTTCCGTGCTAAACACAAATTCAAGTTTTGGAGAAATCTGTGGTAACCAAAATGAGAGTGGTACACACGGCCTTCTTAAGTGATTGAAATTTTTGGGTTGCTTCATAATTCCAATGAAAAGAGTATTTTTCAATAATGGTGTGAGTGATGCTATACTTTTACGATAATTATTCAAAAATCTTTGACAATAAATGTAATCCTAATAATCCCCAGAGGTTTTGAGGGTTTTAGGAATCTTTCGATCCACAATGGCTTGCATATTATGAGGATCCACTTTTATACATTCATGAGACTCAATAAGATCCAATCATTCTACCTTCATTACCCCAAAATCACACTTGGATGGCTTGGCATAAAGGTTTTGTTGTTCAAGAGTGTCCAATACCTTATTGACATGATGTAAATGTTCCTCCCAAGTCTTGTTGTAGATTAATATAACATCAAAGTATATCGGGATAAACTTATGAAAAATGTTTGAAAATATGAATTCATTAAATTGGAAAGTAGATGGTGCATTTGTAAGGCCAAAAGGCATTACTATAAATTCATAGTGGCCCTCATGTGTCCTAAATGTTGTTTTATGAATATCTTCATCATGAATTTTGATTTGATGATATCCCAATTGAAGATCTAATTTTGTAAAATAAATAACACCATGTAATTCATCTAAAAAATATTCAATGACAAGAATATGATACTTATCTTTCATTGTGTATTTGTTTATCTCCTTGTAGTCTATACACATGCACCAACCTTCATCCTTCTTTATTACCATCGCTATTGAGAAGGTTAAGCACTCGACTATAGAAAATAATACATGCTTCAACATCTCATGTACCAAATTCTCAATCTCTCACTCTTTTGTAGGTAAGGGTACTTATAAGGTCAAATATTGGGTGGTTGGCTTCCTAGTACTAATTGAATAACATGATCATGATCTCTTTTGGGAGGTAAACCCTTCATTATATCCCCAAATATAAATTATTTCTTATTAATAAGTTCTTGTAGATCATCATGGTATAGTTCCTTTTGATGATTGAGCTTCTAGTGAAAATAGTTATGCTACAAACCCATTGGCAGCTTTCTTAATCAAATTATACTTTTGATGAGAGATTACCAACTACAAAGTTATTATATAAATCCCTCGTAACTCAAAATTCATCCATTAGAATGGAACCACATGAAAAAATCCACGGAATTTTATCTCAATAGTTCCCAATGTAGTAATCCATTGAATCCCTAACAAAGTATATGAGCCCCCATGGAACATTCTAGAAGGTAATATCCTATGGATAGCTTGTTTTTATGTCATTTTCTTGAACAAGTAAATTTACCACCATCTAACACCATGACCTAAAATGTTGGGAATGGATAAACAAAGAAATTTAAGCGCAAAGCCAACTTATGATTAATGAAGTTGTGAGTACTTCCAAATTCAATTAGTATTGTCATATTTTATTTCTTCATAAACCCAACTACCTTAAGGTTTTTTGGGGAAATAATCCTAAAAATTTCATGCAAAGATATTGTTAGGAAATAAGGGATAAAATATGCGAATAATTCCTCACAGAATTGCAACAGTAGAAACTAAGATGCGTAATAAAATAACACAACACAAAATGACAAAGTATTTAACATGGTTCACCCAATTTGGGCTATGTCCACTAAGAATCACTTGCTCAGATTTTATTACAAGCCACCGCTCTCTCAATACAATACCCATATCTATTTGGAGCTATGATCAACAAACTCTACAGAATTCAAACCCGAATTCAAAACACATCCGTAATGTGACATAATCCCTACCATATGCATAAAACCATATAAGTAGACAACTGCTAAGTAGTTTTACAAAACCGTGGGTATTAAAACCATGGCCCAAAATCTTCCCATAAACCTATGGGTCAAAAAACCTGCCCATATGAGAAAAGCACGTTTCTTGGTATATCGGGCACATTTTAAGGCCAATTTTTTTCTCAATCACAATCTCGGAAACTCTTCAAAATTCATCTCCTTCTTCTTCCTCATTCGACCCCTCAATGTAGAATAATTTATCCTCAACACATTTATGTCCTTTACTCAATTTAATTTAATAACTACATCATATCCCTTTTCTCGTTTCTCTTCAATTTTTTGTGGATTCAACCAAGTAGGTTAAGGGAATGATGGTACCGAGGTGATATGATCTATCATGTTAGTGAAGTTATTCCTCTTCATGGCAAGGAATTTTTCCTCTACCCTATGTGTCATGATGATAAAATTAGAAATAGTGAGTGGATCAAATATTTGCACCTCTTGTTGGATGTGATACTTGAGACTACCCAGATCAAATCATTTAGATTGTCATCTATAATTATATCCACATGTAATGTCAAGATTTGGACCTACTAAATATAATCCTTTACTAACCATGTTTGCCATAACTTTTCCAATTGGCTAAAGTAGTATTTTACCACACTACTACTATAGTGTGTTTACATCGTCTCACGTAAAAACTAAATAAGTGACATTAAGAGCCTTCTTCTTATTTTCTGTAAAAACCAAATGATACTAAGTGAATTATTTTAGCTCCAAATACAAGGATGTCATTACCACCTTTATCAAGTAAGGACTTGATGAAGATCTAAAACATTCTCCATTTGGTTATGAAAGCACCGCAAAGTCTAGAAAGCAAAGAACAAAGCTAAACAAGGAAGGCTAACACCATTTACACCTAATTATATAGGGATCTAAGTCTAAGAATGTAACATTAAGACAAAAGATTAAAAGAATGCATAATTAGTATGAAAAGAATGCAAAAACTAACTAAACATGCCTATTAATATGATCAATTACCTAACATGGGCCTAAATAAACCTAAGGGAAATCAAATGGTTATGGTTTGCTACTCAAACAATGGTGAAATGACCTCTCCAAATGAATTGATAAGTCACTTTATATATTCATCTACAAATCTTGTTGAAGGTTTTAAGAAAGGATTTGACTTGGCTTAGAAATCATATGTATTAAATCATATACAAATCAAAGCATGGTGTCAAGTATAAAGTAATGAGGTGCACTCTTTTTATATTTCTCATTTTGGGAGAAAATTGTATTTTGGTGCATGTGGGACTAAAATCGCCAAATTAGAGTAGAATTTCTAATCATGATTAAGCCTTACTAATCAAAATTAGATGAATTACCAAGTGATTAAGAGGTGCAGATCCTTAATCAATCGCTTAGGGTCAACTAGGAGGCCAGGGATAAGCTTTGTAGCTTGTTGAGACTTTGTGGAGATGAATGGGGTGATTTTGAGTGGTTGGAAGAGGGGTTTGACTCAATACTAGGGTATATCGACCAAAACAAGGGCAAAATAGTCTTAATTAGCTTATAAACATTAATGGTCTAGTTTGAAGAGGATTTATACTTACGATTCACCGTAAAGTGGCATCACGAATGTGAAAGGGGTTACACAATATACAAAGTATTGTTAATTGATCAAAGTGTCAAGAAATGTTAGTTAATTAGCAAATAACACTAATTATAATAGAATTGGGAAGAATAAGATTTGCTTTGTGTGTGTTTTGGCAATAAGATTGCAAAAGCATAATTTAGGTGTCTATATTTGTCCATGTTTGAGGTGAAGTTAGTGAATTCACTTCAAATATAGTAGACAAGCATAAACGAGGTAATGTTTTGAAGAAAAATTAGCAGTAATGAAGGATGTCCCTTGAGTGTCGATGTGGTGTTAAAAGAAGTCAATCGATGATCAAAAATATGGTTGAAATGGATATAAGAGAATGGGTGGGAATGGGCATGAAATCCTTAGGTATTGAGAATGAATAAGGATAGGGATAAACGTGGTTTTTATTGCCCGGGTGCATTTTTAGGAGAGAAATTAGTAATGGAAATAAATGATTAATGGAGAAATATAGGACGAGTCCAACCTTTGCGATCTCAACCTTTCTATAAGGAACTGTTTATATCATTTTACCCTAGGTCTACATCATTAGCCTTTATTTAAAATAAATAAAGTGTAAGATAACATGAAAAGCTAAATTATTAACAATTGTTTACTACTATAAATACACAACTTCATGCAAGATACATTATGCAATGCAATACGATAAAGTAAACTAGCTAACCTAATAGAGAAACTAGTACAATCACATGCACTCAAACAAACAACGTGTAAATATTTGTATCACTATTTTTCTTATCCAGCTATAGTTTTGAATGTTCGTGTTGTGAATGAAAAGGGTTAAAAATGGTGCCCCAAGAAAGGATACGTGCGAGGGGAATAACGGAGGACATAAGTAGTCCGTGTAAAAATATTCATGCACTTATGACATAGTCCTTGGCAACTCACATTTGCAGACGGGAGGATTGACATAGCATGCAGCCAAGATTTTGTAATGGAGGTATTTCACGATGATCCCAAGTCGTTTCAAGACTAGAAAAAGCAAGAACCATAGAAAGAAGCTTTTATAAGACATATTTCAATGTTTGAGGACAATGCAATTGACACAGGATTTAACTACGTATATTTCGTTTACCATTTTTATAAAGTTTTAAATTTGTAATTTTTTTTGTTTTTTATTATTTTCACAAAAAAGAATGAAAAAATATGATTTTTATTTCTTTTTTTTATGGAAGAAAATATTAAAGAAGAAATAACAAAGTTGCGAGACAATGTTAAAAGTGACTGCAAGGCAAAAAGAATGCCTCGGGTAGTAGAAAAGTCCACAAGGAAGAAAAATTTGCCTAGTGTAGCGAAAACCAAAAATAATAATTTAAAAAAAAAAAAAATCATCACGGTTAGTGTTAGAGGAATTTTAGAAGAAATACAGTAGTCTCGAGGCACTTTGGGAGTGAGAAACACACCGAGGAAGGTAGAACTAAACATATAATCCACCGCTGCAAGTTATTTTACCACATTTGCTTACAATTTGACTATTGAATTGAGCTCTGACCTATGGGATGAAATGGCGAGGATAGTGAATCGAAGGCACCCTACTAACCTCTCGCTGGGACTATTTGAGGCTTCCAAAGGTGGATGGACCATAGGTACACATTCCTCCCTTTTACCCAAACAATTTAAATTTTTGAATATTTAGTGAAAAATATGCATTTTAGGTTAAATTTAGGAAAATTTAGGGGGGCGGGCGCCTATGGTGGTGGTGTTTGTACATTTTTGTGTTTTACTTACCAGCATGGGAACTTGGGTGCCTACATTGGCTTCCTTTTTGACTTTTTTGAGATTTTCTTGCCAACATGGGTGCCTATGTTGGCTAATTTTTTTTTCTTTTTTGACATGTGTTCACCAATATGGGCGCATGGGCACCTATGTTGGCCAATTTTTTGAGTTTTTTACTTTTTTGGGCAGCATGGGTGCTTGGGCACATGTGCTAGCCAAATTTTTATGAATTTGTTACATTTTATGAGGCAACATGGGTGCCAGTCTGTATGTGACCACCTTTGTTTATTGTTGTTTAAATTTGGTTTGGAAACATGGGTACTGTGCTAGCCAATTTTAAAGGATTTTTACATTTTGTGAGGAAGCATGGGCACTGGGTGCTAGTGTTCGCCATGTTTATGGTCTTTTGCATTTTGTTAGGTAGTATGGATGCCTAAGCACCTATACTAGCTTAATTTTTGATTTTTGCATTTTACTAGGCAACATGGGCGCCTGGGCACCTATGTTGGCCTACTTTTTTGATTTTTTCATTTTGCTAAGTAACATGGGTGCCTAGGTGCTTGTCTTTGGCTTGGTTTTGCATTTTTTGGATTTTTCTTGTAGCATGGGTGCTTGGGCACCTATGTTGATAGTGTTTTTTAATTTTAATTTTATTTTTATTACGTGTGAGTAGGCAGCACCCATGCGAGAACATGGTGTTAATGCACACAGGGGGGTGCCTACACATAAAAAGTAATTTAAAATTGCTTTTAGGAAAAAACTTAGTTTTTATCAAACCCTACGTAGAAGAAAAAGGTGAATTATAGAAAAATTTAATGATAGAATAGAAGAATAACATGATAAACTAATTTTTTTGTAAGAAATTACATGGTAGAATAGAGGACAAACTATAATAATCGGCTTGATTGGCTCCACAACAATATCTAGATACATTAGGGATGCGAGAGCGACATGTGTGACTTCGACTATCGAGGCGACGCTTGGACATCCGAACTAGATTTTCCTAGAGATCACCTTGGAGGTGACATGTTTATCCTATATAGCCAAAGTGTTCCCATATCACTTTTGATCACAATTTTCTCACAACCTTAGCTGAGAGATGGTGTGGCGAGAGTCAGACTTTCCGACTTCCTACTGGTGAGATGAGTGTGACACTGGAGGATGTTTGGCGGATCTGCGAGTTTTGATCTAGGGCCATTTGATTACCTTCAATGGTCACCTAGACCGAGTTGAGCGCTACACAACCATGATATTTGGATTGACTAACATTCCCCACCGAGGTATGTCAGTTTTGGTTAGGAGATGCATGGCTGATCCACGGCTAGGATGGGTCCCTATATACTTATTAGCTCTTATCAGCGGTGTGTTGCTTCCTGACAAGACCGGTGCATGATTCTCCCTGGGCCTCATTAGAGTGATCCACGACTTACTTCTGAGGGTAGAGTTTATTACTGAGGTTAGTTTATACTTTCAGACTTATATTCCAATTTGCATTTGATAGCCTATCATGGTTAGAGGACACTCAACTCTACCACTTTATTACAGATCCTGGGCATGGGATCACATTGCTATTGGACATCTTTTAGGATCACTAAGAACTAGGGTTCTTAGAGAGCCTTCTCTCATGGGTTAGGTTCCGATGGGGATGATATCCACATGACATCTGCAAACCACGGGGGGATACATACTACTACCGATGAGAGTTTGACGAGCTACAACCCCACATGATCACATGGCGACCATACATGCTATATCGGTGGGCACGGGGCCTTGACGCAGAGTTGATGACCACCACAGGAGATCATTTTATTATTGGGAGAAGGAGCCATGTCTTAGAGTGGTATAGGTAGATCGAGTCCAAAGCCGAGTTTGGTCTCATCTAGGGGATTCATGGCAATGAGATGTGGTACGCACATTGACACAAAGAGATTTTGATATGGGACCCCAGTTAGGGCAAACCGAGCCCTAACGAGCTTTTCACAGGTAGCCCCACAACCTTGGGTACACGGTGCAGGCAGAGATAATATACCTAGTGACTACACCCGGACTATGTAACATGATATGTGCTAGTGCTGCCACATAGATTGACTATTCCCTAAGAGGTATTAGATGCAACGGTATAGGAGGAACAAAATCTAGATCTACATGTGGAGGCACAAGAAGAGGCACACGCACAGGCATAGGGACATGCAATACCATACATGGGGGTATCAGTTCAACATGTAGCATTATAACAACATATCTTAGTACAACAACGAGTAGTGGTGCAACCACAAGTGTTAGCACCATGGATGTCGGTCGAGGACCTTTATCACCTGTTCACTTGAGTCCACGAAATAGTCCACCGGGGAGGTGGAGGAGATGACTAGGATGATGAGGATCCTCTAGATATACAGGATATGTAGGATGTGCAAAGCTATGCTAGATATACAGGATATGCACGTGATACATAGGTCATCTTGGATATACATGATATGTAGGATATAAATCCATATTTAACACTAACTACTAAAAATTCTTCAATTGAAACCAAAATATTTAATATAAATCCATATTTAACAAAACAATTTACCTATTTTATACTCTCTAAAATACTTAAAATTGTATAAGTATTCAACAAATATGTAGAAAACTTTTTAATATTGAAGGTGACATAGATTATCCACATAAAAATGTGGAAAAATACATAACCTACGTAGTAAAGACCTCACATAATTTAAATAAATATGCATACATTATTTGTGAAAATATGTCTAAGATGAATGATAAAACCCAACTACTTATCTTCTCTTAGAAATCACGATAATAAATTATTATATAAGTTAACAAAATCAATAGATAGTGAACCTTCTAACAATGAGGGTTATGCCATAATAGAAGAGGTCTTCCTACTTACATAATGGATGATTCGTTGTAAAATGAGTATGTTCACTTGATTTTCCTTTCTTTCTTCTCTATTATGACTTTGTGATTCAAACATTAAATTCCATCAAATTCCTTTAAATACATCCATTTTTTTGTCAAATGTAGATATATCTATTAAATACATTTTGAATGTGCATCTTGAATATACATCTTAACCCCACATTAGCTAGAAAGCTTGATGGAAGAAAATATATCAACTAAAGGGACTATATGCTTATTTTTCGGGAGTTCCCTAACTTTAATAATTTTAATATTATTTGATTAAAATTGAATCATTGTTTTTTTGATGAAATAATTATCATATTACCAAAAAGTAAGATGGTACAACTATTTACTAAAATGAGCAAGTGGTATGGAAGCACAGATCTAGTTTTAACTAGCCTGAAGGCGCATGAAATGAAAAAATAAATTAGAGCACGTAGGGAAAAACTAACTATATAATCATAATATTAGGGTTTTGTCGAAGGAGAAGTATCTCTATCATCGTGGATTTCCCACCCTCTTCTTGGAATAAATTTCCCATTGAGACTGGGCTTCTAACAAGTGGCCACAACATGGTGCCCTCCTTTTGTTCTTTTGTTTTACTTTCCTACTCTCAGGGTAGCGAAATGGTCAATGTCAACCAAGGAAACTTGCTAGTATTTAATGGTGATAGTAAGCTATGATGGCAAGGAGGTGGTGAGCCCTATCGGGGTTAATTTTGATAATCTGTTTAGACTTTTTTCATGATTTTAGCTGTAAAATACTTGAAAATATTCGAAAAAACCTTCACTTGTGACTTGCAAATTTTAAGAATGGCCATCATTATATATATATATATATATATATATATATACACACAAACATATATTCAAAATAGTTAAATATATATAGAATAATAGTTTATATTTTTATTAACATTATAAAAATAACACTATTTTGTAGTTTTGAAGGGAAAAATTTGAAATTTATCGTTACTTAAAAATTGTTTGAAAGGAATAGGTGGTCATCAAATTTAAACCACGGGCCTTACCCTTTCCTTTGAGATGGAGGATGAGATTAGTGGTGAGGAGGAGAGCCCTACACAAAATTAGTTCGCAAGTAGAGATGAGAGTGACTACGACGACGCATTTACGGCCCCTTCGAGAGGGATCCTCGACAAAATACGAACATGAGTGGAAGGTGTTTTGTCCTAATGATTACTTTAAATTATGTTAAGTATAGTTATATGTTATAATACTTGTATTACAAAATAATTGAAATCCCTTCATATATATTAAACTAAACATAAAATTGTAAGAACAAAGAATTACATATCATGTAAAAAGTGAGGCGAGAGATTTTGTTTTATTTATGTTTCCTTTTCATTTTTCCTAAATCATCACCATGTACACCATTCCACAACAAAATCCCTTTACATTTACATTGTTCTCTCTCGCCACCTCGTAATCATCTAATGTTTACATTGTCTTTTCAAGTGGAATTTTGTGGGAAATTGTCAGTGAATATGACAACATCACTAAGAAACTTTGACAATATTAAAGCAAAAATGACCCAAAAAATGTTGATTAAAAACTCACTTTTAAAGGCCTACCGACCAATAATGTTGATATATCTGGTCAGTTCACGACAAATGGTTATGTGGGGTTAATGAACAACAACCGTAATTTATAGAAACATCTCCGCATTGATTTTGAAAAAGCACTCTACGTACTTAGCAAATTCTTGTGGAGTTCATTGTATAAAATAGGAGGTCAATGGAAACATCCATGCATCACATCATCACCGATGTCAAAATGGTTTAGGGAAGATTCTATGAGATTATGAATGGTTTTGGGAATGCTTTCTCTCTATGTGCTTTTGAGGAAAATTTATGTGTGATCATTAAGGAAGGGTCAAACGTGAAAGGTTTCACGAACTACGGGTGGTGTTAGGGACTCAAATCACAGTCATTGGAAATATTACATGGTCTAATACAAAATGGAATATGTAAGATAAGGTTATGTGAACATTAAAAATTGGAAACCTTCCCAAAACTAAGGCACGATGGTCTTTTAGGAAAATAGAAATTACACTATAGGTTTCAGGCGCCTCAAGTGGAGTCAAGAGCCTAATAAAGAGCTAATTTGAATTACATTGAACCCCGTTCATGACCTAAGTGTTAGTTTGGTTCATAGTTGTCTCAAAATCCTATGGCGGCTCAACTCACTAGTGTGCCTTCCTAGGAAAAAGTTGTAAGTTCACTACAAAATCATGAATAACTTGTTTACAAAGTTTTTAAAATTATTTAATTGGATTCATTGGATCAATTCCATTCATATTCATATATATTATACACCCCATAAAGATTAAGTTTTGGTCTCAAACAAAAACAACACTTCATGTTCTAATTCTTTGTTAACGTGATGATGTCATCAACTTAAGTGCACATGGTGCACTTTTGGAGCTTGACATACTTTGGGGATTGCATCGAAAGTTTTTAAACTCAAATTTGAAATCCCACCATCCAAAATGTGCCCTCCTCCCATTGATGGATGAAAAGGTCAAAAAATTATGAAACAAAAGGCAAATTGAAAAGGTTGAGCATGTTGTGGCTCCCACCCCTTCTCCTTGGCACACTTTTGCAGCCACATTACACATGGTACAGTTTTGAGGAGTAATTACACCATAATCTATATAATGGCTGATTTATGAATTCGTGCCCGACCTTCCATCTCCTCTTATTTGACATCATAATCTTAATCTTTTTTGTTAAAAAAATGAATTTGATTGAATTCCTTTGAATATATACTAGCCAAAGTTAAATATGTCCTTTGAATGCATTTTATGCAAAAAACAATAATTCTATAATATAAATCTAATCAATCATAATCCATGTGTTAAAGGAGTCATGTCATTACTACGAAATTTCACGTCTTACTAATATAATAGATGATTGGTTACAAGATGATTATGTTTTCTTTCTCAATCTCCCCTATTCCTATGTGGGTTCATAATTTTCATATATGTATATACCTACTTAGCCTAACTTAGATATACCTCATAATTGTATATATAACTCTAAAACATTTATTTATATTGTTAATATGCAACAACCATTATTACATTTACTCAAACATTTGGTTAATATTTCAATGTCTAAATATCAAAATTGGGGATTTAGAGCTTGATAAATGTGGAAATGGATGTTTTGGCATGTAAAATGTCTCTGCATGTTCCTTGACAACCTCACATAAATTTTTGTCACTTTTTGGTCAAGTGGGCTAGAAGGTTTCAGGAGTCTTGAGAGTGTTTAGAAGCCCAAATTATAGTCAATGGAAAGGTCTCAAATTTTTCTTCATGATAGCATGGTTTAGGGAAGATTCTATGAGATTAGGAATGGTTTTGGGAATGCTTTCTGTCTAGGTGCTTTTCGAGGAAAATGTGTGTGATCATTAAAGAATGGTCAACTTATTAGAAACATTTCAGGAACTTCGGGTGGTGTTGGGGACTCAAATCATAGTCATTGGAAATATTACATGGTCTAATACACAATGGAATATGTAAGATAAGGTTTTGGGAACATAAAAAGTGGAAACCTTCCCAAAACTGAGGCACAATGGTCTTTTTAGACAATAGAACTTGTACTAAAGGTTTCAAACATCTTAGGAAGAGTCAAGATCCTAACAAAGAGCTATGTTGAAGCACATTGAACCCCCTTCATGACCCAAGTGTTAGTTCGGTTCATACTTGTCTCAAAATCCTATGGTGGCTCAGCTCACTAGTGCGCATTCCTAGGAAAAAGTTATAAGTTAACTAAAAAATCATGAATAACTCATTTAAAAAGTTTCTAAAATTATTTAATTGGATTCATTGACTCGATTCCATTCAAATTCATATATTATACACCCCATAAAGATTAAGTGTTGGTCTCAGACAAAAACAACACTTCACATTCTAATTCTTTATTGACATGATGATGTCATCAACTTAAGTGCACTTGGTGCACTTTGGGAGCTTGACGGCCTTTCGGGATTGCATCGCAAGTTTTTAAACTCGAATTTGAAATCCCACCATCCAAAATGTGCCCTCCTCCCATTGATGGATGAAAAGATAAAAAAGTAATGAAACAAACGACAAATTGAAAAGGTTACACATGTTGTGGGTCCCACCCCTTCTCGCTTGGCACACTTTTGAAGCCGCATTGCACTTGGTACAATTTGGAGGTGCAATTCCACCGCCAAAGTGTGCCTAGCCATGAGTTAGGCACATTTTTGAGGTGGAGATTGCAAAGTGGGCACATTTTCCACTTTACATTTGCAAAACCAAACTCCAACTCTATTGTAAGTTGTTTTTGAAACTTCATTTACCTCGAAAATTATAAATCCAAAAAATTGGTAAATTACAACACATGAAACCACTTAAAATCTTTTTTTTCTTCCTCCTATGTCCACAAAATAGTTTGTTGCCCTAGCTCTCGCATACCTTGTTTTGCTCATATGTCATGATCCCTTGGTCAAATCACTCTAAATTTTTAAGCATGTCCTCCTAAAAAATCCTCGAGTCAATATGAAGAGTATCTAATATGATGGAGTTGATTATTTTATATGATCACTTGAGGATTGCAGCTATTGAAACCCTATTTTTCAAAACCACTCAAAACTTGATCTAATCATTGCTTGAAAACCACACGAAGGAAACCTTTGAAACTTTTCCAATGATATATCCTTGAATTTTTTTTTTTTTTCACATATCATTCATTTTATAAAGTGGGAAAATGCATGAGATATGTGTAAATCCATGTTTGGCTTGTGAAACCACTCAAAAACTCTCTTTGCATTGAAAATTGTTTTGTCATTTCCTTCAAAAACATGTGAGAGATATTCCTCGAATTCGGAGAAAATTTTCCCATCCAAAATAACTCTCTAACAAATCAAGAATCAATTAATTTGGTTTTATATTTCTCCCATAACGAAGAACTATATTTTCAGTCCACTCTCCATTAAAACCCATTTTCAAGCTTACCTCTTGCAACTAGAATCTGTTTCTTCATTTCTCGTCATTCATGTTGAGGGATTGTCACTAAATTTAAAGCATCTCTTCTTCTCGAAACACCTTTCCAAAAAAAGAAATTGTCATCGATTTGTATTTTTTTCCCCGGAATGGTCTAAACAAGAATTCATCCTATAAAATGATTGAAAACCATTAAAAATTTTGAATTCTTGTAAATCAACTCGAAATCCCATTTTCTTGTCCTCCGAGCTCCACCATCATTCTCAAGTCTTTGATTCCACCAAATCACTAGATGAAATTCCATTACTACATTTATGATCCCATCTTGGTCTTGGTTTCCAAATACACGGATATTAGAGATAATAATGTTAAAAAATGGATTTTTCTAAATAGAGTGAGATTGGACAAGAGGATTATTAAGAATGAAAAATTTAGTTGAATCAATCAAACACTTTCATGATGGAACCATAGTCTTGGTGTATTCTCGATCTCCTCACCATTCTCCATTAAAGAGACATGACAAGGAAAGTTCTTATTCTTCATAAATACATTGTCCATCTAATCGTTACTTAGTTCCATCTCACAAAGAGGAAGTGTTTCTATTTCAGAAGATTTCTATGTTTCTGGTGAGGATCCTGATGAATATTTAACACTATTATGTCCAAGAGAGCTCATCATTACCGATTCTAGGGTATGCATGGTGTGAGTGAATTCTTCATGATGATTGCAAGTTGAGTATTCAACAAATATTATAAGTATTAAAAAAATATATAGACAACTTTTTAAATATTGAAGGTGCCATAGATTTTCCATATACTATATATAAACTACGTAGTAAAGTCCTCAAATAATTTAAAGAAATATGTATATATTATTTTTGAAAATATGTCTAAGATGTATGATAAAAGCCAACTACTTATCTTCTCTTAGAAATCACAATAATAAATTACCATATAAGCTAACAAACTTAGTGGATCATGAACCTTATAACAATGGGGGTGATGTCATAATAGAATAGGTCCTCCTATTAACATAATGGATAATTTGTTGTAGAATCAAAATGTTCACTCGCTTTTCCTTTATTTTTCCTCCTTTATGACTTTGTGATTCAAACATTAAATTCCATCAAATTCCTTTAAATAAATCCATTTTCCCCTCAAATTTAGATGTCTAGTAAATACATTTGAAAGTGCATCTATAATATATGTCTAAAGCCCACATTAGTTGGAAAGCTTGTTGGAAGACAATATAAAAATCAAAGCGGACTATATGCTTATTTTCTTAGAGTTCCCCTAACTTTAATAATTTTAATATTATTTGATTAAAATTGAGTTCTTGTTTTTTTAATGAAATGACTATCATATTACCAAAAAAATAAGATGGTACAACTATTTACTAAAAAGAGCGGGCGGTAAGGAAGCACACATCTAGTTTTAATTGGCCCGAAGGCACATGAAACGAAAAAATAAATCGAAGCTTGTAGGGAAAAACCAACTATATAATCATAACATTAGGGTGCAGTCGAAGAAGAAGGATCTTTTTCATCAGGCTTGCCCCACCCTCTTCCTAGAAGATTTTTCCCATTGAGGCTGGGCTTCTAACCAGTGGCCACAGCATGGTGCCCTCCTTTTGTTCTTTTGTTTTATTTTCCTACTCTTAGGGAAGTGAAATGGTCAATGCCACCAAGGAAACTTTCTAGTATCTAATGGCGATAACAAGCTATGATGGTAAGGAAGCGGCGAGCCCTACCCTTACCATTAAGATGGAGGAGGAGTAGTGGTGAGGAGAAGAGCCCTACCCAGAATGAGTTCACAAGTGGAGATGAGAGTGACTATGGCGACAACCTTGGCCCCTTCGAGAGGAATACCAACTAGTAGAAGGCGTCAAAATATGAACAAGAGTGGAAGGTGTTTTGTCTTAATTATTATTCTACAATAATATGTAGTAAACTAAACATAAAATTGTAAAAATGAAGAATTACATATCATTTTTCCTAAATCACCACCATGTACACCATTCCACAACAAAATCCCTTCACATTTACATTGTTCTCTCCGCCACCTCGTAATCATCTAATGTTTGCATTGTCTCTACAAGTGGAATTTTGTGGGAAATTGTATCAGTGAATATGACAACATTAAAGGCCTACCGACCTAAAATGTTGACAAAAACATCTCCACATTGATTTTGAAAAAAGCACGGTACCTACTTAGCAAATTCTTGTGGAGTTCTTAGTATAAAATAGGCGGTCGACGGCAACAACCAACAAAATTGTGTTTTCCATCTCATCGTCACCTACGTAATTGTGTTTTCCTCATCAACCGCCAACAAAATAAAATAAAAGTATGTCATCACCTATTAACACATATGTTCAATCGATTGCTATATTAGCCTACTTGAGGCTCCTAATGAAGTCAATTACCTACTATAATTGTTGATTTATGAAGCCGTGCTCAGACCTTCCGTCTCCTCCTATTTGACATCATAATCTCATTTTTTTGTTAAAAAATGAATTTGATTGAATTCCTTTGAATATTTACTAGCCAAAGTTAAATATGTCTTTTGAATGCATTTTATACCAAAAAAAACAATAATTCTATAATATAAATCTAATCAATCATAATCCATGTGTTAAAGGAGTAGCGTCATTATGAAATTTCATGTCTTACTAATATAATAGATGATTGGTTACAAGATGAGTATGTTTGCTTTCTCAATCTCCCCTATTCCTATGTGGGTTCATAATTTTCATATATATACCTACTTATCCTAACTCAGATATACCTCGTAATTGTATATATAACTCTAAAACGTTTATTTATATTGTTAATATGAAACAACCATTATTACATTTATTCAAACATTTGGTCAATATTTTAATGTCTAAATATCAAAATTGGGGATTTAGAGCTTGGTAAATGTGGAAATGGATGTTTTGGCATGTAAAATGTCTTTGCATGTTCCTTGACAACCTCACTGAAATTTTTGTCACTTTTTGGTCAAGTGGGCTAGAAGGTTTTAGGAGTCTCGGGAGGGTTCAGAAGCCCAAATTATAGTCAACGGAAAGGTCTTGAAGGTTTCTTCATGATAGTATGGTTTAGGGAAGATTGTATGAGATTATGAATGGTTTTGGGAATGCTTTTTTTTCTATGTTCTTTTGAGGAAAATGAGTGTGATCATTAAAGAAGGGTCAACTTCGAGAAAAGTTTCGGGAACGGGTGTTATTAGGGACTCAAATCACGTAATTGGAAATATTACATGGTCTAATACACAATGGAATATGTAGGATAAGGTTCTAGGAACATAAAAAGTGGAAACCTTCCCGAAACTAAGGTACGATGGACTTTTCGGATAATAGAACTTTTCTCTGAAGGTTTCAAACATCTCGGGAAGAGTCAAGAGCCTAACAAACAAGTGATGAAACAAACAACAAATTGAAAAGGTTACACATGTTGTGGGACCCACCCCTTCTCCCTTGGCACACTTTTGAAGCTGCATTGCACTTGCTACAATTTGGAGGTGCAATTCCACCACCAAAGTGTTCCTAGCCATGAGTTAGGCACATTTTGAGGTGGAGATTGCAAAGTGGGCGCATTTTCCACTTTACATTTGCAAAACCAAACTCCACCTCTATTGTAAGTTGTTTTTGAAACTCCATTTACCTCCAAAAGTATAAATCCAAAAAAATGGTAAATGACAACACATGAAACCACTTAAAAGATTGCTTTTCTTCCTCCTCTATCCATAAAATAGTTGGGTGCCCTAGCTCTCTCATACCTTGTTTTGCTCATATGTCATGATCCCTTTATCAAATCACTCTAAAATTTTGAGCGTGTCCTCCTAAAAAATGCTTGATGTTGATATGAAGAGTATGGAATATGGTGGAGTGGATTATTTTATATGATCACTTGAATATTGCAGTTGTTAAAACCCTATTTTTCAAAACCACTCAAAACTTGATCTAATCGTTGCTTGAAAACCACACCAAGGAAATATTTGAAACTTTTCCAATGATATATCCTTACAAAAACATTTTTTCATATATCATTCATTTTCTAATGTGGGAAAATGCATGAGATATGTGTAAATCCATGTTTGACTTGTGAAACCACTCAAAAACCCTCTTTGCATTGAAAATTGTTGTCATTCCTTTAAAAACATGTGAGAGATATTCCTCAAATTTGGAGCAAATTTTCACATCCAAAATGTACCTCTCTAATGAATCAAGAATGAATAAATTTGGTTTTACATTGCTCCCATAACGAAGAACCGAATTTTTAGTCCACACTCTATTAAAACCCATTTTCAAGCTTACCTTGCAACTAGAAAGCGCTTCTTGATTTCGTCATTTCGATGAGGGATCGTTACCAAATTTAAAGCATCTCTTCTTCTAAAAATACCTTTCTAGAAAAAAATTCCTTTCGATTTGGATTTTTTCCCCTAGAATGGTCTCAACAAGAATTGAGACTATAAAACTATTAAAAATCTTGAATTCTTGTAAATCAACTCGAAATCCCATTTTCTTGTCCCTCTAAGCTCCACCATCATTGTCAAGTCTATGATACCACCAAATCACAAGATGAAATTCCATTTAGTACATTTACGACCCCATCTCAGTCTTGGTTTCCAAATACATGGATATTCAAGATAATAATTTTTAAAAATGGATTTTACTAAATAGAGTGAGAGTGGACTAGAGGATTATTAAGAACGAAAATTTAGTTGAATCAATCAAATACTTTCATGATGGGAACCATAGTCTTGGTGTATTCTCGATCTCCTCACCATTCTCCATTAAAGAGACATGAAAAGGAATGCTCTTACTCTTCATAAAGACATTGTCCATCTAGTTGTTACTTAGTCTCATCTCACAAAGAGGAAGTGTTTCTATTTCGGAAGATTTCTATGTTGTGGCAAGGATTCTCATGAATATTTATTACCATTATGTCCAAGATATCTCATCATTACCGATTCTCGGGGTATGCATGGTGTGGGTGAATTCTTCATGATGATTGCAAGTTGATTATTCAACAAATATTATAAGTATTCAAAAATATGTAGACACCTTTTTTAATATTGAAGGTGACATAGATTGTCATATATAAAAATGTGCAAAAAAATATAACCTACGTAGTAAAGACCTCAAATAATTTAAAGAAATATGTATACATTATTTTTGAAAATATGTCTAAGATGTATGGTAAAATCCAACTACTTATCTTCTCTTACAAATCACAATAATAAATTACCATATAAGCTAACAAACTCAATAGAGAGTGAACCTTATAACAATGGGGGTGATGCCATAATATTATAGGTCCTCCTATTAACATAATGGATGATATGTTGTAGAATGACAATGTTCACTCGCTTTTCCTTCATTTTTCCTGCTTTATGACTTTGTGATTCAAACATTAAATTCCATCAAATTCCTTTAAATACATCAATTTTTTCTCAAATTTAGATGTCCTTTAAATACATTCGAAAGTGCATCTTGAATATATGTGTTAACTGCACATTAGTTGGAAAGATACATGATGTATATGACAACATCACTGACAAAACTTTGACAACATTAAAGGCCAAAATAGTGTTGAGATCTCTGGTCAATTCATGTAGGAATGGTTACGTAGGGTTAATGAACAACAACCGTAATTGTGAAACATCTCCGCATTGATTTTGAAAACAGAATGGTAGCAAAGTCTTGTGGAATTATTCGTATAAAATAGGTGGTCGACAACAACAGCCATGCATCCCATCATCACTTACGTAAAAATTGTGTTTTCCACGTCAAATGCCAAATAAATAAACTAGCAAAAGCATCCATAGGTGCTTGTGAGAGGCCGATAGGCATATAAACCGAAGCATCTCTATTTGTGTGTGTGTGTGTGTGCGCGCGTGCAAGTGATCTCATTTCTTCCAATCGCATTAAATTATCCATGTGCTCTGTAATGCTTTCATTTCGGCCAATCCTCCTGCACACACAATACACAAAGAGGGTAGCACAAACTCTGGGTAAAAAGCTTCCGTGCCAAACACAAATTGAAGCGGTGTGGCTTTGTTCAATCTATTGTAGGTTGTTCTATTTTCCTATAGCACGACTGAGACTTTTTCATCCCAATATTATCTCCCAACATCACAAATCTTGGTCAACATGTGACTTCGTATCTTGTTAAAGGCCTCAATAATTCCATTAGCATGAGGGTGATAAGGTGTAGTCTTATGATGAGCCACCATGTGCTCTACCAAAAAAATCCTAACTGTCTCATTCAACAAATATGTACCCCTATCACTAGTCTAATTTAAAGGGCATCCATACATGTTGATTATATTTTCCCACGTCAATCTTGTTGCTGTGGTCAATGTGCAATCCTTGGTAGGTGCTTCCTTTGCCCTTGTGTTAATGTAATCGTCACAAGTAATAATATAGCGCGAACCGGTGCTTTGTTTGGCATTAGGGCCTACAAATTCAACTGCCCACTTCTCAAATGGTTCAGCACTAGCTATCGGCCTCAAGGGCATTTCATCTCTTCTTCCTAGCTTGCCAAGGCACTGGAAATGATCACAGGCCTTGAAAAACTTGATACAATCCTGGTAAATTATTTCCCACCAAAGACCTACTAGTAAGATCTTCCACACGGTGGCATTTCCTGCATAGTGTCCTCCTGCAATCCCACCATGTGCTTCCTCCATGATTACAACCCTAATGATATCCTAAGAAACCATCGTGAAAGAACATATCTCACGCCCAACTACTCCTTCTAGGATCTCCTCAGTGAAAGGGGTTAGAAAAGGGTCAATGACACATACCGCATTCAAATCCCTGTAATCAACGCAAATCCTTATCCTCCCATCCTTCTTAATGCTGATGACCATCAGAATTATCCACTCGATTCCTCTCTGACCTCAATGATTCCTGATTTGATCATCTTGTCAATCTCCTCCTTGACCACGATGCCCGATTCAGATTCATTCGATAAGGTCTCTTCCGAATTGGGCACGTGCCCTCCTTTAGTTTGATCAACATTTCTCCTTAAGAGTGGTGAAATCCCTTAATCTCATGGTACCCATGTGGAAAAAAATCCTAAAACTCATGCAATAGATCAATAATATTTGAAACCTCTCTTTCTGACTAGTAATCCCCAATAGTATCTTCCTTAGGTTTTGCATCCAAGGCAATGTTAACCTTCTTAGTTTTTAGGGGTTCATGGTAGGTGCATGCTTGCTCATCAACACTATCCATCACCTTGCATATATCCACAATATGGTTAACATCTAAGTTCTCCACTTCTTCACCATCTATCACATAGACCAACTTTCCTTTCTCTTTTTCCATGCAAGCATGCTCAAGTTGTACTTCCTTTGGCTCTTCCTCATCGAAGCACGCTTCCAAGTCAGGTTCTCCCAACAACTCCAATATTTTATCCTCTGCCATGGCACTATCTCCCATAGTTAAGCACTTAACAACCTGCAATGCCTCATGCACCGATGGCTTTATACTTCGATACTCAAAGGTTTGAATTAGGTCAATCGTCAACTCCTTCCAGTTTCTTGTCTGATGGCATAGTTTTGAATGAATGTACCATGTGTGTGTGCAACCTTGTAAGGTGGATTAAAGCTTATGCACCCATAGTGATGGAGGCAGGGCATTCACGCCTTCCATCTAGGCCTTCTCACATACTTGGATTTGAAACTAGGTGAGTTCCTTTCCATGATAGCCTTATATAACAAGAAGGTCATTGCTTGGAGAAACCTAAAAAAATGATATTCTCACCTTGCACCATTCTAGAAGGTTATCTTAATGGGTCACCCACCAATGTGCTACGGTCCCACGCAAAGTGTAGATAAACATACTTCTCCTTTTGATATTGCATCTCCACTAGGTCTCCATTTCTCTCTCTGGAAAACATGAGGGTTACCTTCCCCATTCTAACTTGGAAAATGTTTTCCTCCTAGGTTCTTGAGTGGGCACACATTTCTTACCCTTGAATGAGGCTCTTAATTTCCTTCATATTAACTTATATTTCCCATGCACCCAAATATCACATGCCACACTAGTGATATCACTTACATTTTGAGTGTCTTCCCACTGAATAACTCCTGTTAGATAAACAACCTCAGGTTCTCTCGATAGTGCGCACATAGATTTTGTCTCGGTCTTCTTCTCCCAAGGGTTCATTATAGGGCACTCACTTTCCATATGTCAAAGGGATGATAACATGTTCCTCATTGTTCTCAAAACTTATATATCCCTTATTAAAATGTAAGTCAACATTGTTCTTATAGCACTAGGGGTGCCCAGGTAACATTGGAAAGTTATACACTGAGTGAGTGCCAAGACTTAGAAGTCTCCAGTGAATTTTACCCCTTGGATAGTGATATCAGCATCCTTTAAAACACTAATGGGAATCACCTTTGTCTTGTTATCCATATAAAAAAAAATTGAAGATGGTCTGTGTCAATTAGAATATTTTTCAGGATTCATCCATCAACCATTGCATTCAAGTTAATCTCCTTATCATTTTCAATGTTTTGTAGGGGAAGGTTAGTGTGGAAGACCGCTGCTCGCACTCTCCTCCAACGTGCGTTACTTTCTCTTGTATCCATTATCCTAGTAGAGGGATGATATTTTCTTGCCTCAGCATCCTACATACCTCCCTGACTTCATCCAGATCCTTCTGTGGAGCCTCAATGCTCTTCCTTTTCTCTAATTATCGTGACTGCTCCTTCAGGCACTGGATCTCTCCTTATAGGCTTCAAATCACATCCATGGTATCTTGATAAACTTCCTTTTGATGACAAGGGTTTGGATACTTCCCATGCACGACCTATTCTCTCAGAATCGCTGGTCTCTATTTTGTTATCTCTTTGGCGCGTGTAGCCTCATCTCGCATTGTCACTAGTACATGTTCTAACTCTGACTCATGTGCCACCTTGAGCATCCATTGCGGGTCAAATTTCTTTACTCTTACCATCCTAGCACCTTTTTCCTTTTGTTGTTTTTGGCACATGTGTTCAAACAATTATGGGCACTCCTCATACTTTTGCTTCTTCCCACACCAAGAGCATTGTAACAAGTCGAGAAATTAACGCTTATATTTCTATGTAGACCCACATTTGTAATAGGTTCCATGTGGGAACTCACTTCATCTGCCTCCATGATATCCACGACCTCTAAATCCTCCATGAAATCTCTCTTGCATGACCCCCTCCATTCACACAACCTTTATAATGATGTCCCTCATCCCCTGGAATGGCTTGCAATACTAGTCTCGGCGCATGCCACTATCAATGACATCATGTATCTAGTTTATAAATCTACAATCCTTGGTGTCATGAGTAGTAGAGGTGTAGATTTTACAATAGAAAGACACATTCTTACAAATCATGCGTTGTAATAGCAGACACCTACTTGCATCATTATCTCTATGGAAAATCTCATAGTCTAATGTCATGGCATGTACCAATCTTTGTGGACAACTATCCTTTATATGCTCCTCTACTTAGTATGTGCACCATAGCCCACTGCGAGTCTTGTGTGCCAAGTTCACGACAATTTCTCCATTTTTTTGTCATGGAAGTGATCGAACTTCAATAAATGGTCGACTATTGTATCCATGCTTCCCCTGCCTTAGCACACAAGGCAACCTACAAGGCCTCACATGGCTTTGTGAAGGTCTTATGTGAAAGTTCCCTCCTGAATGGTGTGATTAGCTCACCGACGAACCTTGAGCATGCTAAGAAGGATGAATATCATAGGACAAATTTGATAAGAGAGTCTTGAAGAACGCGTCACACTCCCACACACTTTCTGTCATTCCTTGTTGAATTTCCTTCAATGTGTTAATGTTCTTTTTTTCAATCTCAGGGATGTGGAACTCCATAATAAACGCATCACACGATGTAGTGTAATCCATCATCATTTGGTGCAGATCATATTTCTAATGTAACAGATATGTGTGTGCCCTTGAATCGTAGTTACAAATTGACTTGTCTTTTGCTCTAGGGTAGTGATACCCTTCATGCGCCATAGAAACTCAAATTTATGCACATGTTCTGTAACGTCTTCCACACCCTTGTAATAAGGAAAGTGTAGGGACATCTCATAAAACACTTGCTGAGGTGGTTGAGGTCATTTCCCTCCACTTTCGGGGCCTTGATTTCCTCCCATATTTCCTATACCACTAGATCCACTAGACCCACTAGCTCCTATTCCTCCAGATCCACTAGATCCTCCTCCCACAGTAGGAAAAGGGCCTGAAGTGCTTGCACCCTATGTCCCCATCGTCATGCTAAACTACACACCAATGGTTTGTGATACTGAACCACTCCCAGATGTGTTCCTCGGAGACAACTCTTCATGCATTACCTAAAATTTATGAACCTAGACCTTGCCTAAATGTTGTGCCATAAAAAATAACTCCAAATATAGGAAAATATTGTGCAAGCATAGATGGAAATGAAAATTTATACCTCCTAGGTGTCGCTCGACCACTGATATCAACACTACTAATAACTAAACAAGTAATTTTTTCCTCAAAAAGATGGGGTAGCACTGAGACTTCTTGGATTCCATGCCTTCCATGCACGACCTCATATCCTTCACGCAATGTCTACCTTCATACGTCCATCACTCCGGCAAGCTTACATTGTTTTTCCAACTCCCTTTCTCGTACTTGACATACTTGACTCGTCTCTATTCTCTCTCCTTCTCCATCGCAGATCCACCATCTTTCACCACTGGCTTTTGTGCCTTGCTCCTAGCGGGAATTTTAACTTGAGACATAGGAAAGGATCGCAAACTCAAAGTAATAACCAATATCTTGATAGCTAAAGGGATAACACGTAAAAATTATCCTCTAGGCTCCCTTAAGAACTCAAACTCAAAATATCTCGGCAAAAATACGTAGAAACAATGTATTCCAAGGTATAACTACTCATCACTCTACTCCACGGTGATCAACAACATAGGTCGAGTCGGATCGACATCATACAACCTCGATACTCATCTTGGGTCCATACAAAAGGTCTATAGTACCAAATTGACCTAGATGCATATGCTGAAAGAAATTCATACAACTCCTTTGGAACACAATTAAATACGGTCTCATATAGCTCATAACACAAGTGTTCTTCTACCCATTTACATACATCAAACTTAGATCCAAAGTATTAAATATATGAGAAAATTCATCCTTTATGATTTTAAGCCACACTTTGAAAGCTGTCCAAGGTCAAGCATTCTGTCATCACACACTATTCTAACAACGGGGTCGAAAAGAGGTCCCAACAACGGAACCAAAATGTAGACTTTGTTTACCTCTTGCTTCATCAATCAAACCCCAAGTGTAATGGCATATCATCCAACTTAGGTTGAACGCTCACCCAAGGCACACATTCGTGTCGAGCCCCTATTTTATGTGAGCTTTGTGAGAATGTTCTCTCTTAATAAGGGGATGTTTGCACAAACAGAGAATGAACACACCCATTCTTGAAATCAAGATTAAGAACCAAATCCTAGTCTAATGCACTAGAACATGAAATAACATGATCACACTAAAATAGAATTAGAATTAAACCATGATTAGCATCAAAAACTGGTATTATACCCATGAACATAAAAGAAAATACATAGATCAAGATCCATCACACAGATGTTTAGAACCATTCCATTATATTCATTCATCAAATTACAGTAGCAAGAATACATCAAAAGATTTCATTGGATGGATGTATTATAGCAACATAGCTTCAACATGCTCTCTATCATTGCTTCATCACGTGAGCTTAAAATCATGTATTACACATTTTCACTATCTTTCTGTCTCTTTATACATTCTCTATGCACACACACCCTTTCACTATCTATATTTGTCTCTCTCTCGCACACCCATAATGTCATGTAAGACCATCCATAAAGAGGAACTCGAAGGAATCTCTTCTAACCACTCATCATTACAAGAGAAGGCATGAAGGAATATTTCATGATCACCCTACCACTACCCAAGAACATGCCAAATGTCATCACGTGTTTCCCTAATTGAGTATCCTTAGCATGCAAGTGCCAAATTTAATCCATACCACCAATCTCGGCTCCTTTTCCCTTCATGATAACCATATTGATGCCGTGGAATATCCTTTTCCTAAGAATCAAGTCTCCATAGCATATCCATAACTGTATCTAGTCACTTTTCCTTTTTTCCCTTAACACATCTTTACCCATTGTCCAAAATTGATTAAGTCCCAAATCCATTTTGTCTGGGCACTGAGCCCTTGAGTATTTCCAAAAGCTACTTCCGTGTGTGCCTTCGCACTCGGCTTCCACCCACCACAACCCTTCATGCCTCGATACTTGGTCAATTTAGGGGCCCAACGGTGGATTGGATTAATTTCTATGAGCACTTGAATATTACGGTTGTTGAAACCCTATTTTGTAAAACCACTCAAAACTCGATTTGATCATTTCTTGAAAACCACATAATGGAAACCTTTGAAATTTTTCCAATGATATATCATTGGAATGTTTTTTTTTTTTCAGATATCATTCATTTGCTAAAGTGGAAAAATACATGATATATGAGTAAATCCATGTTTGTCTTGTGAAACCACTCAAAAACCCTCTTTGCACTAAAAATTGTTTTGCCATTTCCTTCAAAAAAGCTGAGATATATATTCCTCGAATTCGAGAGAAAATTTTCCCATCCAATATACCTCTATAATGAATTAAGAATCAATTCATTTAGTTTTGTATTACTCTCATAACGAAGAACTGAATTTTCAACCCATGCTCCATTAAAACTTATTTTCAAGTGTACTGTTATCACCGAATCACAGCACCCACTTGTGCATATACAAGTGCATATACTTGAATTCACGGTGTGATTGGATAACATGGGTACTATCTCAAGTTGTGGGACTTGCTTTACTTGAGATAGACCTCTACAGAGAAAGTTGGTTCTTGCCCTAAACTACCCTGCCACAATCTACTCTAATGCGGGATAGGATAACTGTTATAATCTAAATTTCCAAGGGACCAGGGAGAGAGAATACATAAAATGAAATCCTACACTAAAGCGGTGATACACCAGAAAAGGAGGGTGTGAGAGTAGTCTCCAAATGTGTGAAATACAGAGGCAAAGTGCACACTAGAAGAGGTGATGACAATTCTCCATAATCTAGCAAAATGCATTCACAACAATATTCCAAGCATACACAATGATAATGGATCCCTACAAGAACATAATAATAGACACAATATTCTTGTAGAAAGATTGAAGGGGAAAGAAGAATGCAAGAAAACACAGCAGGGGAAGATACATCCACAACCGATATTTTATTGCCTCATAATATGCACAGTTCGAGTCTATTACAAGGTAAGGGCTTGGATCACCATGCAAGGAGTCCACTACAAGGGCCTACAACACACCGGCTTCACAAAGCAATTTTGGCGAGCTTTGTTACCCAAAACTCCTTTTACAATGAGCCCAACACTCCAATTTATAGAAAAATGAGAAGGAAAGAGAAGGGAAAATGGAAATCCCGAAATCTTTCCTTCAACCACCTGTAAGAGGCATTAAATTGATTGAAATGATTATGTATTACTTGCAAAAGGCTCCCATACTGTCCCATGTGCTGCAGCAGAGAAAGAATGATGACCATGCCTCTTAATTGCACTCCCAAACTACAAATAAAACACATTACGAACCCGGACACGTTTTCTTAAAAAACTCAATCAATTTTTGATCAAATCCAGAATTTCTTTATTTACGTGCATCGGGCTCAGAACCACAATTCCAATGGTACCAATTTTGTGTGATTTCGTTGAGAAATGCAAAAGTTATGGCCTTCTGAGTGCGGGCAGCTATTTTGGGTCTGGCAGGCGTTTTCTGTCATTTGACGGGAATGAGCATTAACTGACTGGAGCTGAATATGTTTTTTTGGCGTAGAGGACGTCGTGCTCATTCTAGAAAGTCTAATTTTGTGAAAATCGGAGCTCGGAGTCAAAAGTTATGGCCGTTTGAAGTTCCACGGGTCAAACGTTGACTTTTCTCTCTCGCCCGGCCGCTTCGGCTATCCGGCGTCCCGCAAGCGTCCCTTTGTCCCACTTGTCCCAGTGCTGAAGTTCCCTGTTTGGGCCGATCCAGCCGATTCGCGTACTTTTGGCCCGTGCGTCTTAGAGCGCCGGGCTGCCTTGACTCATTTCGGCCGATCCGGCCGGTTCGCGTACTTTTGGTCCGCGCGTCCCCAGACTATTTCTTTCACTTGATTAGTCAATTTTTTCCATTTTTGGCTAGTTCGGATTTCCGCGTCCGCGCGTCCCTTTGTCCCAAATGTTCCAAATGCTACGCACCGATAGCCGCTTTGGACTAGGACTTAGCCATTTTTCGTGATTTTCCTAGCCCGAGCTTGTTTTTGCAATTTTTATATTTTCTCGAGAACTTGCTCTCTTCCACTTGGACGGGGAGTTAGAAAAATCTGAGGGGACCCTAGAAACATGACTTTTGCCACGACTCAATACAATTTCTTGGGACTAAAGAATTTGATGCATGTTATCAAAATTACCTTGAGGGGTGAATTTTGGATAACGTACCTTCTGCAAACCAAAAATTGTTTCTTCATTTCATGTCATTTTTGACGAGGATCGTCACTAAATTTAAATAATTTATTCTTATAAAAATACCTTTCCAAAAAATAAAATTTTGTCCAATTTAGATTTTTCCCGCCCTATAATGGACTAAACAAGAATTCAACCTATAAAACCATTAAAAATCACGAATTCTCATAAATTGACTCGAGAATCCCATATTTCTTGTCCTCCCTAAGATCCACCATCATTCTCAAGTCTCGTGATACAAAAAATTCACAAGATGAAATTACATTACTATGTTTAAGATCCCATCTTGGTCTTGGTTTCTTAATACCTAGATATTAAAGATAATAATGTTTAAAAAATGGATTTTTCTAAATAGAGTGAGAGTGGACAAGAGGATTATTAAGAAAGAAAAATTTAGTTGAATCAATCGAACACTTTCATGATGGGAACCATAGTCTTGGTGTATTATTGATCTCCTCACCATTCTACATTAAAGAGGCATGACAAGGAGTGCTCTTATTCTTCATAAAGACATTTTCCATCTAGATGTTGCTTGGTTCCATCTCACAAAGAGAAAGTGTTTCTATTTCAAAATATTTTTATGTTTCCACCAGGGATTCTCATGAATCTTTAAGACCATCAAATACAAGAGAGCTCATCATTACCGATTCTAGGGTGTGCATGGTGTGAGTGAATTCTTCGTGATGATTGAAAGTTGAGTTTTTTCTCATGTGAGAGATAAGAGATCGTGTTTATGAAAATGAGTTGATTTGTGCAACCTATCTTATAGTTTTGCACCTTCCATGCCATATCACAACTCTTTCAAGAGATTATATTTGAAATTAATAGAAAAAAAGATAAAAGAAATAAATAAATATATACCTTCTTTGTAAATCTCTTACAAACCTCAAGTAAGATCGTATAAGCACTTGGACTTGTTTGATATTGTTGATTTTGATTTATGGGTGCTTTTGATATTACTCTCCAAAGGGATTTACAAATGCTATGAACAGATTTCACAAGGATGCAAATGTAAAATTGGTAGAAGTTGGATGCAATTTTCTCAAATATCTAAGGATGGGTTTGTAAAGGCAATGACCTTATTTTATAGCAGAGGGTGAGGCCATGAAAGGTGGTTTGAAGTTTGACTAAGATTCAAGTTAATTATTGCAATCACCTGGGTTAGCAAGTAGACTTGGCAATAGTAGTTACATATTTACAAGGGTAGTACACATTTAGAATGGAAGAGGTTAGATCTGTAAAATTGGTTGCACGTATAACTCTATTGCCCCCACATTTCTAGGAATCTAGAAGTGGAGTTCAAGTGGAGCTGACTAGAATGAGGAAGTGGACTCCAAATAGAGTTAACTAGGATGAGGAAGTGGAGTCCAGTTGGAATTAACTAGGATAATAAAGTGATAGTTAACTAGGAAAATAGGTGTATTTTCCTAATTAAGTAACTAATTTAATTAGCTACATTATGCAAGATAATTAATTAACCGTTTATATAATAAATGTTAATTAACTTAGGTAAAATGTGTTGTGGAATAATTTAATTAATCCAATGGGTGTAATGTGCATGATTAATTAATTTGATTAATCAATCATAAGGGGATGAATAATATGATGTGAACTAGGAATAGGTGTGTAATTATGGGGTGTCTACAGTGGTTGTGTAACCACCACTTGTTGAAAGAGTGGTAGTTGCGCAACTAACCCTATGGTAATATGGGTGGTTTTATCACTGTATAAATTTAAATTAAAACACACTTTTTGAACGTGTATTTTGATTTCGACTTGATTCTCTCTCACATTTTTTGGTCAAATTGGATAAAAATTGGCTTATTAGATTTTTATTGAGTTCCTCTTCCTCATTTACTAAATATAGTATGTTGATTTGTCCTCCCCAAATTGAATCATTATTTCTGATTGACATGTGTTCTTGACATATTCTACTCCATTATCTTATAAAAAAATTCATTCATATGATGGGTTGGGAATATGATATTATTTTGTGAAGTGTTATGCTCCCAGATTTTGGAAAGGGATTACAAAGATAATAGTTCTCTACTCTGTTCTTTCTTATTGCACACATTTTAGTCATCCTCTTTGCACAATGACAACCACATTCAATTTTATTTATTATTATTATTTTATTCACCTTTCTTTCCTCCTGGATCAATTGGAACTCACACATTGGAAAGGGATTTTAAGTGAGGAGACATTAGATGCACCGTATATCACGGAAAAAGCTACGACACCATTATAGTGGTTGGAGTTGTATTCAATTCTTTATAGTATTTTTAGTGTTGTCATTGATTATTAGAGTTAAAAGAAGTTATTTATTGAGTTATTAGAAGTAGGAGATTTCATCACTTCTGTATACACTTTCAATTTAGTATTTCTTTACAAATATTTGTTAATTAAATATTTTTCCATTTATAACTTCTTCTAGCTTATCCATATGGATCTGTTAGGAAGAAGTGAAGAAATCCCCGTGAGCTTCTTTTTTCTTATTCATTTATTTAGATTAGTTTATAATTAATTTTCAGGGAAATTTTATACGGAAAAGAGGAAATTGTTTCGATAATCTTTTCCTTTCTAGAAAACTTGAGGCACAAGCTTTGTAGAAGAGGAAATTTTTCTTTATTGGATTAAGAAGTTTTGAGTGCTTTCTCTTCGAGTAGTGTTATCAACCAATCTTGTAAAAGAAAAATATCCACATCTAGTTATTCTCTTTTTAGTTTTATTTTAATTAGAAGTTTTACATTCAATTTAAATCATTTCCTTGTGTCGTAGTTGTAGATTTCATTTCTTTTAAATAAACCAAAAATACAAAATCAATAGTCATGTAGTTAGTTTCTTTTAAAAGCTTGTTAAAATCTAACTAGATAGAATAAATAGTTACATTTGTTTTATTTAAATAGGAATTTAGTTAATTAAAATATTAAACTCACTTGTCCTTTATTTAAATTGTACTTCTTTCCATTATTTATTTAAAACTATAATTTAGTGTCATTTAGGAACTCAAATATAAACAACAAAGCTAGTCATAGGAATTCACGCTACCCATTCATAGCCTTGACTATCCTTTGACCAACTTAGTTAATAGGAATTCATGCTACTAGTTCATAGCCTCGATTATCCTTTAAATACATATCCACATCAATCACATCTTCCACATTTCAGTTGTCTCAACACAACCTCAAGGAGTGGAGTGCACAAGAAATCCCATGTCATTTTTCCTATGTATAGTCTCTAGTGTTAGAATTTTTCATTTTCGTGCACTTTATTTTATCTTGCTTGCAATGTGTGGAATCATCGTTAGTGGCTTACGAGAGGATGTTAAATTTCCTTCAACTTCCATTGCCTCCATCCTCCAATGGGATGTTTCTTAACTCAGATCAATGTGAAATTAAGATACAATTGTATGACCCCCCATAATTTGGATGTCAGTTTACACCAAAAATGCATTATGTAAAGTAAAAATGATTTCCATACTTGAAATAGATACTAAGGAAATATTAACTACGAATTTGATTTTACTAAGAAAATGACGTAAGTGTCTACTGATATTACATCTTATTTACAAACATAGAATAAAACTATTTTGATGACCACATCATGTTTATTTTAAACTAGAATTCTAAACACCAAAAATGACTATAAAAACTAGAATTTCTAATATAGATTAGGTCTAGAATTAGAATTGACAACATCACACCAATATTGGAATAATATTGATCAACACAATTTTACTCTAGGGTTTAGACATTTTTTATACGTAAATGCTTTTTTACAGAGATATGAACCAAGGGGTTTTTGGGGCCCCACCCTTACATTATTATATTCAACATGATTACCAAAACTAGGGTGATCAACTCTAGGGTTTAGAAATTTCAAATAGACTTTTGACAACATTTTTTTACGAAAACCTTTCATGTGACTTACACAAAATTTAAGCACACTTGCAATCTAAATCTTAAGATGGTGTAAAGCTGCTGACATTGTGTGTCTCTTTCTTATATTTTTAATAGAAAAGCGGGACATCATTATGATATCATATGAGTAAATTATGTCCTTTACATTGAGAGGTATCTACTAGAATTTTTCTCATGGGATTCTTTCAACCATATTTTTCTTTGATTTGTTGCAATTGCATATGGATACCGCTTTGATACCAAATGTGAACTTTGATTTAGATTTACACAAATTATACAAAATTTAAAATCAAATAATACTTGATAATGATAATAGATTCAATACATTCAAGAGAATATATATATATATATATATATATAACACATAAAATATAAGCTCCTATATAATAAGAGCCAATCTTCATCTTTAAATCCAAGATATATATCTCTCTAATAAATTCTCACTCCATTATTCTCTCAATATCCTAAATATCATGCAACTATATAACAAAAATATCTCATACATCTCCTATTCTAATGGCGAGTTAAACTCATGTACATCTATTACATCCGAATATGATCATGTAGTATTATTATTCTTACACAATTAATTATTCACACTACATAATTCCTAACAAGGTTTATTATTTTAATTCCTAAGACTTGACCTTGCTTGGAGAAGAGTGAATTTTGTTAGTCTATTTTTAACTTGAAGAAAAATCCAAGATTTGAGCATAATTTTGCTAGGTTTCTCTTTTGAGGCAACTCAACCACATCTCGAGACTTTGTCAAAGGGACCTCATTTGTGTTCACTCTACCTAGAGTTGTAATCTTTCATCTATTCCAAGATATGGTACTCTCTCTGCCTCATTTGGTGTCTGTTTCTATCCATAACAACAATTTCTTTAGGTCCGAACATTTGGAGACCGCCATTTCTAAAGGAAGTAAGCAAACCAACAACATGGTGAGTTGAGGAATTCGTGCACAGAGACTGGTCTATTGTTGAAGAAGCAAGTCCCCTGCTAAACAACCCAGAGTTTCTTCTTGTAACAATCAAAGGGCTTCCTTTGTCTGTACATATGCTTTCAACCTCATCTTCTTGTCCCTCATCCCAATTCAAGGACCTTCGTCTCGGATCCCATTGAATTTTTTGATAAATAAGAAATACTTCCTCATCTCAATTCGCAAGATATTGAAAGTAGTTAACACCACTAAATAGAAAGTTAACATTGAAACCATTTTAGTTGAACAAAACTATTTTAGTATAACATAAACCATAAAATCTCTTTAAAATATCATAAAATTAACCCATATGTAAATTTCCTAGATGTTTCATCAATTCATCTTTGTTTATCAAACCATTGATCTAGATGAGACCTACCCAAGTTAAGATGCCTCAAGAAATGGAAATATTAAACAATAGAGAAAGAAAATGTAAAATTGGATATTTATTTCATTGCAGCTCGGAGAGAGAGGGAGGGAGAGAGTATTGCATACAACTCTAAATTAGTACAAGCTTAGCTAAAAAAAATGTGTCGTGTATATCTAAGCCATCGGAAAACACTCATGGATTACAATAATTAGAGAAAGTTTAAGAGAGGATATGCGACCAACTAAATCCAATGAGAATATCATCCACAACATTCCCAAGTCTCTTTTGAATAGAAATATAGAGGGATTCTTTGTTCCTCATGTTCATGTCCAATAGTCCTTACTATTTCAAATGAAGATGGAATGTCGAACGCGATGATATAGAAAATTTGAAGTCTCAAGAATAATATATAGCATCCAAAATCTTGCAGAAATAGAATAAACATCTCTACCAAATCTTCAAGAAATAGAATAAAACACAATTTCCAACAATGAAAACCAACACATGTCATACAAGGACAACACACATGGGACATAAATTAAAAGTAGATTAGAGCTCTAGGGGAGTAAATGGTGGAGGCTTCAATAACCAATGGCATGTCATAAGTTATAATAGTTGGTCATTCACTTCATCATAGGTGGTGTAAAGGCAATCCATCTCGCCATTATCGTTTTCCTAAAAGTTCGTTAACCACTTAGAAAAAAAGGAAGGTTAGTGTTTTTAATGCAAGATGTTATATTTTAAATTAGTTTCTATATTGACTATAAAAACATGTAAATTAAATATCATTATATTTATTTTATGTTGGATGATAAAACCTCAATCGCAAGAATATAATTTTTAACATGTAATTTTAGTACCTTTCAAAAATTGCCTTAGGAAATGAATGTGGGGTGGTCATTCCAATATGAAATTTGTAAGTTGAAAACATCCCAATATATAAAAAGGCATTCTCAAATATTAAAATTTAATGTAAATATATGTGAATAGAGACTCTTAAATTTAATGTATATGTGAATATAGATCCCGTGGTTGGAGAAGTTGGTGGGCACCTCCATTTTTTTAATTATTGGCAAATAGTTTTTTGAAAGGGACTATACCCTTGTACAATAGGGCTCAAAATCTAGATTTTACCATATCAGCATTACAAAAAGTGATCAAAATAAAGATAAAACCAATAAGCCCAACAACAGAATACAATCTGCCAAGAACAAAACCTGAAACGACAATCCAACAACTCTAAAACAAGCTAATAAACAACATCCGAATAGCAAAACAATGCTGCTTTAGCAGATGAGATAATAGCGACCCAATGAACCCAGATGTAACAATGATAGAAAACAAAGGGACAAGAATCATGCCTTGTCCGAGACGGTGGGGGATTTAGATTTAGCATATCCCTTCTTTTTCTTATCCACCACTATCCATTCCTCATTTACTTCTTCCTTTGAAATCGGAAAAAAAAATTCAAGTGACTTGATAGGGATGTGACCTGATTTGAAAAACGTGTGTTGTATTTTTTTCACTTTTAAAAGTTTCCAAAGATCGTGATTTTCTTAACCAATTTTAAGTATTCTTAACTCCAAAATTGATTAAATTATGATTATTATGCATCCATAGAAGTGCGGAAAACTTGTGTAGCAAATAAATAATCGAATTGAAAACATTGGGATAACAAACAAGATTGTTTTTGGGTTTGGAAATTCCTACGTCCCAGGTTGAGATTGAACCGATGCATTAATCATATTGAAATGCAAGTACAATAACTATTACAAACAACCAATAATGAATCAAAACCTACAAATGAGATGATCATTGTCCCAAGAACTCTAAAAATAGTATGGTCCCAAGAACGACGATGTGGTCCCTACAGTGTTTTCACAATGTGATCTCTAGAGTATCCCCTATATGTGTTAGAAAAACACCTACACATGGAGATTTAAAAAATTATATGATAACAAATTATATATCTGAGATCATCTCTGAATTCTGAACATTTTTCATGTTTACACCAAGTCAGATGTCGGACTTGTGCATTGAAATTCGTATTTTCCAACTAGCTATCTTGTAGATCCTTGTTAAAATCTGCATTCAAAGCTTCCTAAAATAGGTTAAAACATAAAAAAAAAAGATCAAATATTACATCATTGGAATCATCTCAAAATTTCCTTCATTTCATCTTTTTATCTAGAAATGGAGTGCCCAATGTTCGAGTGCAAGGCCTTGAAAATGGCGTTTCTCTCGGGAAAATTTTCCTGGTCCTTAAGAACCTTTTGCACATCTTCCTTTATAAGTAGAAGCGCCCCATTTATAACTACTTGTGATCCCTTGGCAGGTTGGCTGGTGGATTGGATTTAGACCCATGAGGTCAAGGGATCAAATCTCGCCTCCTATTGTCTTGCCACGGATTTTGCTTTTTAAATGGGATCAAATCCCAATTCAGCGCATGTATATCCCACATTTTGTGGGTTGATAAAGTTTAAGGCTTTAATAATCCTTTTCCATGCATTGTTTGAAGTGGTCATGGGACCACATGGGCTTAACCGCCCCCACCTCTTTCTCCTCACGTGGAAGCTTCCACTACAACCGCTTCACTCCTTCCTTCCACGTGGAACATCCATGCATGGCTTAATGTTGGCGGTTTAGTAGGTAAGTGGAGGATGGTTTAATACTAATGTATAAACATTAATATATATATGTGTGTGTGTGTGTGTGTGTGTGTGTGTGTGTGTGTGTGTGTGTGTGGCATTTGTAAGTGGACTTACCAGTAAATATAATTTCGACCCATGTAATGTGGTATGAAAATAATTAACTCATAGATAGTATATATTCCACTTGTCATCTCCCAAGGTGCAAATTGATTGAAAACCAACAAACAACTCCCTTTTGCCTTTTCACCACGTGTCAAAAAGTAGGAGTGCGATTGGTCCATTATTGACGGAATTGACTAGAGTTGACTTTCCCATTGACAAACTTTGACGGACATAACTAGAGCTGGATGTCTATTTGTCACATTCTTACATCGTTGGAAAGCTCTCGAGATGATCTTCACAATGACACCATTTAGGGATGTTTAGGAAATTTTATAAATGATCCCACGATCGGTGACCCACAAGAAAGGGGTCGAACCACCATTTATCACTAGCGCCAAGCCCTAAAGAGAATAGTCTAGAGGTAACTTCTTTGTATTGTTAAAAGAACCATCCACGAAAAGTGAGTCCACATGTAGGGTGCCAAATTCTAACCGGGTCTGAATGAGTATTGATTTTTAAATGTTGGGGTAGAGAATCCTTCCACCATGCGGAGTTTGGTCTTCGTTCGGAATTTCCACAATCTTCCGTAATATGACCATTTTGAAGCAACACCTACATATAAAAGTGAGTCTTTTGAGTCTAATCTCTCGCACCCAAAGTCTTTCACCGATCTGAAAGATTGATTTTTTCTAGTAAGACTTGGGAGGTATCAAGATCTATAAGGATTCAAGCATAAGTAGTATGGGTTTAAATAGAGGTATTATCATCAATTGTTGCACATGAGCCTAGAGTATCCCCTAGAGAAATCAAACAAGACTTGTTCCGAGCTGAAACGGAGTCCGACAAGTGAACCAAAACCAAGTAGGTGTTAAAAGAGTCTTCTAAAAGATCAAAAGACGGATGCCATGGCTTGTACATGATCCTGTGTTTACCCCAAACTCAATGTTGGCTAAAAATTAAATCTCTATCTTATGTTGAATCTATAAAGGGTTTTAAAGTTGGGAAATGAAATATGCTTTAGCACAAGCATAAAGCTTAATCTTACCTTGTATCTTTTCTCTCCATCTTTGGAGCTTTGTAACCTCTCCTTCGGGTCATGTAATGAGAAATTTTAGGCCAATACTTGTGAAACCGCAATGCATATCAGATCCAACTCCCGAGGAAAGATTTTCCTCCTGGATAAGAACCTTTCTCAAGTAGATCCTCCTCTATTTTCATCTCGTCAATGTATCCCGAGAGGGTTTCAAGAGCTTATTAGATCTTGCACTAGTCTTTGATTAAACTTGAAACAACATCAATAAAGGAAGGGCCACTCGACCCATGGGTTTCTCCCTTGTTTCCTTGCTCATGTTGAGAATCGATTTTGGTGTCAACTAACTGAATAGAGGGATGATGAATCAGCCGCACAATGTTAGTTCTTTGCGAGTTGTGAACATGCCCAAGGTGGTGGAGCACAACATGGTCATGTCCGGTGGCTTCATCAGCCTATGCTCCATGTTGTGCAATGCCAGTCCGAAATTTCTATTTCTTGAAGTAGTTAAGAGTTAGCTATGTTGTCCAAACAAAGAAGAGGCGGCCTCTTCCAGTCCTTTTTGGATATATTTGGTCTTGGGATGTATAGCTACTCCAATTCAATAGTTCTTTACCGATTGTCTCTAAATTGTGGGAAATTAAATATTATCATGTAAAATGACATTTCCCATTGTTTTTATTAATAGTATGTCATATATTCTCAATCAATCAATGTTGGATTTTGCAAGGTGTTTAGAGTTTTTAGTCATTTTAGATGTCAAAATACAACCACTTTTAAAATATGACTATCATGATTTATTGACAAATATATAATTTAAACATCAAAATGACGTGTATATTAAAAATTTGACACACACACACACACACATATGAAATTTAATAAATTAAATATTAAATAAACATTATACATTATAATTTTGTGAGATTCATGACAAATATAACATAAATGAAAATGGAAACTTTGGAATGTAAATAAAATAAAAAAATAATACAATTATCTTAATATCTAATTATTTTGAAATATAAATATATGCATATCTCATTGATAAAATAAACATCCATAATTTTTATTTTTAATTAGTTTTGTTTGAGTTCTTTTTTAGATTTATTTGATTTCTTGTTTAGCTGTATTTTATTTATTTTGATTTGTAAATTTGTATTATTATTTTTCATTTGTTGGATTTCTTACCAAAAAAAGATTGGATAATAGACTATATTTATTGGATTTGAGATTTTGCAATAAAGGTGAAATTAGAATATTGGTCTTACAAGCCTAGAAGTTAGAAGGTGGAAATGGAACTCATTTTCTACATAATTGCAAGTTTGCATTGAGTGATTCATTTATATCATTTTGATAAAATTTGTTTTAAATTTGTAATTTAAAATTATGTTTTAATATTCTCATGAACTCTAATGATGTTTATGGATCTTCAAATTGATTAGTGTAACATCAATTTTTTTGGGAAAAAATGAATATGTGAAAAACTATGAAATTGATTAGTCCAATATATTATCCATAATTAAATAAAATTCGCATAACTATGAGAGAATATTACAAAGAAAACCAACATTAAAAAAATTTAAACTCAATTTAGGTATTTTCTAATAGTTATTATAAAAATTGATATTTTTTTGTTAAACCTATTTTTAGGAAAGTAATATCACACAATTCTTCATCTTAGATGCCAATGTTTGATGGGTATCCATTTCGCCAAATTCATCCGTGGCACAATTCCGGCCTCATCCTTTTTTATAGTATCTTCAAGCATTTGCCTTAACAAGAATTGAACCATGGTGGGCTCTTTGTGAGCCAAGTAACTTCACCAATAGGCCAATAACTGTTCGATTTGATATACATATTAAATTTTAAACATAAAATGACATCCATATAATTTTATACAACGTCAAACAATTTTACTATGACATGTAACATTGAACGTCAAAATCCACCACTAAATCTCAATAGATGAGTCTCTGCAATTATATATATTTTCACATTTATATCTATATATAATTGGTATATCGATTGTAGACATGAAATATATTTTGTCGGAAGGTATCCACATTTGAAGATGCCTCTGCTGGAAAGTGTCAAATTTCGGCAACCTTTTCCAGCAGTCAATTTCGTCATCATGACTACCATTTTACAACTGCACTACTTAGTGACATCCCCCCTACATCATTATCTGCTCTACCATATAGCTGAAAAAAAAATTCTCCTTATTACTTATCCTCCTCTCATGGCTGAATTCGTGAAATATGCCTTGGGATTATTTAATGTCCTCTGTATACTTTCGATGGCCAGTGGATCAATTACTGTAAGGGTATGAATTTTCTCTATTTTCTCTGACCTCCATTGTAGGATTATTACTTTCAATGAAATTCCAAACCACCAACAAGATAAAATTAAAAAAATGAAGCGGTTGTTGTTCAATGGTGAGGTGTAGAGCCCACCAGGTTCCATTCTTACGTTGAGGATTATGACTCTAAAAGACATAATTGGAATGAATGTTGAAAGTGTATACACAGAGATATGCAATATAGAAAAATTAAAAATTGGGGAAAATAAACCCCAAATCACTCTATTACTTTGAATTGAAGTCGTTGCATATCAGAATTTAGAAAACTTTCACAAATTTAAAATACAAACCCTCGGCTGTTGTTTTTCAAACATATGTTGATTTTTAAAATAACGTGGAAAATGTGGAATCCCTAATTTGTTTTGCTATTCAATAGGTGTTTACTAATGATTGTCTCAGTCAGGCCAAAAAAACTAATTCTCCATTGTTATCCTCCTCTCACATGGTTGAATTTGTGAAATATGCAGCGGGAAAAATGGAGCATGAAAACTCCTATTGTGTACACTCAAACACGCAACAAATTTGTTATGAAACATCAAATTGTTCTGGAAGTTAGTTGCAAACAATTTTTCCCTCTTCATCAACTCTTCCTGCATAACTGCGCTTCAACAATCCTCTTCTAATCAGGATAATTATTACCCTCACCGTATTCCACAATTGCCTCTTCATTGACATTGTTTCACCAAATGTGATCAACCGGTGACCAACCTGATCAATTGGCTCTCTGTGGAATGCAGTTTGGGCATATCTCCCTTGGCACCTGCAACTTCAACATTTGCCAAAAGTCATACTTCCATAATGTTTTGACGGATGCCATGCCCCTGTTAGAAAGCTTCTATTGTTGCACACGTTGGTAGCAGATGCTTAGAAAAGGTAATCCGATCAGATTGGAGACCTGGGATTACATTTGGCGAAACAATTTTAATGTTGTGTGAGGAAGCACATGTCTTCTGTTATCTATGCAACCGTGTTTAGGCATTTAGTCAAAACACCACACTCAAATCTTGGTTGTTGCAGTCGGTGAAACAATGCCAATGCCCGTCGAAAAAGTCAAAGCAACTAAACAGAGGTATTTTAAAGATTAAAATGTGATAATATAATTCAAGGTCTTTTAAAAGTTGATTAATTGTTACAAGTTTGTTAAGTTATTTCAATTATGAAAACTTGTAAAAAAACAAAAACGTATTATATGTGTTTGTTGAGTTTATTTATCGAATAAAGTTTTTTTATGATGTTATTGCCTCAAATTATTGTTGAAGTCGACATAAAAGTGTGTATGGATTTTCAAGGTTATGTTTACAATTTGAGAAAAAATCTACAACAGAGTTAGATGAGTGATGGAAAATGCCAATCCCTAGCCTTGAAAAACATGTTGCCCGCATCCAAGGGTCGATACTCCCTATGAGGCTAGTCTTTAAAGTGCATTGGTAAGGATATTCACAAAATAGGGTTGTTGAATACATCTTGGGAACATTTAAATGCCAAAATAGGAGCTTTAGTAGATAAATGCTAGGTTTTGGCTAAATGACGGAACGTGATATATTTTTAGCACACATCATAATTACAACTTACAAAAAACACGGTCATCTTCAAGAGCCATTGTGATTGTTCCATCAAATGCAACAAATAGATATTTAACCCAATCAACTCACCTTTACGAACATACTCGTGGGCCATAGCAAAATAAGAACTTTGTAACAACGTATGGACATCTGTCATGGCATAATAGGTAGTCACAACTCATTACATTGCTCTATCTCCTTCCCATCACACAAATATCAAACAATTTGAGATAACATATATTTCATGACAAATTACAACCCATGTGCAATTGCTAGTTTTACCATCTATAATGAACTAACTATACAATGACGGTATTGTATGTATACATACGAAAAAACGATATTAGGGACAGGGAAAACCGAATACAATCAACTAATAGAGTGAATCTTATTCAACATTTCGAACCTGGGTGACTCGTGATACAAAGGAGATGTATCTAATTTTTGTTGTGGTTCAAGAGATCATTGATGCCAACAGAAACAAATAACACGAACGTCAAGCATGCAGATATGACCACAAAAATTATCGGTTCTTTCAATCATTATTTCGCTTCTTGAGAATGATTAAGAATATTGCTATAATTCAGCCTTAATTGCGCCTCCTGTATAATCTTCTTATACACCAAATAAAAAGGCAGTCCTAAAATTATACAGATAGCCCATATTGACATCAGAAATAATACTGGAGTCAGGGACACAAACCTTTCACCGCTAAAAATAATGGTGACAGAGATTCCTAGGGATGCAAGCAAAAACTGGATGTATTTCCACTTTTGTTTCCCTGCTGTAGCAATTTGTTCATCTAGCTGGGGAAGTTGGCGGCCGCCTCCATTAATGGCAGGTAGCGGTTGATCAGGTTGAGGATCGGCTGTGACCTCAACTGACTGAAACGATGAGTCCGCCACAGCCATCCTAGTTGTTTGGAAAGAGTTGTGGAAAAGCACAAATGCTAATTTCACAAGAAAACGATAATGAATATCAAAGAGCTTGCAAACATTAGAGGCGCCAAATGCAGAGTTGTGTGTGAATGGCTTGCCCGGTAAACTTATATGGTTTGCAGATTTTTTTATGTTTTTTTGTTATGCGCGAAATGTGAATGGCGAAACTTGGGAGAAGTTACTACTCGCCGGGAGGACGGCCGCGTCATAGTCATGGCATCGAATCTCTTGACTTAAGTTGGATTCGACTGTGTGAAGATCAAATCTAGGCCCTTCATCTTCTGAAAACCAATTCCAAATTAATAATTTTAAACCAGTGGGGAAACGGACAATATGTCATCAAATCTAGGCCCTTAATCCTGTCAAAAGCAATTCGATGGCATCAAATCTAGGCCCTTAATTCTTTCCATGCCCGTACTGTATACGCAGCATTAACATGTCGGGATGGCGACTGGTTTGACAAATTATAAACGCAAACGACCGTCGCCGCTACCAATGATCAGAATGCCCTGACCATATCGAATCTAGAATATGTACAAAAACATGCACGAAAAAATTGCAAATGATCGGTGTTGACCATGCCGCCCCAATGATCATTGGCACTCTGCACACGTTTGGGAAATTCAATTGTTAAATGTCATTAGAATAAAAGGTCATGTTGCCAGTTATCTTGATAGCCGGTTAAGGAGGCGAAAGGAGAGGACCACATGTTAAGGAGGCGGTTGCTGAAGCCAGCCTGCAATTACCGCAATGTTAAGGAGGTTTGGCTTATCTAGCACAAACAAATGCTATGGGCCCCACACTCTGCACCAATCAAAAAATCAAAATAAATTAATGCTGATTTTTATTTATTGTGTCATTGGTATAGAGTGTGGGTCCCATGGCATTTGCGCATGCTAGATAAGGATCACCTTAGGTGGATAAGAGGAATACCATTCCTCTCCTATACTAAGTATAAATGACTCAATAAGGCAAGCAATCCAACCAAAAGAAAAGTGTCCAAACCAATCCAAGAAAAGTGCAAGATGAACCATGAGTTGAGCGAGCAGATGCAAAGATGGCGCAAAAGAGTAGAGCATATGGTAGTTCGTATGATTTTCGCTTCCTTTCTCTTATTTAAATGTTTTCGATGTGCATATATACCCGACACTGATCGCCCATTAGTGATTGTGTCGGCGAGGAAAAAATCAAATCTTTCAACTCGATCCCGTGAGTGATTGGAGTCACCATGGATGATAAAATGCAATGTGAAGTGAAAATAGGTGTCGTGGATCAAGTAAGTGGATGAACAAGGTGCCAAGATGTCGAGATGCAAGGAAAGGTCATGAATGCTGATGTGTATGAGGCCTCTTGAGGGACAAGGATAAATAATGCAAGGAAAACTAAGGCCGGGACCAAATAGCTATACACTCTCGTGTGTATTGCCTCTAACCCATAATGGTTAAGTGAATAACCATTCCCCATTCTCGATATGTTCCTTAAGGCACCCACTCAAGAAATAATGCATCGTTGACCCTTATATGCACAAGGAAGTTCTTAGTAATAGGTATGAAAGATGAAAAGTGACAAATTAAGTGTATACATAAGCCTAAGCCGTTGATCACCATATGTCACAATAGCGCAACATGGGGTGGTCAACTGAAAGAAAAAGTATGTAACACCGAGATCGAAAACAAATATTGAAAGTAAGCACATAAAAAATGTTGAAAGTACTAGCTGAAAATAAATATACCCACTAATGCATACCTAATATTGTTGCTCGTCTCCTGCCATGTGCGGGTGCAATCCATGCTACAAGAACCCTGGAAAAGTAAAACTAAAAGGAAACACTAGAGGATCATCAGTAAAATAAGATATAAATTACCTAGCTAGGGGCCATGGGATGGATGTTGTGATGTCGTGTCGAGATGTCCTAATGGTGATATGGAGATCATAGATGATATAACCAAACAACGGGTAGAATGTTGAAAAGTGCACAAAACCATATGGTAGAAGCTACAAAGATAAATTGTCATAAACCCAAAGGTGTAAATAAAGAGAAAATGGATTATTAGCCCAAAGGGAGGATAACAATGCTGAAAAGCGTAAAAAACCATGAGGTAGATGTTATAATGATAAGGTTATCATTGGAAAAATGTTGGGAAGTAATGAATTTGAGAAGAAAGGACGAAAGATGGTAAGCGAGTACCAAAACTCCGAGGCCCTTCATGTATGGAACTTTTTAGGAATTGAGAATTTGTAACACCCACTAATTCACGACACAAAGACCAACATAGCAAAGTACAAGATATTTTTTTTTACTTGTTTGATGTACAAAACGACACAACAGGTGGTCACAAAGGTTATGACTAACTCTTCAAACAACTTGACTCAACGATGACCTTATGGACAACATGGAAACAACTAACACCCATCAAGGACAATTCACTTTACTCTTTGACAAGGCACCATGAAACAACTCAACCACAATACACAGTCATAGTTGGATACACTCCATGGTTTACAATCCCTTAAGGTTATGCATTTACCAAAAATGTTTTTCAAAACTGCCTTAACAATCTACAAGATTCATGTTTGGTTTGAGCATTCTTCTCACAAAGGTGAACTTATTACTTTGGTAATCTAGACTAACTAGCCAAAACACAAGATTTCTGAAAGAGGTTCAACTAAAGACTGGAAAAGCTAACAAAATTCATTTGACCAAAAGGGACACCTTTCATCTCTCACAAGTTGCATAAACATGCCCGAGCTGAAAATCTTGATCCGGACCTCCATTGCACAAGCGATGAGCGTAAGCTCTAATTAACTGAAGTGGAGTGCCATTACAACAGTTATCAAAACATCCTACAAAACACCAAGAGAGAGAAAGTCATCCTTAGCGCAGATAGATTATCTTCTTGCGGGGCACACAGAAGAAATTTCCTCGCGGGAAGAGAGGCATGGGAGAAACTCTTTTCTCTCGAGACACGCAAGATGGGCATTGAAGAGACTCCTTCTTCTTTCGGGCGCACAAGACGAGCATAGAAGAGACTCATTATCTCTCGAGCACGTAAGATGGGCGTGAAAGAGACTTAGTTTCTCATGGGCATGCAAGACGGGCACACAAGGAGCTCTGGGCATGCAAGACGGGCGTGCAAGGGGCTTTTCCTCTTCTGCGAACTTTAGAAAGGCATAAATTTTGATAGGAAAATCCGTTTTTGGAAAACGAGGACTTTTTGAAAATCTCTCAACATCCTCTTTACACAAAGAATCTTAATAATTTAATTTGGATAAATTTTAAGGGTCAATTTTGAGAAAACGCTCTGCAAGATTATAAAATGAAAAATGGTAACATTCGACTTATAAAATTTTGTTCAATTCGACCTCCCTCCTTTCTCAACATGCCAAACAGACATAGAGGGTTGCTCTTAGAGGAATTTAGGATGGATTGCAAGGTATAATTTTGTTGATTGAAGATCAATTGAAATTTCTCAATTTTGACAGCGAAACGATTGTAGTTTTGCCTTTGTTCGATTTGAAAGGATCCTTAACCATTTATTAAGTGGTTTAGTTTGTTTGGGGCACCTTAATCATATTAATTTCAATTCAATGTTTCATTTTATTTTTCATTGTTGAGGGGTCATTCTGTGCATTTTGAATAAAATAATTACCAGTTTGATAAGTTGTCTAACAGAGCTCTACAACTTCAAATTCGAATTGATCTATTTGCATTTACTAAGCTTAAACCATGAATTCATTCCAAATAGATCTAACATACTAAGTTGATTTAAATCAAAATGCGCAAAAAGCCAAAAGATATAGTTCTGATTTCCAAATCATACTTTTCAAAAGAACAGAGTAATGTATTTTCTTCATCCGTATTTCACTTTTCAACTTTCCAAATAGATATTTCAAAATACATTCAACAATCATATTTCAATACCTAATAATGCCATTTGAGTAAAGTAATACAATCTTTTATTGATTCAAAAAGATACCTTTACAACTTCTTCTTTCATTTCATTCCCAAGGACAGAATACAAATCTTTCTTTTCTTTCATTCAAAAATAGAAAACAGAGTGCATCTCTTTCACATTTCGAATTATAACTTTCATAGCCAATACAGAACATATTTCCATCACAAAATATATTACATTTTCATCCACTTCTAGTGGGAAAAAGGTTTTACAAATAGAACTCTCACAAGGGACTGTCAAAACTGTCTTTTCCTTTGCTCTAAAATAAAGCAACATGAAGATCCTCCATTTATTTCAATTTGATCACAACAAAGGCAGGGGAAAGGCAACACTCTCCACCCAACCAAGACATCCAATGAAAGGAGAATCCATCCTTCTTCATTGGCCCCTAAGCCCCAACCACAATGCAATAAGAAATGTGTTTCAACACATGGCAACAACATGCTTCCACAACACAAAGGCAATCTTTCAACATGCACATTTCATATTAAAACACAGTCCAAAACAAAACAACAATTTTACAACCACCTGAAAGACAACAAACAAAACTCAGGCTTCTTCATGCAAGCCAAAGGAGCAAGAAACTATGGGGGATGCTACTTATGCCTCCCAAGGGACAATGAGTATAACCACCTGAGAACAAACGACCAAAATATAACATTTCAAATCCTTGACATGCCCTTATGCCTCCCCAAGTACCCCTTATTCCTCACATTTCCTTATGCCTCCCCAACCTCTTATGACACCCCATAATGAGTAAAGAAATGCAAGCTATTTCTTTGTAAGGTGGAACCCAAATCCCAACTCCCTCCACACTTATACCTCCCACAAAATAAACCCCATAGCCTTCTCCTACACCATTCCTAGGCCATCTACCCAACATCCCACAAACAATAACAAACATACAAGCATTTACATATTCATAAAAGGGAAAAGAAGAGCATTTCCAAGAGCCAAGCTCTTACCTCTCCATGATGGAGTTTGTTCCAAGTTCAAAACAACAAGCTTTCCAATGCAAAATAGTCCAAGAGATCAACAATCTACAAGCATGCAACAATCTCCAGTCTTCTCCAAAAGCAAGAGCTCTCCAAAACCCCAAAATAAGTCTCCCAAAATGAAGTGATAAAAGTGGAGCAACCCAAAAACAAGCTAAGGAATTCCAATAAATAGAAGAGGGAAGAGAAGAGGATGAGGTGGATCCATGTAGGATGCCACATCACACATCCTCAACCCCAACACAAAAGTCAACTTCATTCTCCAATGCATAATCAATAAGTAGGTGAATAATATGACAGTTTTACTTACACACTCAAATCAAACCCACACCCCAAAGGACTGAAATTAAAACATGTAAGAAAAGTGCAATAAAACAATCAACATGACTTACAAAAATGCATAAAGAAAGTCTAAATTTAACTCTCCAACCATAGGTAAGGTTGGTATACAAATTTAAGAGGCATGGGACAAGTTTAACTTGTCCCACAAGCCTCCAAAATCAGCCTCCAAGGACAAATTCGAATTTCAAAGAAGATGAAGTGTTTCTTACTCCAAAATCAACTTACATATCTCTTACACATTACTTACACATTTCTTACAACATTTTAATTCAAGGCCAACAACTCTATTAAATTAATTTCTTATGACATATTTTAATTAATTAACTTAACAATATGATTACTCACAATATTACACACCATTTAATAAATAATGAAAGGGGTCAATGCACCACAAAATAAACATATGCAAACATTAACAAAGGAACCAAATAAAAGAAAAATACATAAAATCCCTTGGTCACATTTAAAGGTGATCCCCCATGGGAATCCCTAACACAAAAAAACACACACAAACAAATATAGTTGCCATGGTGACCTTGTTGAATTCATATAGAATTCCAAAGTGGTTTTTCCCAATCCTGATGTGTGTTGTGATATTTTAACTGCAAAACATAAATACCTCCTTTGGCCTCGTGGCCGCATCATAACATCCAAATGAATATAATATACTTGAAAGTCATCAATATATATGTGAATCACAACAATCATCAAGCCAATCAACGAGTGTCACTTAAAATTTAATCAACCACTATATCATCATCAATTTTAATTAAATTTTCATTTTCTACATCTACTCAAAATATCTAAATATCACATGTCCGAACAATATTTATAATGTAACCATGTCGGACAATGTATCAACATCAATATATAAAATGTCTCTAATAATCATCATGCATCATATATGAATCAGAGTCAACAATAATCCATGCTCTAACATCTAATCATCATACTAAATCAAAACTATAATAATGTCCATTATACGAGTCATGAGTGTCATGATAAGTATCAAAAGTTTTCAAAGGGATGTGGGCACTACAAAATTTATTGGTTCTTTGAAGATGTGGCCTTCATTAGTTTGAAGACAATATGTATTAGGACCTATGATATCCTTGATGAGGTAGGGACCCCACTATTTCTGAGTGTATTTACCTTCTTTGTCATGTGTATAATCAAGTTTAAGGACAAGGTAACCTACATTGAAATTACATGGACGAACAAGTAGGTTAAATGTTGTTTGACCATGTGTTTCTTATGTTTCAGATTGCGAGTGTATGCTCTGTCACATTTCTCTTCTACTAGGTCTAGGTCATGGATATGGGCTTCACGAAGTTCCTCATCCGGAATGATTCCATGAAGGGAAATGTGAAGTGAAGGGAGATCCATCTCGAGTGGAAGGAAAACATCATCTCCATAAGTAAGTGAAAAGGACGTTGCCCCGGTGGTCGTATAGACATTGGTGCGGTATGCCCATAATGCATGATATAAATTTGTATGTCAATCTGTTTGTGATTCACGGATTGTATTTTCTAATATTTTATTGTGTATCTTGTTTGTAAACTCATATTTTATGTTGCATTGAGGGTGATATGGTGTTGACAATCAATGTTTGATTTTGAATTTAAGACAAAGATGCTTCATTTCTTTGCATTTGAAGCTCCCACTATTATTAAATATGATGGTGTGAGGAATTACAAAGTGGAAAATTATTTAGGGGAATGGAAAAGTCATCGTGAAATTGGAAAGGTTAGAACTTTTTACAAAGGCATGAGTGTCGATTCTATTATAGGCTAATAGGAACCCATATGTATGCACTTACGTGTAGTAAAACAACCGCTATAATGGCCACCACAAGTGCCCCAATATTCCTCTTCAAGATAAAGGAACCTCATCTTTATTAACACATCGGAGTAAGGTACGATTGAAATTAAATGATAATATAATATGTCATTTTTAAGTATGTATTTGATGACCTTATTGGGTATGTGTAGGCATGTTCGTGGATCAAGTATTGTCTAGGTAAGTTGTGTGTTGTATGAATTGGTAGATGTCACCATACCAAGGGTCATGTATAACGCCATATGGCTCAATTTGATAGATGTCCCGGAGGTTTGGAGGAGGTGGAGTGGCTGGGGTTTGAAGGAATTATATTATAAGAGTGTTGTCATGAGAATCAAAATGTGATTTGAAATGGGGTGGCAAACATGGCCAAAGAATCAGCCAAGGCATTCTATTTGTACAGGATTTATTCGATGGTCAATGGAGTGAAGGATGATGTCAACTCTTGGTTGAAGTCATGGTAATCCTTTAGGTTTTCATTGTGACATTGATATGTACCACTAACTTACCGACACACCAATTAATAATCCCCATGGCATGAAGGTAAGAGGCGTTCTTGTCTAAGGTGGCATGTATGCTTGGGATAAGATCCTCATATTCTTCCATATTATTGGTGACCTCGAAATTGGGTCGATAGGAAGAGGGAGGATATGGCGGAGGATCGGTGGGTACATAACCTAGCCCATCTCCTTGGATATTCTTTGCTTGATCGAATGTAGTATCCATGTGTCCTCATGGAGATCAATGGTGATCTCCTCCTCAATGATTTTGTCCATTGGTTTGGTTTTAGGTGGGGGAGGCACTTAAACACTCTCATTAGAGAACTATGCCTAAAGATATTCTTTGAAGCTATAATAATAGTTTTTATGGAAATGTCATCGATATGCCCTCAATGAGGAATATTTCTTCATCGAGTAATGCATCATGGATAGGTTAAGGTACAAATATGGGGGTGATATTAGATTAGTATGCTATGACTTGGCCCTTTACTACCTATCATGTGATGATATGAAGGTAAAACTCCATAAGGAGGGCCATCCACTTCCCGATGCAATCCATCGGGAGGAGAATATGCGATAATAAATGTCATGAAAGGATTTATATGGAAAATGAGCGTAGGTAGTTTGATATAGCATGTAATGACATAATTTTATAGCTGCAAAATAAATGACTATAAAATACCACTCGATGTAAGTGTATCGAGATCTATAGTCTAGTAAGGCTTGGCTAATATAATAGAAGACATGTTCCTTATATTTCTCATCCTCCTGTGCTAGTATCTCCCTATGTACACCAAAATGGAATAGGTATATATCAGCAAAGGATGATCTAGCAAAGGAGGTTACTGAGGTTGGTAATGAGGATATAGATTATTTCATATTATCGAAAGCTTGTTGGTAGTCTTTGGTCCATTCTAGTTTGGTAGATTTTCAAAGAAGCATATTTATGGCATGATTGCAATAGGTAAATTTGGGGAAAAATCATCGGATTTCTCCAAGCCTCCTTAGAAAGGTTCGTATGTCACCTATGGAGAAATTTCATGGAATGTCGAGGATATATTTTATATTTGTTATGTTGACATTGATATCATGCTTAGATACTAAGAAGCCTAGGATTTTCCCCATGTCACCCTGAATATGCACTTTCCTAGATTGAGGCGAACCTTGTATTTGCAAAGGTGTCCCAAGACAATGTGTAAGTCATGAGCATGATCATCAATGTGTCTAGATTTGATGAGTACATCATCGACGAAGGCTCGACTAGTTTTTGAATGAGATCATGAAATAAGTATGTCATGGCAAATTTATATGTTGCGCGACATTCTTCATTACAAAGGGTATTTTCACATAATAGTAAGTTCCCCATTGCGTAGTAAAGGTAGTCTTGTGCTGATCTTCTAGAGAAATATAAATTTGGTTGTACTTGGAGATCCCATCATTGAGAGATACCATTTCATACCCTGTCATGGCATCGATGATGGTTTCGGTGGAGGGTAAAGGAAAGTTATCGTTAGGGAAAGCTAGGTTAAGATTTTGAAATTCAATGCAAATACGTATGGAAAAGGTATCCTTCTTCTGAACTGGGATGATATATGACACCCATTCATAATAATCTACCATATGAATGCATTTTGCATCGAAGAGATTGATGATTTCTTTATGACATAAATAATTGATTTTGGGAGGGATTTTTCTTATCTTTTGTCATACATGAGAGACATTAGGATAGGTAATGATGTTGTGGGGAGATGATTTTAGGATCAATTCCATGCATATTGGCATATCCCCATGTGAATACTTCTTTATGTTTCGTAATACTTTTATGTGATGTTCACGTAAATGGGGACAACAACCACTAAACATGACCACATGTTTGGGATAATCATCGAGATGTACACTAATGGTTGATTCATCCAACATAGAATTATTGGCTTAAAATGATATGGAGCCTCTAGTAATTTAGCTACTTCACCCTAGATAGGGTCGATAGTAGCAACATAGTTTTCAAAATACATAGGTGTTTTGGAGAATTCCCCAACTTATGCTGGTGTACATGGAGCTTTTATTATCGGGAATACAAGATTTCTAGAATATAATCATCATTATCCAAGGTAGGGAGGGGTCCATGATATTCTACATCGATTTTAAGGCCTATATATCGCCTACCGTCTCTATGTTGGCTAGAGTTTGTTTGTCATACGTCTAATACCGTAGTGTCTAAGGTTATATATTTAGGTGCATAATCAACAATGTCTATACTAGGAGCATCGGGACTAGTGCCAAGTGCGAGAGGATGGCTTAGAGGGTAGTGCGAGTGGTGGAGGTCTTTGTTAGAGTGTGACATGAAGCATAGTCAGAGATATGCTCTATGACCCAAGGAGTGTCAAGGAGTGGCAGATTAGTGTGAGGGACATAAGGAAATGTCTCTTCCTCATCCTCATTATTACTAGTGTCATAGATAGGTTATTCATATGATGCGTTAATGGTATTAATTTTGATTTGAGAGGATCGCAATCATGCTAGGCACATTCGTATTGTAATACTTCCAAGTTTTGAGACTCATCTTGTGAAATGATGTAATCTTCATCAAAGGAAATATTGTTTCCTTTAATATTAGGCACCTCATTGTTAGTGAAACATCGATCCTGCTAAAATATCATTATAAAAGGTGGGGTGATCATAAAACAGTTCTGTTACTCCTAGTTCATTACATTCTAAGTGATTGGAGGTTGAGACACCGGTCATTGGATCTTCCGTATCATTATTAGGTGGAAATCAATCTTGAGGTGAGAGGACATGAGGTAATTGATGTATGATATCATCAGGTAAACTTCTTTTGTTGACTGTTTTGAAGATCATTAGGTTCATCATCATCTAAATCTATTAGTGTGATTTGGATTTTGGACCAAAGATCAAATAAATCTAGGTAGGGAATAATTTGGATCTCGGGGAGAAGTTGGCATTAAGAAAGGTTCATTAGGGAAGGGTGTTGGGAAGGGTTCATTATAGGAAAGTGGGACGATCGGAACAATGATCTTGGTACGGTTTGTTTTAGGTTCAACTATGATGGGAATCCAAATGCATCCTACAGATTTTGCTAGGTTTTTTCAAATCCATGAAAAATAAAATGGGTAGGCTTGATTTTGTTGATAGAGTATCTAAGATTTTTAATAAGGAGAATGAGGCTATGTTAATTCCCGATCCCTCATCCATGAGGACCTTATGCACTCTTGCATTGTGGATGATAATGCTAATGAGAAAGTGCAGTTCATCTACACAAAATAGGATTTCGTCAGTAATCATGTCATCCTCCACCAACTCCAAGGCTAAGCAACCCATATGTGAGTGTTGTAAGGATTAACATGTAGTCTCTATATAATGGATTTCTAGGTTTGGGGTTATGGTAGGATCTTTAGGAGCCACATGAGAAGGATCCTCAAAGTTTTGCAACTATTTGAGGAGAAACCTTCGATGTGAAGATGAGGTATGCATGATTTCTATAAAGAGAATCTTGCATGTAAGGGAATTTAGCTCATCTAAAAAGTTCCAATTAGGCTTGGAATAGCTTCCATAGCGATATCGTGGTGGTGGCACAATGGAAGACATATCCATATACGATGATGATTTAATGGAGATATCATATCGAAGAAGGTGAGATGGGATCTTTACTTGGTACTTCTTGCAAAACCATGGGTGGAGGCTTGAATGTGGAAGCAGGCTCCACCATTGGCGGTCTTGGGAAGTATCAAGAACCGGTAGATTATTAGTGGATTTTTTTGTCTTGATAACTTGAGATCTTTGTGGGAAGGTTTACGCCTATAATTTACCTTAGTTGTATTGATATATCGGGTATCTATGAAGATTTTATCATATGAAGGATCTATAGTGCCCACAATATTATGTATGGGGATTTTATTACTCTTATTCGAAGATTGGAGTGAGATTCTTCTAAAGTTTGATATTTCTCATAATATTTTTGTATAATGGCCAAGTAGTCAAAAGAGGAGCTAAGGAAGAAATTAAGAGCTACTCTCTAAGGTCCTTACAATTGTTGTGAGAATGTGCTATAGTGGCATGCCACCAATAAAATTGATCACCGTTAAAGTTAGAACGGATTGTTTCAAAAGGGGAACTATCAACCAAGAAGAAGAGTGTCCAAACAAATCCAATAAAAGTAAAAGATGAACCATGAGCTGAGAAAGAAGATGTGAAGATTTATAAAAGAGAAGAGAAGATTCAAGTTCGTATGATTTTGGATTTCTTTCTCTCATAAATGTCTAGATGTGATGTACATATATACCGAAAAAGTTGCATGTGGATGATTGTGTCAAACAAGGAAAAATGAAATGTCAACACAATCTCCCGGGATATTGCGTCGGGCATGGATGATAAAATGCAATGTGAAGTGAAAATAGTTGTCATGAGTTGAGAAAGTGGATGAGAAAGGTGCCAAGATGGTGATATGCAAGAAAAGTGTCATGAATACAATGTGTATTAGACATAAAGGGACAAGGATAGCTAATGTAAGGACAACTAAGGTCAGGACCAAATAGAGACAATCTCTCTATATACTACCTCTAACCCATAATGGTTCTTTGTTATCTCAATTTTCCCGCCGGAAAAATTGGATCACCCACGACCTCGTGCAGAAAGAAATCCAAAAAAACTATTCCGTTGAACGAGCCCATGCTTTAAATCTAACGAGAAAAGTAAGGAGGAACTCAGGTAGGCTCTAAAATGGAATAGTAGGGTCGAGGAAGGACGCGAAGCAAAGTGTTAAAGGAACCAAAGACTCAAAGGAAAAGAAATGGTGAAGGTTCAAAGTCTTCGGGCTCTGCAAATGGTTGAGAATGGGCCCAAAATTTGCCAAGTATGGAGGAGACAATGGAAGCTACCAAGTGTCCAATAGACGCACCTCGAAATATTAAATCCTAGGTCGAGATCGAAACAAGGCGCCATGTGTCTTAATGATGCTCCTTCAAAGGTAAAATCCTAAGCGGGTTTTCAAATGAGTGTCGGCCTTCCATGTGTCCCCGAGTCCAAAAAGGGACAGGGTTGGGGTTGAATAGTCAAAGCAAAAGTAGGCCAGCAGAAGGAGCCAAGTGTTAACACAACGCTCTTTTAAAAGTACAAATTGGGGCGGGTTTCCAAACAAGCGCCAACCCGCCACGTGTTCTAGAGTCCGAGCAGTGCAGACATCCATTAAAAATTCCAAAAGCAAGCGGAGGTCTCGCACATGTCTCGACCGTGCAACTTCAAAGGTAAAATCTAGCGGTAGTTTTTAAATGAGCACAAAGCCTCCACATGTATAGGTTTAGACCTTTGTCCCCACCAAGAAAACTTCAAGGGCTAAGGAAAAATACAAAGGACCCCACGGAAGCCACCACGTGTCAATCGATGTAATTTCGGGAGGCGTAAAGCAGGGGCCGAATCTCAAGGAGTACGAGGCTGCCACGTGGACCCTCATGGACAAACTCTTTCAAATATTACGTGCCCATGACCCAAATATTCAAATGGCCTTATGTTTTGACCAGAAAATCAGATTTGGGATGGAGAAGACTTTTGGAAACGTCTCGATGCCCTCTATGCCATCGAGACATAAAATATCATTCTTAATAGGCTTTGTTGGGTAAAAAATGGGAAAAATTATTCCAGGCCATTAATACAGAATCTGGATTCTTCAACGACTAGATCTAATTTGATTTGATCCGTCGTTCTTCCTTCTTCAACACACCAAGTAGTTGGAGGGAACCAGAATCGACAGATTGTGGGAAGATTTGAGAAGGGCATTGATTGACGGGGTTGAGCTTTTAGAACAGGATTCAATGCGTCGCAGAGGTGGTTGAAGCAGGATTCAAAATTTTCCCTCTTCTCTCTCTTATTCTTCCTATATATTGTAATGAAGGGAATATTCAAATGGTTGGTCATTGTTTCTCCTCTTCCCCCCTCTCTCTTTCTTCCTTAGGGTAGAACATGGAGTCTAAGCCTCCTCCCATGGCTCTATAATGGAATTATCTTGCCTCTTACCCATCGATGATGTCTTGTGTAACATTTTGAACCAATAAAATCTATTTCGTGATGAATCTATCCATCCTTGGCTTATTTTGTTGTCTCTTTTGCCTCTAATCGTTGCAGGTATACTATGCATATTCAGATTTTCGTTGCGAGGTCTGGGAGATGTGTTTAATGGGTTTCTAAGTGGTGTCTGTGTGAAATCTATCTCTGGTCCATGGTTCATTTTGTCCACCCTCTCTTTGCTGACCTCTCTCCACTTCAAGAAGTCGGGTCTATGATTCAACCACTTGCTTTTTGGTGTATCACTTTGTTTAGTGTAGGATCTTTCACCCTCTCTCTCTCTGTGTTCCTTGGAATGGTTAGATTAGGATAGAATAGGTTCTACACCTGCACCGGAGTAGCTTGTGGCAAGTAGATTAGGAAGTAACAACCGACTTTCTCGGAGGTCCATCTTAAGTTTTGCAAGTCCCACGGCTTGAGAGATGGTCCCATGTTGTGTAATCACACTAAATGCCCCACTTCACACCTGGGCCATTCGGGGGTGCTATGATTTTGCACTAACAGTTATATGAATAATCATTCCCCTTTCTTGTGAGGCCCCTTAAGCTACCTGCTCAAGAAATAGATGCATCAATGACCATTATACTGCACAAGGAAGTTGTTAGTAACATGTATGAAATATGAAAAGTGAAAAATTAGGTGCATATAGAAATATCATTAGTCACACACCATCAATGGCCTCTAAACTACTCAAAGCCCCAAGGAGATAAAATTAATCAATGCATAGGTAAATAACCATCATGCGAGATCACGGAGCACGATTAATTGGATAGGGATAGAAGCATCTCCTATCAATGAGTATGTCACACTCAGATTACTTGATATGGAATTCCCTACTTTATTTCTGATGGAAAACATGATTTTCTAAAGATGAAAACATTATTCATTTCTCCTAATATCCAAAATGTTAGTAAAGATGAAGATAATAAAAAATGATGGGTCGAACCCACCAAATGTTATCGACCTACCTAGTAGTAGAACTAGGAGATTGGGAGGAAATATGATGATCCTCCTCCTCTTTTACCTATATTGGTTGGTTGTGCAAACATATTAACAAGAGATAAACTCAATAACGCATCCAATCAAAAGAAGTATATTTATAATAAATTAATGTGTGTGTCAAAAAACCAATGACTAAAAATCAATCAAATCATATTTTGAAAAAAATGACATAATCCATACCAATTATTCATCATCTTAGTTATTGAACTTAGAATTTCGATAAACCATGTGCAGCGAACAAATTAGTCTAATTATTATTAATTGTATGCATTTTCATGAGGGTTGTGGCCATTCATGAGGCTTATTTTCTTTCATATACGATACCTAAAATGCATCTACGACCTCACATAAATTTGATGAATCTAGAAAATAAATAAGTGGAAATTTTAGAGACATTTGACATGAGATAACGAAATTTTTATGATGCAAGATTTGATATTTTTGACGTACATTATATTTCTAATTAATCCCCTCACATGTGGATTAAGGTGTAGACAATACTGAGTGGAATCGAATGAAATCAAAAGGGATTCAATAGATGAAGTTAGGGAGATGGTAATCCGGTTGAAATGCCCCAACAACTCAAATCCCTCCACCATCTATTAAAGACCACATACAAACATAAAAATTAAGAGAAAATTTGACATGTAAACATATTAACATGAGATAAAGTGGGTAAGTGCATGGAAATGGGGGACCAAAAGGGGGTCAAAAGTGGACACATTTTTCTTGAAATTAGTGAAACTTGAACTTCATCCAATAATTTGGCATGCATATGCTCAAAATTTGACAAAGTGATAAGAATGAGTACCGTAGAGCTCGAAATCTAGTTTCTAAACTACTTTTTTTTTTTCTAAAATGGTGGAGATTAAGAGGGTCAAATGTGGTGTGCACACAAATTATGTCTATTTTTGTGTCAAAAAGATAAGAACCTACTATGTGTGCCCCTCCACCCTCACCCCCCCCCTCCCCCATTTTTGAGTTCTATAAATTATTTTTCAAATCCCTTTCAGTATAAAGTTAGCTAAGACCATGTGGGAGGTCCCCTAATTTTCATAATTTTTGGATGAATATATAATTTTTTTACTCAAAGTGTATACATCAGTTTTCACAAGAAAAGAAGGCACTAGTAAAATAAATTATGGATGAAATCCTTAAAATAATCAGATTTTAGAAAGAATTATGTTCTCACCAAGGTAAAACTAAGCTTGACATTGTCATATACTTTTTTAATATTGTGTTATAATGCATGAGATATCGAGTGTACACGTGATATTTTGATGCTTTTCTGTCAAAAACAAATTTATTCACGGACTACAAAGTCAACCCTATGGATTGCGGATTTCAAACTCAAGGAAGATGAAATGCAAGTGCTTTATAATGCACTCACGTTCTGTTTGCAATGCGGAATATGTCTAAAATAGGAATGCGAGTGTGTTATAAAGCGAGCATGTTTCATCTTAGTAAACTTGAGCTGTAATGTTCTCACATTATAACATGACCTCGATTTTCCCTTTCATGTTATAACACGCCGAGCCATAACGCGAGCACATTATGGCCAAAATGGATAAAAAAACGGATTTGTGTCCGCTTTTTGGTCCCCCTTTTTTTGTACTTGCCCAAGTCACAAAAAATAAAATCAAAAAGAATTCTATCAATAATAATGTATGTATCAACAAACTAATGATTAAAAATCAATCAAATTACATTGGAAAAAATGACGTAATTTTGTCTTCGACACAACATCATCTTAATTGTTTAGCTTGGAATTCTAATAGAAAAAAAGACATGAAGAAACTAATCTAAGTATGATTAATCTAATATTATGAATTGTATGCATTTTTCATGAGGGTTTTGGCCATTCATGAGACATGTTGTCTTTCAGATATGATACCTCAAATGCATCTTTGGTCTCACACAAATTCAATGGATCCAAAAAGTGAAGAAGTATAAATGTTTAGGGATAACAAAAAAATTGATGATGCAATATTTGATAATTTACAACCTACATTATATATCTAATGAATCCTCTCACGGTGGATTGAGGTAAACACAATAAGATTGGATCTAAAAGGGATCCAATATATGAAGTCAAATCCCTCCACCATATATTAATGAAGACCACACAGACATAACCCTTAAGAGAATAATTTAACATGTAAACATATTAAAAATAGATAAATTCTTAAACACATCAAATTAAAATCATTATATTGCAATAAAAAATCAATCAATTTGGACATTGAAAAAAATTGTTGTAATCCACAACGACACAATATCATCTTAATTGTTTTGCCTAGAATTTTGATAAAAACTATGTCATGAAGAAACCAATGTGAATTTGAATATGCCATGAAGAAACCAATTTGAATATGAATAAAAAATATTCTTTTCTAAAAAAACATTATTATTTAGTGTAATTTTGTTAAATCTCTACCAAAATTTGCATGGTTCATATGAAGTTCTCAACTTACATTACATTAGATGGTAATCTTTTCTAAGGAATTACATCGATGGTCATCGATGGCTTTGAGGAAAAAAAACTTTGTAGGCCACAAGTAGGAATAAGTATTATTGTGTGTTTTCATACTTATTTTATTTGTTGCATTGAAACAATGATCATGAACATCTTTTTGAAAAGGTTTGTAGTAGATTCTTCATTCCTAAAAACTTCCTAGTAGTTGGCGTAAGCACGTATTTGATAGTGTAGTGTACAAATAGAGATATGACATCATAAAGGATTTGTATAACCAAAGAAATTTAAAAATGCATTGTGGCACCTCCTCATTATACATACATATATTTAAAAATGCATTGTGGCTTATGGACTAGTTACACACTAATCATTTCTTCACGGGGAAAGTGCGACCATCTTCTAAGAGAGCTTGTGGTTGAAACAATACTCTAGAGCCCAATAGCCTCTTATACCTATTTTTCTAGCAATCGATCTATGGGTTCCTTCCATTCTAAAAATTTTAGATGAACAAATTCATAAATGGTAAGTTAAAATTTGTTTTCTTGTAAATGTAATTTTGGGGAAGTTTTAATTTATAATGAGTTTTGTGTGTATTTGCATTGATTTATAATTTTCACATCTAAATTTTATTGTTTCTCTACAACTTTTCTTATTTATGTTTTCTGCAGGTTTCAATTTACGAATACCTTTAGGCAAAAAAATTATGCCCAACCGTCCTCTGAAATTGTAATAGTAGATAGCTCTTAAAAGAAAACAGAGGTTTGTTGGCAACTATTTTTATTTTAATTTATTTATTTTCCATTGCATGTAAAATGTTGATGTTGATATTTAGGGAGATGGCTACCCTCTACTTGATTTGCACCCATTTATGTGTGGACTGCATAAAAATGACCATGCTTCCCATCACATGCGCATGTAAAAGGCATGACCTGACAAGAAAACACGGCACCAGAGGGAGTCAAATCATGATGGACTGCTTGTGTACGGAGGATAATTTATAGAATCTGCTCAGTGTGCCGCCACTCGTGAGGGGTCAAATACATTTAAGGAGGCTGGTGAAAATTGGAAATCTTACCGCCCATGTTTACCAAACCACTTAACATTAAACGTATACAAGCTTTCACAGACCGTAGGAAGAAGAGGAAGGCAACAGATGGAAGGCCGAATTGGGTAAACGATTATTCTACACCATCTATGCAAAGAAAATCATCAGTCCTCTATTTCACATTTGCAGCCACATTTTTTAGGAAGGGACATTCCATAGCACACAGTCGAGTCTAGTCACATGTAATTTGACATCGAAAATCAGAGGATCTTAATGAATATATAATTTGGTTTTTTTCATTATTTTTCTTTATATACAACCATGGAAAAGGGAAATCTTATTCATTTTCTTTTGTTTTCACATTAAATATGGATCTAGAACTAATTTGATTTAAAATAAAACCATGTTTATTAATTTTTCAATTGATTGTTAAATTTGGTTAATGTAATTCATCACCAAATATGTCTACAGTTGTGAATCAAAATGTAAATCAAAATATTCTTTCAATTTTTTTATCTACACTTTTACTATTCCCCCAATTTCACCCTAATATCTCTATTATATTCGTCATAGATAAATAAACACACCTGTTAAATACTAATACTTTGTTAATAATGTATTGTCCTTATCTAAAAATGTTTTCAACCAACATTCTGGTTTTCTTCACCAGTCAATATTCTTGATGAATTCCCTAGCAAAGAGGGATAAGGGGCTAAAGAAAACCAATATATAATCATTCTTACACTGGTCCTTTTCGGTTGTATGCAACCTTAGGTTTTTTGAGACCCCTTGTCCTCACCTAATTTATCTTCTTTTCTACAAACTAACCAAGAATCCTCTTTTTTCTTGAAACTATTATCACTCTTAGCCATTATGAAGCCATGAACTGAAGAAATAAAATGAGAGATACCATCACTAAAACAAGGAAAGAGAGCTCCAAAATTGATATTATTTGGAATCCAAGTAATGGTACAATTACATTCAAAAAGTGAGAGGATGAGAGTGTGATGGTTAAAGGAAAGACAAAAGGCAACATTACCACCTTTACGACTATTTTACCACTCTTTGGGAAGAGACACGCTTGAATCAAGGCATGTTATTTTAATATAAATGTTATGAATCTTACATACAAGGGAGAGTAGATTTGTCATGATTGATTAGGTCAATGATTAACATGAGGAAATCACAACGTGTTCTTCATCTTGATGAAAAACACAGTGTGTTTTTTAACATGCTGAAAAACACAGTGTGTTTTTCAGCACGTTGAAAAACATGACGGTTTTCCACACAGTTTCATTTACGAAATTGAATTTTATGAAGTCACACTAGTATGAAATTAATATTTGAATTCATATTTGTTAACAAGAACCTTAATAATAAATGTCTTGAAATACAATGTTCGACAATCTCTATTTTTTTCCATCTACATCTAGATATATAGTTATAACATTCATATTTGGATTAAACAAATGTTATCACCAATCATGAGTCAGGGGACCACATATCATACTAAATGCATAGTTACATTTTTAGGGGAAAATATTTTCCCTCAATTTTAGTGAAAAATAAAGGATTAAACCCATTGTCCACTATTTACCCTTTGTATTTTATGTACGTTATAAACTTTCTATATAGGATAATAATTAATTACATCAGTTAAGATGGAAAACACAATCCATTGTCCATAATGTTTTTTTGTTAAGATGGAAAACTCAGTTTGTTTTTCATCAAGATGGAAAACACATGTTTTTCGACATGCTGAAAACAAAACAATGTTGAAAAACATGACGATTTTCCACATGTTCAGGGTGGCCTATTTGAGTGTCAAGTATTAGTTTGCATGTTTGTTTCCATCGATTGAGCCCTAATACACCTAATGTGACAATTGAACATGTATTAGGGCTAGATTTTGAATCATTTATACCAATTGAACCCTAATACATGTTAAATTAATGTTAGGTGTTGTATTATAGTTTAGGGTGTTGTAATTGTGTTATTTAAGATGACAAGTTAGTGTTTAGGGCATCATATCAATGTTTGGGTGTTTAGGGTATCATATGATTGTTTAGGATGACACATTAATATTTAGGGCATTCTAATTGTGTTTTGTAAAGTGACCCATTAGTTTGTAAGGTCTCATTATAGTTTTAGGGTTTCATATTAGGTTTACGGTTGTTTTGTTAATGCTCAAAGTATCTCGATTGTCAATTATGTTATTTAGGTTGACCCATTAGTGTTAAGGTTTTTGTATCAATGTTTGAATGTTTAGGGTGGTGTATTAGTGTTTAATATGAGTGCTTATGATATCAAATTATTTTGTAAGGTGTCCTAATTATATTATTTATGGTGATCCCTTAATGTTTATAGTCTTCTAATAGTGTATAGTGTGTCATATTAGTGTTTATCATGTCTTATAATTTTTTAGGGTAAAACATTAGTGTTTTTTTTTGTGTCTAAATTATGTTATTTAGAGTAACCCATTAGTGTCCAAGGTTTTGCATCAATTTTTGAGTGTTTAGGATGTCATATGAGTGTTTAGGTGTCATATTAGTGTTTAGGTGTTATTACATGAGTTGATAGGGTATTATGATTATTTTGTATGAGACCATGTGTTTCATTAGTGTTTAGGTTATCCTAATTATGAAATAGAGGATGAATCATTAGTGCATAGAGTATCATGACATTATTTAGGGTATTGTATCAGTGTTTAGGGTGTTAAATTAATGTTTAGTGTATCTCAATTATTTTATGTGGGGTGACTAATTAGTGTTCAAGGTGTCGTATAAGTGTTTAAAGTGTCCAAAATTAATTTAATGTGGGTGACTTATTATTGTTTATGGTGATAGAATTAGAATAATTATAGCTAATACTATGTTTTCATTCATCATTAGAATTAGAATACTTTTAGCTAATACTTGTAGACAATTTTTAAATTTATTGTTCATTTTATATAAACAATCATGCAAAAAAATTGAATGTTTTGTTATGTGGAAGGAATGCAAATCAAATCTACAATATTATCTAAATGAAGTTAGTGATCATCTAATCTTTCCAAGAATAAGTAGGAATTACACTAGTATGTTAATAAGTGAGATCGATGAAAAATATCTATTACCTAATACTGTGAAAATAGGAACAAATTTATGTTCTTGATGTACACATGGATGGCCTAAGAAAACACTTGTGGAAAGTTTTACACAGTTGTTTGGGCATGCGTGGAGGATGGCCTAAGATAATGGTCTAGAAAGATGGCACAAAACAACCTAACATGCCATGTTCTATGGTTAGTAAATTTAAATAAGTTACATCAGCTCAACATGTGATGTCGATATATTCTACTCCACATGTCTTGAACTCTATAGTGTCATGTGACATGTGCAAGTGAAATCCCTTAAAATTATTGTGTTCTAACTACCGCAAAACACTAGGATTGACATTGCAAAAAACAACTATTGACATTAGGAATATTGAACAACAAGGACTTTCTTTCTGAGATATCTCAAAATACATTACCTCAACAATATGTGTATCAAACCCCTTTTCTTCTTCAAATGATAGTAAAAAATGGAGTATGGGGCTTATATTGAATTCTACTAGAATGTGGGAGGATAATGGTTTTAAATGTATTCTAGATTTGATTTGGAACATTGTGCATGTGATAGGTATGGCTAGGAATAGGTATGAATTTTGAATTTTTAGGGTTTCTACATGACTCTATAAATTGTTTAGGGTCTCATAATAGTGTTTAGGGTGTCATATCAATGTTTAGGATGTCGCATTAGTGAATAATGTGTCCCAAATGTATTATTGGTGGTGACACATTAGTGTTTTATGTCATATCAATATTTTAGTGTTTAGGATATCGCATTAGTTTTAAGATATCATTTGATTGTTTATAAAGTGTCATATTAGTGTTAAGTTTTCCTGATTATGTTATTTAGGATAAACCCTAAATTCTAAACCCTGAACCTTAAGTCATAAACCCTAAATCTTAAACACTAAACCCTAAACCCTAATCCTTGAACCCTAAGCCCTAAACCTTATCTATTACCTAATGAACTGTGAAACCCTAAGAACAAATTTAAACCCTGATGTACACCCAAAATGGCTTAAGAAAACACTTTAGAAAATTTTTACATAGTTTTCATTATTATTATTAATTAATATATTTGAAAGATGTAAGAAAAGGGCAACCTAAAATTTGATGTCATATCTATTACGTAATATTTAAATAAGAATCAAATATACATTGATATACACATGGATATACTCCACATGTCTTGAACTATCTTATAGTGTCATTTATGAAACAATTTTTGAAATACCTTAAAATTACGTGTAAATATTCTAACTACCTAACCTAAATAATAGGATTGACATTATGAAAAACAACTATTGACATCATGGAATATTAAACAAGAGGACTTTCTAAAGATTATAAAACTTTTGAAACTAACAATATGTTGTATCTAAAACCCCTTTTCTTCTTAAATGATAGTAAAAAATGGAGTATGGGGCTTATATTAAACTCTACTGTTAGAATGTGGGTGGATAATGGTTTTAAATGTATGTATAGATTTGATTTGATTTGGAACATTGTGACACGTGATAGGTAAGCTAGGAAGAGGTAACTCTTGAATTTTAAACTATTAGGGTTTCTAATGACTCTATAAATGTTTAGGGTGTATAGCGTTTGTTCATATTTCTCCATGTTTAGATGTAGGCATTAGGTGAAATGTGCCTCCAAATGTATTATAGGTGATGATTAAGAAACACATTAGTGTTTTATGTCAAATAAATATTTCAAAACATAGGATTCGCATTAGTTTTTAAGATATGATTTGATTGTTTTATGTCATATTAGTGTTAATTTTTCTTGATTATGTTATTAAAGATAAACCCTAAATTCTAAGCCCTCAACCTTAACTTATAAATAAAGGTGAACACTAAACCGTAAAGCCCTAAACCCTAATTAGAGGAACCCTAAGCCATCAGCCCTAAACCTTATACCCTCAAACCAATTGAATATTGATTTATTAGTTAAAGGAAGGTAAGACCTAATCCCTAAAATAAACCCTAAGCTAAATCCTAAACCTTGAACCTTATACTTTAGTTTTCATTATTATTATTAGTTAATATATTTGAACTATAAGAAAAGGAGATTAATTTGATGTCATATTTATTACCTAATACTTTGTAAATAGGAATAAATCTATGTTCTTGATATATTTTGAATGGATAATTATAATTTAAGTTCTTGATATACACATGGATAAATATAACATGACACTTTATCTTAAGTATAAATATATCGAACAATTGTTTGGAATCATCTTTTCAAAATGAATGACGTGGTCAAATATTTTGTTTAGTATATAGACACTAAATAATAGTGTGAACTAGTTTATTATTATGGTATTATTGTATTCATATTTGTTAATAAATGATAGAGGATTTGGTAATTTCTACAATTTGTTTTATTAATCACCCGATATGAGACTAGTTAAATATGTTGATATTATGTTGGTATTGGTTAAATATGTATGCGATCTTCGAGTCGTTAGTTGTAATTTCATTTCTCTTAGCTTATTGTGTTAAATTAAATACATTAGGAAAAGTTTGATTTCCCGGATGCATTATAGTTGTAAATATTCCAAATGTGGAGATCATTGTGTGTGTGTGTGTGTGTGTATGTATATGTATATATCTATATATATATATATATATATATATATATTAGTTGTTAAATATTTGTAATTGTAATGTTGTGAATGTTTGATGAAATTTGAAGCTATAAAATTATGTGATATCATACTCTAACTCTCAATTTGGCATTTGGGGGCAAGTGCCTCTGCAAAGACAGGAATCGGTGTGTCTTTGAAGGGCTTGCCCCTTAGGATGCCACATCTATATGCAAAACTATTGTATGATGATGAAGGGGCTTGCCCCTTAGGATTTTGCATGATAGTTGGGTGGTATACTATTGCTATTTCTTGGAGGAGGTTTTAAATTCCCACCGACCCTCCACTCGAAATGCACCCTCTCGTAATATAGTAACCGTCCCTTTTGCAGTGAATTTTTTTGTGATATTATGGGAGGGTGCATTTTGAGTGAAGGATAGCCATTGGCATTTTTATACTTGAATTTGTGATGGATATTAGCTTTTAATGAGAGACATGGATATGAAGGAGAAAGAATGAGATTGTGATCTCATATATTTATTCAACATAAAGCTCATGTACAATATTTATTATATTTGTTGGAATCCCTAAATGAATGGAGAGGTTACACAGATTAAGGAGAGAATAATTTCTTACTAGAAGTAGATTAGATATTAGACACCTAAAAATATAAGTTATCAACGTATGCTAACACTAATGTTGTGATTATTTTATCATATGGATGACGTACATTAGATTTGACATGTATCGAGCCATTAATTTCTCCGTAGTATTTTTTTGGTAGTAAATATGAAGACATAGCCTAAAATGTTATTGGTAAAATGAGCATACGAAATATGAGCCTCCACAAAAAGATGAAGAGAGGTTCACATAGAAAGTTCAAAAACTGCAAGAGTTCCTAAAAATAGTCCTCAATTTATTAACAATTTATAAATTATATGTATATTATAGACAGTTTAGCATGCCATTGAATACTAGTTGTTGAGAATGTATAGTAAATAATTTTTATTACGATTCAAAATTTTAGCACCATTTCTAAATTTCAAATAAAAGAGTGAAAATTTTACACATTATAATATTGAGTTTGTATTATCCAAAAAAATTAAAATACCTACATTGTGGGAAATTTAATATGCTAGTGATTTCTATTGTTTTAATAATATACACTAACAAAATATAAGTAAAACTATAGATGTGGATAGTCTATGCTATTATAATTTACCCACGGATGATAAATCCTTAAACAAGGTAAAAAAATTCAATCATGAATAATTTTCATAATTTCATACATGAAAAATAATTTTTTCAGAATATCCATATTTTATAAACTTCATTGTGGAGAAATCACATTTTTCAATTTTTTTTGAAATGTCTATATTCTTCAATTTTAGTTTGTAAGTTCACCTTTTTCAAAAAGAAGGGTACATGGGTGTTGCGAAGATTGTTATTTTATTGTTGTTTAATTATTATGTTTTGGCATGCATAAATGTATATATAGATTTTAAAGATGTTATTATTATTTTAATATTTTAATTTTCTAATTTGTAACTTCTGTTTTAAATAAATATGTTTTTGTTTAGTTAGTTTTTAATGTTTTTAGCTAAATGTAATAATTTCTATTTTATATACATCATTTTTGGAAAATATTATTTTATAAATAAAATAAGCACCATAAAATATATTATTATACAATGTGAATTATATTTATAAGTTTAATTATAATATTTTTCCTATAAATTGTTGTTTTCCTTGCATTTCAATACCCTCTTTTATACATGTGGATTTTGAATTAGCCAAAAATTCATATGCTTCCAATGATTTAAGATGGTATTCATGTTGATGATGATCAATCATAACTCAAAATTCATTTAAGAAAGTATGAAATAATTGTTTCATTAACAATGCAAAACTTCATGTAATAATTTTTAGGATGGGAAGGAGGCCCAAATGGCAGAGCATGATTGATCTTCCTATCCAAGAGATTACAGAGGAAAAGAGTCAGTTTTCGTATGATGACCTAGAATGGACACTAATAGAGATGAGCCAAACGTCGACATTTGTGCCGCCATACCACTCGCAAGACTACATGCATTTCTAAAGGGGGAAGGTTCTAACAAAAATTTTGAGACTACCTTCACCCGCACAAATCACAAGTCAACAAATATAGAAAATCCTAAACCGCATACAACCAAGTCATATACTAGGTTCGGACCTTTGCTAACAAATTTTTTTTATACATTCTTTTCGTAAACATTTGTATAGCATTTGATGTTACCATTTTTAATGCAACTATTGGTGTTCGTATGGTCCAGACATGACAATAGAAATAAGCCAATAACAAGTGAAAAAGTGAGTAGGTGTATAATTAAAAGGGGTTGCCAATGTCATTTCAATGTGAAGGTTTTTTATGGGAGACCGACAAAGTGGCCATAATATTATACAACAATTTGTTTCATTGTGATGTAAATGGTGAGTGTTGTCATGGGAGGAATAAAAATACCATTAACGATCCTCATCTGAATGTTGCCCCATACTTATCAAATGAATGCAAAACTTATATCGAGAGTCTTTTGTTGATGGGAGTCACCATGGAAATGGTGTACGATAAATATATAGAGGATCCATCCAATGTGGGTATATCAAGCAAGAGGAATGAATACATGACAAGAAAGGACATGGTGAACGCATGGAAAATAGGACAGAAGGTCTCAAAAGCACGTCGATGATGCCATGAGCGTGAACTTATGGCATGCAGAGGAAAGAGACATTTTTTCTACTATCAACACCCAAATGGAACCATCATTCCATTCATTATGGGGTTGCAAACACCATGGATGTGTGAGAGAATGGTTCAACATTCGCACAATTCCATAATCTCCATGGACTTGACATTTTCTACGAACAAATATGGCGTAAGTAATTGGAATGAATTTTGAAATGATGTGTAATTTATGTATCATTAATAATGTTCCCTTTCTATTATATTAAACCCCATGTTACCATTTGATGTCATATTCCTTATAGTACCAATTATACACATTGCTTGTTTTTGATGAGCAAGAGGCTAGGGTGCCCATAGCATGGGCCATTTCTTGAGGAATAAAATTGAAGACATTTACGGGTGGTTGGAAGTCTAGAAACGAGGAAAACACCTTCGTGTCGATTGGAAGATTAATGCATTCATTACGGATGATGTGTCAGCTGAAATCCAAGCCATCAGGTGTGTTTTTGGTTATTGTGTATTGTTATGCCTATGGCACATGTGCACAAGGCATGGTTGAAAAACGTGCACATGTATTGTAGCAAGGAGTCTAGGTGGAAGATTTTCGAGAGACTAGGTACCATCATGTATGGTTCTGAAATGCATCATGAGCACACATTTGAATCATTCAAGACTTATTTAATGAATTCAAAGAGGAAAGTAAGTTCCTCGAGTACTTCAGGAATACATGGTGTGAAAATGAAGAATGTGTTGGTGAGTATGATCTTTGTGTGTTTACTTATTAATTACCATCAATTATAATTCTTGGTTTATAGTGTCATTGATTTTTAATCCGTGTCACTTGATAGCTATGTGGGTAAAAAATTTTAGAAACTTCTCCCATGCAAATCAAGAAACAAACGCATCCATCGAGTCCTACCATTTTTTTAAAGACTAGATACTTGTGTGACAAAGAAAAAAATGTACTCGTTGGATGGACTTTTTGTTCTACACACTTGTGTACAAGGTGGAGCCATTTTACAAACACAAGAGGAAGTTGCAAAAATTTGGCTTCTTTACCAATTTCAAAAAAGAAAGACAACTATTGACAGTGGTTGAGAGAGCAAAGATTATTCCTGATACAGATTGCCTTGCAATTATGCCTGATTGCAATCAATTGTGGGTGAGGAGCCAAACAACTAGAAGCACATGGTATTTGGTAAGGTAATGCGGAGCCTTGGACGTATGTGAATGTGCTTGGGATATCAGAGGAAACATATGTAAGAACGTGTTGAAGGCGTTGGATTTTCGTAAGCAATATGTGTCGATGTCATCATATCAAGCACCAGAAGTGACAAGTAATTCAATGTCATCATATGTTACCGATGTAGATTGTTAAGCATAAGTCGTAATGAAATAAGCATCGTGTTGAAATTCATTTCATTTCACGTGTAGGAGCCAATACTTATGGGGAGACAAGCAGGGTAAATGAAGACACATTCCGTGATGGCCCCTCTCATCGTATCCAGCAGTAGAAGTGGAAGGTAATTCAATGTCATCATATGTGGAAAGTAGTGATATAGATTGCTAGCATAAGTTAGTCAATCAAAAAATCGTCATGTTGAAATTTTTTCCTTTCACGTGCAGGAGCTAGTAATTATGCCGAGACAAGCACGATAAATGAAGACACGTTCCAAGATGGCCCCTCCTCGTCATATCCAACAGCAAGAAGTGGAAGGTAATTCAATGTCATCGTATGTGGAAAGTAGTGATATAGATTGTTAATCATAAGTTGTAATGAAAAAAGCATCATGTTGAAATTGTTTTCATTTCTCATGCAATAGCCAATACCTATGAAGAGACAAGCACAGTAAATGATGACATGTTATGGGATGGCCCTCCTCGCCACCTCAATAGTCACTGACAATTGATGGTTAGTTGTTAATGCCTTCAATCAATTAATTGATGCCAATGATAATGTTCATCACACATATTTATGATTAGGTGGCATTGTGTATTCATGTGTACAATGATATTGAAAAACCTAGTGTATAAATAAATAACTTTCTATAATGTCTTATACGTCACAGGCACTCCTAAAATAGTTGGGGCTAGTGGTTTGATGATAGAAAGCAATTCAGATTTTATGGAACACACATCTAAAGAATTCTTGAAGTATTTAGTACATGACTAAGTACAAATGAATAGAAAAAACATTCTTTGAATGTGTTCAAAGGTTTAGGAGAGACCTAGAAGCATCAAATATGTTGGATGTTGCTTTGAAAGGAGATTTCAATGAGATAGCCACCACCGTATGCATCCATGGTTTAGTGCGAGTAGAAAATGCCACTACGGTGTGACTAAGAGGTCGAGTCCATTCAAGGTAAAAATTTCTAGGCATATCCTTTCAACCCTTCCCAGAAGAAATCTTTCTTGAATTACTGAAATAATTTTTCAATAAGCCGAATGGCCATTCACTAGAGAAGTATGGAGCTCGAGAGAACCTAAATTTTAAGGGTAGAGTTTTTCATAAGTATAGTTGGTACTTGTACCAAAATGCATCCCCTTCCATTCATTTTTTCTAAAATTCTTAGATCTTGTTGGAGATTTTTGATGAGAGGATGAGTTTGTATTTCATTCTAACATTTTTATCTTTCCTAATCAACCCGTTTCACTGTAATATGGACATGGCATATAACAATGCTTCTGTGGACTCATCTCTCCTGGAAAGTGCACCATCTACCACATTTTCTTTTCATTTTTTGTAAATGATCTCAAATTCATATCCCAATATCTTAGTGACCCATATTTTTTTCTTCACATGATATATTTTCTCTAAGAATTATTTAAATTTGACATGATCAATTTTTACCTTAAAGTAACAACCCATGAGATATGGTCTCCATTGTTTGATTACATGAAAAATAGTTGTCGTTTTCTTCTCATAAGTTAGTTTTGATAGGTTTTTACCTTTGAGTTGACAACTCTCAAATGAAATGGGGTGGCCCTCTTGCATAAGTACTACAACTATGCCACACTCTAAAGCATCACATTCAAAATTCCCGTTTTGGAGAAATCTGTGGTAAAGCGAACGAGAGTGGTACACACGGCCTTCTTGATGATTGAAATGTCCAGGTTGCTTCGTCATTCAAATGAAAAGAGTATTTTTTCAATAATGGTGTGAGTGATGCTATACTTTTACCATAATTATTCAAAATCATGACAATAAGCGTAAGCCCTAATAATCCCCAAGCTTTTGTAGGGTTTTAGGAATCTTCCAATCCACAATGGCTTGCATATTATGAGGATCCACTTTTATACATTCGTGAGAGTCAATAAGATCCAATCATTCTACCTTCATTACCCCAAAATCACACTTAGATGGCTTGGAATAAAGTTTTTGTTGTTCGAGAGTGTCCGATAACTTATTGGCATGACGTAAATTTTCATCCCAAGTCTTTTGTAGATTAATATAACATCAAAGTATACCAGGAAAACTTCAAAATGTTTGAAAATTTGAATTCATTAAACTAGAAAGTAGATGGTGCATTTTAAGGCCAAAATTCATAACTATAAATGCATAGTAGCCCTCATATGTCCTAAATGTTGTTTTATGAATATCTTCATCATGAATTTTTATTGATGATATCCCAATTGATCTAAAAATATTCAAGGACACGACTATGATACTTATCTTTCATTGTGTATTTGTTTATCTCCTTATAGTCTAGACACATGCACCAACCTTCATCCTTCTTTCTTACCATCACTATTGGAGAAGAGTAAGCACTCGACTATGGAAAATAATATATGCTTCCAACATCTCATGTACCAAATTCTTAATCTCTCACTCTTTTGTAGATAAGGGTACCTATAAGGTCAAATATTGGGTGGTTGGCTTCCTAGTACTAATTGAATAACATGATCATGATCTATTTTGGGAGGTAACCCTTTCAGCATATCCCCAAAGATATTTCTTATTAATAATTTCTTGTAGATCTGATGGTATAGTTCCTTTTGATGGTTGAGCTTCTAGTGAAAATAGTTATGCTACAAACCCATTGGCAGCTTTCTTAATCAAATTATACTTTTGATGAGAGTTTACCAACTGAAAATTTATTTTATAAATCCCTCGCAACTCAAAATTCATCCCTTCAGAATGGAACCACATGAAAAAATCATGGAAGTTCATCTCAATAGTTCCTAATGTAGTACAATCCATTGGAACCCTAACAAAGCATATGAGTCCCCATGGAAATGGAATGCATGGAACCTTCTAGAAGGTAATATCCTATGGATAGATTGTTTTATGTCATTTTCTTGAACAAGTAAATTTACCACCATCCGACACAATGACCTAAAACGTTGGGAATGGACAAACAAATAAATTTAAGCGCAAAACCAACTTATGATTAATGAAGTTGTGAGTACTTCCAAATTCAATTAGTATTGTCATATTTTATTTCTTCATAAACCCAACTACCTTAAGGTTTTGTGGGGGAACTAATCTGAAAATTTTCATGACAAGATATTGTTAGGAAATAAGGGATAAAATATGCGAATAATCCCTCATGAATCGCAATGAAGAGAAACTAATATGCAGAAAATATTATAAATATCTAATAAAAGTGTAGAATAAAATAACACAACACAAAATGACAAAGTATTTAACATGGTTAACCCAATTTGGGCTATGTCCACCAAGAATCACTTGCTCAGATTTTATTACAAGCCACCGATCTCTCAATATAATACCCAAATCTGTTTGGAGCTATGCACAACAAACTCTACGAATTCAAACCTGAATTCAAAACACATCCGTAATGTGACATAATCCCTACCATATGCATAAAATCATATAAGTAGACAACTACTTAAGAAATTTTACAAAAGCGTCAGGTATTAAAACCATGGGCCAAAATCATCCCATAAACCTATGGGTCTAAAACCCGCCTCTATGAGAAAAGCACGTTTCCCGATATATTGGGCACATTTTAAGGCCAATTTTTTTTTTTCTCAGAAACTCTTCAAAATTCATCCCCTTCTTCTTCCTCATTCGACCTCAATGTAGAATAATTTATTCTCAACACATTTATGTCCTTTACTCCATTTACTATCACAACTATAACATATCCCTTTTACTCGTTTCTCTTCAATTTGTTGTGGATTCAACCAGGTAGGTTAAGGGAATGATGGTATTGAGGTGCTACGATCTCTAATGTTAGTGAAGTTATTCCTCTTCATGGCAAGGAATTTTCCTCTACCCTATGTGTCATGATGATAAAATTAGAAACAATGATTGGATCAAATATTTGTACCTCATGTTGGATGTGATACTTGAGACCACCCAGGAATAGATCATTTAGATTGTCATATGTAATTGTATCCACATGCAATGACAATATTTGGACCTACTAAATATAATATTTTTATAACCATGTTTGCCACAACTTTTCTAATTGGCAAAAATAGTATTTTACCACACTAGCACTATAGTGTGTTTACATCCTTTCGTAAAAACTAACTAAGTGACATTAAGAGCCTTCTTCTTATTTTGAGTACACAACCAATGATACTAAGTGAATTATTTTAGTTCCAAATACAAGGATGTCATTACCACCTTTTATCCACTTGGGACTTGATGCAGATCAAAAAATTATCCATTTGGTTGGAAAGCACCCCAAACTCTAGAAAGCAAAGAACAAAGCTAAACAAGGAAGGATAACACCATTTCCACCGAATTATCTAGGGATCTATGTATAAGAATGTAACATTAAGAAAAAGATTTAAATAATTCCTAATTAGTATGAAAACAATGCAAAAACTAACTAAACATGCCTAATAATATGATCAATTACCTAACATTGGCCTACATGTGACCTAAGGGGAAATCAAATGGTTATGGTTCCTACTCAAACAATGGTGAAATGACCTCTCCAAATGACTTGATAAGTCACTTTATATATTCATCTACAAACCTTTCGAAGGTTTTAAGAAAGGATTTGACTTGGCTTAGAAATCATATGTATTAAATGATATACAAATCAAAGCATGGTGTCAAGTATAAAGGAATGAGGTGCACTCTTTTAAATTTCTCCTTTTGGGAGAAACTTGTATTTGGGTGCATGTGGGACTAAAATCCCCAAGTTAGATTATATTTTCTAATCATGATTAAGCCTTGCTAATCACAATTAGATGAATTACCAAGTGATTAAGAGTGCAGATCCTTAATCAATTGCTTAGGGTCAACCAGAGGTCAAGATAAGATTTGAAACTTGTTGAGACTTTGTGGAGATGAAAAGGGTGATTTTGAGTGGTTGGAAGAGGGGTTTGACTCAATACTAGGGTATATCAACCAAAACAAGGGTAAAATAGGCTTAATTAGCTTATAAATGTTAATGGTATATTTTTAAGAGGATTTTGACTTACGATTCACCGTAAAGTGGCATCCTAAATGCGAAAGGGGTTATACAATCAACAAAGTATTTTTAATTGATCAAAGTATCAAGAAATGTTAGTTAATTAACAAAAAGCACTAATTATAAAAGAATTGGGAAGAATAAGAGTGCTTTGTGTGCGTTTTGGCAATAAGATAGCAAAAGCGGAATTTAGGTGTCTATATTTGCCCATGTTTGAGGTGAAGTTAATGACTTCACTTCAAATATAGTAGTAATGAAGGATGCCCCTTGAGTGTTGATGGGGTGATAAAAGAAGTTAATTGACGATAAAAAATATGGTTGAAATGGATAGAAGAGAATGGGTCAGAACGGGCACAAAATCCTTAGGTATTGAGAATGAATAAGGATAGGGATAAACGTGGTTGTTTATTACCGGTGCATTTTAGGAGAGAAATTAGTAATGGTAATAAATGATAATGGAGAAGAAATTATTAATGGAGAAATATAGGACAAGTCCAACCTTTGCATCCAACCTTTCTATAAAACCCTGTTTATATCATTTTACCCCTAGGTCTACATCAATAGCCTTTATTTAAAATAAATAAAGTGTAAGACAACATGAAAAGCTAAATTATTAAAAATTGTTTACTACTATAAATACACAACTCTATGCAACATACATTATGCAATGTAATACGATAAAGTAAACTAGCTAACCTAACAAAGAAACCACTATAATCACATGCACTCAAACAAACAACGTGTAAGATAGTTGCTTTATTATTTTTCTTATCCATACGCTTCTGAATGTTCATGTTATAACAGAAGGGTTAAAAATGGTGCCCAAGAAAGGATACATGCGAGGGGAATAACGGAGGACATAAGTAGTCCCATGTAAAAACATTCGTGTCTTACGACACGGTCCTTAGCAACTCACTGTTACAGGAGGACTGACATAGCATGCAGCCAAGCTTTTGTTAATGGAGGTATTTCACGATGATCAACAAGTCGTTTGAAGACTAGAAAAGCAAGAACCGTAGAAAGACACTTTTTATGGACATATTTCAATGTTTGAGGACAATGTAATTGACACAGGATTTAACTACGTATATGTCGTTTACCATTTTTTATAAAGTTTTAAATTTGTACATTTTTTTGATTTTTTAATGATTTTCAAAAAAGAATTGAAAAAATATGATTTTTATTTCTTTTTTATGGAAGAAAATATTACGGAAGAAATAACAAAGTTCATGAGACAATGTTAAAAGTGATTGGAAGGCAAAAAGAATGCCCAGTAGTAGTAGAAAAAGGCCATAAGGAAGCAAAAATATGCCCAACAGTGTAGCGAAAACCAAAAATAATTATTTTTAAAAAATAATCATCACGGCCAGTGTTAGAGGAATTTTAGAAGAAATATGGCAGTCTCGAGGCACTTTGGGAGCGAGAAACACACCGCGGGAGGTAGAAATGAACATATAAGCCCACTGCTGCAACTTAGTTTACCACATTTGCTTACCATTTGACTATTGATTTGAGCTCGACCTATGGGGATGGCACGGCGAGGATAGTGAATCGAAGGCACCCTGCGAACCTCGTCGGGGACTATTTGAGTCTTCCACCGAATGGACCATGTACACAGTCCTCCTTTTACCCTAACAATTTAAATTTTTGAATATTTAGCGAAAAATATGCATTTTAGGTTAAATTTAGGGAAAATTGGGGGCGCTTTGGTGGTGGTGTTTGTACATTTTTGTGTTTTAATTACCAATATGGGCACTTGGATGCCTACGTTGGCTTCCTTTTTGACTTTTTTGAGATTTGCTTGCCAAAGCACGTGGTGCCTATGTTGGCTAATATTTTTGATTTTTGACATGTGTTCACCAATATGGGTGCCTAGGCACCTATGTTGGCCAAGTTTTTGAGTTTTTACTTTTGTTGGGCAGGATGGGTGCTTGGGCACATGTGTAGCCCAAGCACCCATGCAATTTTATGAATTTTTATATTTTTACACAACCACGTTATTTGGATTGGCTGAAATTGCTCGTCGATATATGTTAGTTTTGGTTAGGTGATGCATGGTTGATCCATGGCTAGGACGGGTCCCTATATACTTATTAGCTCTTATCAGTGGTGTGTTGTTGCCTAACAAGACTGGTGCACGATTCTCCCTGGGTCTCATTAGAGTGATCCATGACCTGCTTCAGGGTAGAGTCTATTACGGGGTTAGTTTATACTTTCTCACTTATATTCCAATTTGCATTTGATAGCCTATCATGGTCAGAGGACACTCGACTCTACCACTTTATTACAGATCTGGGCCTAGGATCACATTATTATTGGATGTCTTTTAGGAGCACTGAGAGCTTGGGTTCTTAGAGAGCCTTCTCTCATGGGTTAGGTTCCTAACGGGGATGATATCCACATGATATCCGCAACCATAGGGGGGATACATACTACTACCGGTGAGAGTTTGATGAGATGCAACCCCACATGATCACATGGCGACCATACAGGCTATATCGGTGGGCACGGGGACGCATACGAGTTGATGACCACCACGGGAGATCATTTTATTATTGGGAGAAGGAGCCACGTCTTAGAGTGGTATAGGGTAGACTGAGTCCAATGCTAGTTTGGTCTCATCTAGGGGATTCATGGCAATGAGATGTGGTACACACGCCCGACACAAAGAGATTTTGATATGGGACCCCAGTTAGGGAAAAGCCGAGGCCCTAACGAGCTTTTCACGGTGTAGCCCCACAACCTTGGGGTACAAGTGGGCGCGAGATAATATACCTAGGACTACACCGGACTATGTAACATGATATGTCTTGCTAGTGCTACCACATAGATTGACTATTCCCTAAAAGGTATTAGATACGCGGTATAGGAGGAACAAAATCTAGATCTACATGTGGAGGCCTGAAAGAAGAGGCACACGCACAGGGCATAGGGACATGCAATACCATACATGGGGCTATCAGTTCAACATGTAGCATTATAACAACATATCTTAGTGACAACGAGTAGTGGTGCAGCCATGAGTGTTAGCACCACGGATGTCGGTGCGGGGACCTTTATCACTGTTCACATGAGTCCACGAAATAGTCCACCGGGAGGTGGAGGAGATGACTAGGATGATGAGGATCTTCGGATATATACAGGATATGTAGGATGCGCGAGGCTATGCTAGATATACGAGGATATGCGAGGATACGTAGGCTATCTTGGATATACATGATATGCAGGATATAAATCCATATTTAACACTAACTACTAAAAATTCTTCAATGAAACCAAAATATTTAATATAAATCCATATTTAACAAAACAATTTACTTTTTATACTCTCTAAAATACTTAAAATTGTATAAGTGTTCAACAAAAATGTATTAAAAATTTTAATATTGAAGGTGACATAGATTATCCACATAAAAATGTGGAAAATACATAACCTACGTAGTAAAAGACCTCACATAATTTAAATAAATATGCATACATTATTTGTGAAAATATGTCTAAGATGAATGATAAAACCCAACTACTTATCTTCTCTTAGAAATCACGATAATAAATTATTATATAAGTTAACAAACTCAATAGATAGTGAACCTTCTAACAATGAGGGTTATGCCATAATAGAAGAGGTCTTCCTACTAACATAACAGATGATTCATTGTAAAATGAGTATGTTCACTTGATTTTCCTTTTTTCTCCTCCGTTATGACTTTGTGATTCAAACATTAAATTCCATCAAATTCCATCAAATTCCTTTAAATACATCCTTTTTTCCCCCTCAAATGTAGATATATCTATTAAATACATTTTGAAAGTGCATCTTGAATATACATCTTAACCCCACATTAGGTGGAAAGCATGTTGGAAGAAAATATATCAACTAAAGGGACTATATGCTTATTTTTGGGAGTTCCCCTATCTTTAATAATTTTAATATTATTTGATTAAATCTGAATTATTGTTTTTAATGAAATAATTATCATATTACCAAAAAAATAAGATGGTACAACTATTTACTAAAATGAGCAAGTGGTATGGAAGCACTGAGATCTAGTTTTAACTAGCTTTGAAGGCACATGAAACGAAAAAATAAATTAGAGCACGTGGGAAAACCTAACTATATAATCATAATATTAGGGTCTTTGTCGAAGGAGGAGGATCTCTCTCATCGAGATTGCCCCACCCTCTTCTGGAAGAAATTTCCCATTGAGTGGGCTTAACCGGTGGCACTGACATGGTGCCCTACTTTTTTTTTTTGTTTTACTTTCCTACTCTCGGGGGTATGAAATGGTCAATGTCACCCAAGGAAACTTGCTAGTATTTAGTGGCGACAATAAGCTATTATGGCATGGAAGTGGTGAGCCTATCGGGGTTAAATTTGATGATTGTTTAGATGTTTTCATGATTTTAGCTATAAAATACTTGAAAATATTGAAAAACCTTCACATGTGACTTGCAAATTTTAAGAATGGCCATCATATATATATATATATATATATATATATGTAAATTATACAAACATATATTCAAAATAGTTAAATATATATAGAATAATATTTTATGTTTTTATTAACATTATAAAAATACCACTATTTTATAGTTTTGAAGGAAAAATTTGAAATTTACCGTCACTTAAAATTGTTTGAAAGGAATAGGTGGTCATCAAATTTAAACCCTGAGGCCCTACCCTTTCCACTTTGAGATGGAGGAGGAGATTAGTGGTGAGGAGGAGATCCCTACACAAAATGAGTTCACAAGTAGAGATGAGAGTGACTATGGCGCAAACATCGGCCCCTTCGAGAGGGATCACGACAAAATACAAACATGAGTGGAAGGTGTTTTGTCCTAATGATTACTTTACATTATGTTAATTATAGTTATATGTTATAATACTTGTATTACAAAATAATTGAAATACATTCATATGTAGTAGACTAAACATAAAATTGTAAAAACGAAGAATTACATATCATGTAAAAAAGTGAGGTGGGAGATTTTGTTTTATTTATGTTTCCTTTTCATTTTTCCTAAATCATCACCATGTACACCATTCCACAACAAAATCCCTTTACATTTACATTGTTCTCTCTGGCCACCTCGTAATCATCTAATGTTTGCATTGTCTCTGCAAGTGGAATTTTGTGGGAAATTGTCTGGTGAATATGACAACATCAACGAGAAACTTTGACAATATTAAAGGCCTAATGACTCAAAAAAATGTTGATTAAAAATTAACTTTTAAAGGCCTACCAACCAAAAATGTTGATATCTGCGAAGTCGGTTCACGTACGAATGGTTATGTGGGGTTAATGATAATTCTTGTGGAGTTCTTTGTATAAAATAGGAGGTCAACAGAGACAGCCATGCATCACATCATCACCTACGTCAGAATGGTTTAGGAAAGGTTTTATGAGATTATGAATGGTTTTGGGAATGCTTTCTCTCTATGTGCTTTTTGAGGAAAATTTGTGTGTGATCATTAAAGAAGGGTCAAATTCTGTGAAAGGTTTCACGAACTTCAGGTGGCATTGGGGACTCAAATCACAGTCATTTGAAATATTACACGGTCTAATACACAATGGAATATGTAAGATAAGGTTATGTGAACATAAAAAGTGGAAACCTTCCAAAAACTAAGGCATAATGGTCTTTTAGGACAATAGAAATTGCACTATAGGTTTGGGCACCTCGGGTGGATTCAAGAACCTAATAAAGAGTTAATTTGAATCACATTAGAACCCCCTTCATGACCTAAGTGTTAGTTTGGTTCATAGTTGTCTCAAAATCCTATGGCGGCTCAACTCACTAGTGTGCCTTCCTAGGAAAAAGTTGTAAGTTGACTACAAAATCATGAATAACTCATTTAAAAAGTTTTTTAAATTATTTAATTGGTTTCATTGGCTCAATTCCATTCATATTCATATATATTATCCACCCCATAAAGATTAAGTTTTGGTATCATACAAAAACAACACTTCACTTTCTAATTCTTTGTTAACATGATGATGTCATCAACTTAAGTGCACTTGGTGCACTTTGGGAGCTTGAGGGACTTTGGGGATTTCATCAAAAGTTTTTAAACTCGAATTTGAAATCCCACCATCCAAAATGTGCCCTCCTCCCATTGATGGATGAAAAGGTCAAAAACTTACGAAACAAAGGAAAATTGAAAAGGTTGAGCATGTTGTGGCTCCCACCCTTCTCCCTTGGCACACTTTTGAAGCCACATTACACTTAGTATAGTTTTGAGGAGCAATTACACCATAATCTCCATAATGGCTGATTTATGAAGTCGTACCCGACCTTCCGTCTCCTCTTATTTGACATCATAATCTTAATCTTTTTGTTAAAAAAATGAATTTGATCAAGAATTCCTTTGAATATATACTATCCAAAGTTAAATATGTCCTTTGAATGCATTTTATACAAAAATAATAATTCTATAATATAAATCTAATCAATCATAATCCATGTGTTAAAGGAGTGATGTCATTATGAAATTTCACGTCTTACTAATATAATAGATGATTGGTTACAAGATGAGTATGTTTCCTTTCTCAATCTCCACCTATTCCTATGTGGGTTCATAATTTTCATATATATATATACCTACTTACCCTAACTCGAGATATACCTCGTAATTGTATATATAACTCGAACGTTTATTTATATTGTTAATATCCAACAACCATTATTACATTTACTCAAACATTTGGTCAATATTTCAATGTCTAAATATCAAAATTGGGGATTTAGAGCTTGATAAATGTGGAAATGGATGTTTTAGCATGTAAAATGTCTCTGCATGTTCCTTGACAACCTCATGTAAATTTTTGTCATGTTTTGGTCAAGTGGGCTTGAAGGTTTCGGGAGTCTCGAGAGGGTTTAGGAGCCCAAATTATAGTCAATAGAAAGGTCTCAAATTTTCTTCATGATAGTATGGTTTTGCGAATGATTTTAGTCTATGTGCGTTTTGAGCAAAATGTGTGTGATCATTAAAGAAGGGTCAACTTGTGAGAAAAGTTTTAGGAACTCCGGGTGGTGTTGGGGACTCAAATCATAGTCATTGGAAATATTACATGGTCTAATACACAATGGAATATGAAGCCATGCTCATCCTTCCGTCTCCTCCTATTTGACATCATAATCTCAATTTTTTTGTTAAAAAAATGAATTTGATTAATTCCTTTGAATATATACTAGCCAAAGTTAAATATGTCCTTTGAATGCATTTGATACAAAAACAATAATTCTATAATATAAATCTAATCAATCATAATCCATGTGTTAAAGGAGTGATGTCATTATGAAATTTCACGTCTTACTAATATAATAGATGATTGGTTACAAGATGAGTATGTTTGCTTTCTCAATCTCCCCATATTCCTATGTGGGTTCATAATTTATATATATATATATACCTATTTAGCCTAACTTAGATATACCTCATAATTATATATATAACTCTAAACGTTTATTTATATTGTTAATATGCAACAACAATTATTACATTTACCCAAACATTTGGTCAATATTTCAATGTCTAAATATCAAAATCGGGATTTAGAGCTTGATAAATGTGGAAATGGATGTTTTGGCATGTAAAATGTCTCTGCATGTTCCTTGACAACCTCACATAAATATTTTTCACTTTTTGGTCAAGTGGGCTTGAAGGTTTTAGGAGTCTCAAGAGGATTTAGAAGCCCAAATTATAGTCAATAGAAAGGTCTCGAATTTTTCTTCATGATAGTATGGTTTAGGGAATATTCTATGAGATTATGAATGGTTTTGGGGATGCTTTTTTCTATGTGCTTTTGAGGAAAATGTGTGTGATCATTAAAGAAGGGTCAAATTTTGAGAAAATTTTCAAGAACTCCAGGTGGTGTTGGGGACTCAAATCATAGTCATTAGAAATATTACATGGTCTAATACACAATGGAATATGTAGGATAAGATTACAGGAACATAAAAAGTGGAAACATTCCCAAAACTAAGGTACGATGGTCTTTTCGGATAATAGAACTTGTACTAAAGGTTTCAAATATCTCAAGAAAATTCAAGAGCCTAATAAAGAGCTATGTTGAATCACATTAGAACCCCCTTCATGACCCAAGTTTTAGTTCGGTTCATACTTGTCTCAAAATCCTATGGCGGCTCGGCTCACTAGTGCACATTCCTAGGAAAAAGTTATAAGTTAACTAAAAAACATGAATAACTCATTTACAAAGTTTCTAAAATTATTTAATTGGATTCATTGACTTGATTCCATTCAAATTCATTTATTATACACTCCATAAAGATTAAGTGTTGGTCTCGGACATGAGAAAACAACACTTCACATTCTAATTCTTTATTGACATGATGATGTCATCAACTTAACTTGCACTTGGTGAACTTTGGGAGCTTGACGGCCTTTCGGGATTGCATCACAAGTTTTTAAACTCGAATTTGAAATCCCACCATCTAAAATGAGCCCTTTTCCATTGATGGATGAAAATATAAAAAGTGATGAAACAAACAACAAATTGAAAAGGTTACACATGTTGTGGGACTCACCCCTTCTCCCTTGGCACACTTTTGAAGCCCCATTGCACTTGGTACATTTTGAGGTGCAATTCCACCACAAAGTGTGCCTAGCCATGAGTTAGGCACATTTTTGAGGTGGAGATTGCAAAGTGGGCATATTTTCCACTTTACATTTGCAAAACCAAACTCCACCTCTATCGTAAGTTGTTTTTTTAAACTCCGTTTACCTCCAAAAGTATAAATCCAAAAAATTGGTAAATTACAACAGATGAAACCTCTTAAAAGCTTTCTTTTCTTCCTAAATCATCCCATAAAATAGTTGGGTGCCCTAGCTCTCTCATACCTTGTTTTGCTCATATGTCATGATCCCTTTGTCAAATCACTCTAAAATTTTAAGCGTGTCCTCCTAAAAAATCCTCAAAGTTGATATGAAGAGTATGGAATATGGTGGAGTGGATTATTTTATATGATCACTTGAATATTGCAGTTGTTGAAACCCTATTTTTCAAAACCACTCAAAACTTGATCTAATCATTGCTTGAAAACCACACGAAGGAAACCTTTGAAACTTTTCCAATGATATATCCTTGCAAAAACCTTTGTTTTCATATATCATTCATTTTCTAATGTGGGAAAATGAATTAGATATGCATAAATCCATGTTTGACTTGTGAAACCACTCAAAACCCTCTTTACATTGAAAATTGTTGTCATTTCCTTCAAAAATATTTGAGAGATATTCCTCAAATTCGGAGCAAATTTTCACATCCAAAATACCTCTCTAATGAATCAAGAATGAATTAATTTGGTTTTACATTGCTCCCATAATGAAGAACTGAATTTTCAGTCCACACTCTATTAAAACCCATTTTCAAGCTTACTTGCAACTAAGCCCTTCTTCATTTCTCGTCGTTTACGGTGAGGATCGTCACTAAATTTAAAGCATCTCTTCTTCTCAAAAATACCTTTCTAGAAAATAAATTCCTTTCTAATTGGGATTTGTTTTTCCCTAGATTATTCTCAACAAGAATTCAACCTATAAAACTATTAAAAATCTTGAATTCTTTTAAATCAATTCGGAATCCCATTTTCTTGTCCCTCAGAGCACCACCATCATTGTCAAGTCTATGATACCACCAAATCACAAGATGAAATTCCATTTAGTACATTTCGACCCCATCTCGGTCTTGGTTTCCAAATACATGGATATTCAGGATAATAATTTAAAAAAACAGATTTTACTAAATAGAGTGAGAGTGGACTAGAGGATTATTAAGAATGAAAAATTTAGTTGAATCAATCAAACACTTTCTGATGGGAACCATAGTCTTGGTGTATTGTCGATCTCATTATATCCGATTCAGGTATGCATGGTGTGGGTGAATTCTTCATGATGATTACAAGTTGAGTATTCAACAAATATTATAAGTATTCAAAAATATGTAGACAACTTTTTTAATATTGAAGGTGACATAGATTGTCCATATAAAAATGTGCAAAAATATATAACCTACGTAGTAAAGACCTCAAATAATTTAAAGAAATATGTATACATTATTTGTGAAAATATGTCTAAGATGTATGATAAAAGCCAACTACTTATCTTCTCTTAGAAATCACAATAATAAATTACCATATAAGCTAACAAACTCAATAGATAGTGAACCTTATAACAATGGGGGTGATGCCATAATGGTATAGATCCTCCTATTAACATAATAGATAATTTGTTGTAGAATGAGAATGTTCACTCGCTTTTCCTTTATTTTTCCTCCAAACATTAAATTCCATCAAATTCCTTTAAATACATCCATTTTTTCTCAAATTTAGATGTCCGAAAGTCCATCTTGAATATATGTGTTAACCGCACATTAGTTGGAAAGATACATGATGTCTGTACATAACATCACTGAAAACTTTGACAACATTAAAGGCCAAAATAATGTTGATATCTCCGGTCAATTCACGTAGGAATGGTTTTGTGGGGTTAATGAACAATGACCGTAATTGTGTGAAACATCTCGCATTGATTTTAAAAACAACACAGTAGCAAATTCTTGTGGATTTATTTGTATAAAATAGGTGGTAAACAACGACGACCATGCGTTACATCGTCACTTACGTCAAAATTGTGTTTTCCATGTCAACCGCCAACTAAATAAACTAGCAAAAGCATCCATAGGTGCTTGTGAGAGGTGAGATAGGCATATAAAATGAAGCATGTGTGTCTTGCGGCATGTGTGTGTGTGTGTGTGTGTGTGTGTGTGTGTGTGTGTGTGTGTGTGTGTTGATTAAGCTTATACTATAAATTACATTAATACATATTCTATGAACTTGGAAAACATTGAATAGGTAAAATTTTATATAGACAAATGTCATTTTAGTGTGATACAAATCTTAATCTTGGAGATAAATGGTTAGAAATAGGAAATGCAAAATAGGTAGGAAGAAAATAGCTTTCATTAAGTAAATTTAATTTTATACTCTTGGTAACTTTTGGTAGCTAAGTATAAGTCTTGTAAATTTACAATCAGAATCAAATGAACATTGATGTATTCATGCTTCTCTCAAATTACACATAGATTGGTGTAAAAGACAATGTAATTTACAATGATTAACTCAAGAATCACTTTTATCTATGGATCATGTGGATATTATTATTTATTGGGCATGAATTAGGTTAGATATGATATTTGAAAAGTTGAAATTGTGCTTTCACTATATGGTTGTGTTATTGTTAGTGTTTGAGTTATTAGATTTACCATAATTTATTGTCTAGTTTTTGTGCCACTTTCTTCTAACACTTGGCATCCTTAGCTACTTTACTACATGCTTTGGGTTAGACATTCATGTGTAAGTATGAGTGGAAGTGTCCACGAAGATAAATTCATGTACTTCAAAGTTCAATAAGGTATGTATAGTATCATATTTTTGTAGAGTCATGCAAAATGTTTAAAATTAAGCCAACAAGCTTTCATGATACTCAAACACACAAAGTTTTGTTCAATAAGCACATGACTCAATTATTTTAATTTACACATCATAATATATGTTTTAGACATTGAACTCGAATTAAAAGATAGTTAGTTGTGTGAAATGACCGAATGTAGATACCATCAGTAAGTACATATATTCTAACCTAATGATACAAAATATAAAAATATTGAACAATGGGTCATTTATATCTACTTGAACGGTGGAAATTTCAATTTTGATGGAAGGATTGCAAAATCGGGTTGGTAATTATATATTCTTCTGTGTGGTTTCTAGTCCTATTCTTGAACGTTTGATCTGTGTGTATCTATTGTGTGTGCTCTTTTGGTTCTTCCTCCTAGTGATTGACACAAAACTTGTGATTTTAGCTATTTTTGGAAGCATTGTGTAAATTATTTTTGTATCTTGCCATTCCACCTTTTTCCAGACTTTTTTGAATTGCTTCAGGAAATCGTGATCGTTCTTGTGTGTGCTTTTTAGAATTTTTGGTCTTTTTACTAAATTAGAGGTACATGTTCTAGGTTGTGGTTTTGCGTTCACCTACCAAAAACATTCATGGATGATGGTATTATAAATAAATAATTATTTTTCTACATGTAAATGCATTATCACAAATTAATGAATCAATCCATAATATCTACTATTATTTGGTTGAATTCAAATTTTGATTTAATAAAGTACATATAAAATATAATTATTAACAATATAATACTTCTAATCAATTTTTCTATATGCCTATCGGCCTCTCACAAGCACCTATGGATGATTTTGCTAGTAATAATAACAACGAAAAAGTTGGCTCACTCATTGTCAACCACTATTTTAAGCATTGAAAAAATTCCTTCAAATTACCACCACACAAACCAAAAAAAAATTGCAAAGGAAGAAAATAAAAGGAACCCAGTGAAAAAAAAATTACAACTATAATATGTATTATTAACGTGTCCTTAAAACTGCCTCGGACAGACATAATAACCCCTTGAAGTGGAAATCTTGTCTGTGTAAATACCAAGGTCAAGTGTTCGAATCGCGCAAACACGCAAACAAAAGCACGTTGAATTTTAAAATGACGTACCCCTGTGAATGGTAAGGTCAAGTGTTCGAAACACGGGCCACCCAAACCTCAGAGAAGTGATGGTTTTGGAAGCGTGGATTCACAGGATGGGGAACAACGTTAGCAACAATCTCAAAAAGACTGCTCTGTTGAGCTTGGATTTTAAAATAAACAAATCCAAGTCCCAAAAAATCGCTTCAAAATCCTTGATCGGCATCCTTTCTTTCGAGGTCGCAATCATAATGTCGAAGAGCGTTCAGCTATGGCAATCGCTGAGCGAACATGAGGTCTGCAGGCTTCGAACCGAGGTCGTTACGAGCGCGGGAGTGAAGTATTTGGTGTCAGACGATGAAGCCTATTTTCTAGGGCTGTCTTGCGCCAAAAAATCTGTAACCCTATTATATTCTCATTTTACTATATACAAATTGATAGATCTGTATCTGTATCTGAATCTGAATCTGAACCAGGCTCAATTTTATCTGAGAGGAAATGGATGTTTGGCATGTAAAATGTATTTGCATGTTACTTGACAACCTCACCAAAATTTTTGCCACTTTTTGTCAAGTTGGTTAGAAGATTTTGAGAGTCTTGGGTGGGTTCAAAATCCCAAATTGCAGTCAACGGAAAGGTCTCGAAGTTTTCTTCATGACAATGTGGTTTAGGGAAGATTCTATGAGATTATGAATGGTTTTGGGAATGCTTTCTCTCTATGTGCCTTTTGAGGAAAATGTGTGTGAACATTAAAGAAGGGTCAACTTCTGAGAAAGGTTTGAGGAACTCTGTGTGGTGTTGGGGACTCAAAATCATAGCCATTGGAAATAACATAGGTCTTATACACAATGGAATATCTAAGATAAGGTTCTAGGAACATAAAAAGTGGAAACCTTCCCAACACTGAGGACGATGGTCTTTCCGAAAATAGAGCTTGCACTAAAGGTTTTCAGGCACCTTAGGTGAATTCAAGAGCCTAACAAAGAGATAATTTGAATCACATTGAACCCCTTCATGACCCAAGTGTTAGTTCGGTTCATAGTTATGTCAAAATCCTATGGCGGCTCAACTCACTAGTACGCCTTCCTAGGAACAATTATAAGTTGAATAAAAAAGCATGAATAACTCATTTAAAAAGTTTTTAAAATTATTTAATTGGATTCATTGACTCAATTCCATTCAAATTCATACATTATATACTTTGCATAAAGATTAAGTTTTTGTCTTAGATAAAAAACAACACTTTGTGTTCTAATTCCTTGTTGACATGATGATGTCATCAACTTAAGTGCACTTGGTGCACTTTGGGAGCTTGATGGCCTTTTGGGATTGCATCACAAGTTTTTAAACTCGAATTTAAAATCCCACCATCCAAAATGTGTCCTCCTCCCATTGATGGATGAAAAGGTCAAAAAGTAATGAAACAAAAGACAAATTGAAAAGGTTGAGCATTTTGTGGCTCCCACCCCTTCTCCCTTGGCACAATTTTGAAGCCCCATTGCACTTGGTATGATTTGGTTGTGCAACTACACCACCAAAGTGTTCTCAATCATGATTTAGGCACATTTTTGAGGTGGAGATTGCAAAGTGGGAACATTTTCCACTTTGCATTTGAAAAACCAAACTCCACCTCCATTGTAAGTTGTTTTTGAAACTCCACTTCCCTCAAAAAAGTATAAATCCAAAAAATAGGTAAAGTAAAACACATGACACCACTAAAAGTCTTTTTTTCTTCCTCCCATGTCGACAAAATAGTTGTGTGCCCTATCTCTCTCATACCTTATTTTTCTCATATCTCATGATCCCTTGGTTGAATCACTTTAAAATTTTAAGTGCATTCTCCTAAAAAGCCTTGAAGTTGATATGAAGAATATGGAATATGGTGGATGTAGTATTTTTTACCTCTTGCTTCATCAATCAAACCCCAAGTGAGTTGGCATATCATATAGCTTAGGGTGAATGATCTCTCGAGGTGCATGCGGGGTGTTGAGCCCCTTTTATATCGAGCTTTGTGAGAATGTTCTCCCTTAATAAGGGGATGTTTGCACAAATAGAGAATGAACACACCCATTCTTGGAATCAAGATTAAGAACTAAATCCTAGTCTAATGCACCAGAACATGAAATAACATGATCACACTACAATAGAAGTAGAACTAAATCATGATTAACATCAAGAGTACCAGTATTATGCCCATGAACATAAAAGAAAATGCACAGATCAAGATCCATCACATAGATGTTCAGAACCATTCCATTATATTCATTCATCAAATTATAACAGTAGCCAAGAATACATCAAAAGAGTTTCATGGATGGAGGTATTATAACAACGGAGCTTCAACATGCTCTCCATCATTGCTTCATTAAGGAGAGATTAAAATCAAGTATTGTACACATTTTCACTATATTTTTGTCTCTCTATCCATTCTCTACAAACACACACACTCTTTCACTATCTATATATGTCTCTCTCTCTCACACCCCTAATGTGATGCTATACCATTCATAAAGAGGAACTCAAAGGAATGTCTTCTAACCACTCATCATTACAAGAGAAGGCTTGAAGGAATATTTCATGATCACTCTATCACTACCCAAGAACATGCCAAATGTCATCATGCATTTCCCCACTCAAGTATCCTTAGCATGCAAGTGTCAACTAATCCATAACAAACTCAGCTCCTTGTCCCTTCATGATAAGTGTATTGATGCCCTAGAATATCCTTTTCTTGAGCAACAAGTCTCATAGATAATCCATAATTGTATATGGTTTTTTCCATTTGTTCCCTTAACACATCTTTACCCATTGTTAAAAATTGACTAAGTTAGAATATATTCTACTTGAGCACAAGCCCTCACCCATTCCAAAAGGCTACTTGTACATGTGCCTTAACACCCTACTTCCATATGCCACAACACTTTATACCTCGCTACTTGGCCAATTCAAGGGCCCAACATCATCCCATACTAATTCGATTGCCGCCCCAATCAATCCTTCGCATTATTTCCGAATCAAAATCTTAACAAAAAAATATTGATAAGGTAGAAATGTTGCTCCTTGAAAGAATAAACAATAGTGAAATTGAAATAATCTGAATAAATAATGCAAGAATGAAAGAATATGCCATGTGGTTCATCTACTTAGGCGATGAATTGGAGGAGTTCAAAGAACTCCACGTCTATTTCTACCCTCAACTTCTCCCAAACCTTGATTCTACTAAATCCTTCCTTGACACTTCTCCCACAACAACGGGCACTTGGTGCAGGGTGACTTCCACCACCTTCCCCTTAAGTGCATTTATAGATACTAATGACTCTGGGTAGATACGTCAAACTCGTACATCCACTCAGTGATGGAATCCCAGAGCTCGCTAATCCTGAAATCCATCTTCTTGCACTATGTTTTTGTCTTATATTCTTGCATTGTGGTCTCGGCAATCAACCATGTACACTCAACTTTGTTAGTGGGGACCTTCTCTTGTAAATCCTTGAATGTGGACTCATCATCTGTTACACGCATCAATGATGGGCTCACACTTTCTGTAATTGTTGAAGCCCCTATCCGCCTGATATGTTTACCTCTTTGAGTTGAGTAAGAAAATCCTCCAACTTAGTGATCCGAGAGATTCAATGTAGACTTTGTTTTCTTCTTTCTCCTTGAAAGCTCTACAATTTTAGGCCTGCGCCATCCTTGATGTTTGTGAGTAACATCCTACTGAGGTCTTGAGATAGTCCATCTCGTCCCCATAGTTTGTCTGGACTGACTATCTCACCAATGCTTTGGATATTGTCCCAAAATGATTTTGATGAGGATGTAAGCTCAGTCATAATCCTCCTTGGTATGTGCCTATTCACCCCTTAGTCCTTGGCACAATCTATCTATCTCCTTTTCATTTTCCTTATTCTCGTGACTAGGGTTTGAACAGTGGCCCCTGCATCCAAGCTGCATCAAATCACCTCTACGAGGACATCTTCTGGAGTGCATTGCATGCCTACTCATCTATTAGGTGGTTAGGATCCACCACTTTATACGTCTCTCCTCCTTTCTTCTTCAGGTGAATGGTCTCGATCACATGATCATTGACCTCAAATTTAGGCTCTTGAAGTGGCAATGCATGTTCCAGCTTAGCATTTTTTTGGTCCTAGGCATGCCCCCTTCTTGATCCATCAGATCCCAACCATGTAGTTTTTCTAATGGGAGGGTGGCCTAGAACCTTGCATACAATACCTTCATGGGGTCATCCATGAAGTCCATATGGGGGGACACGAGTGTCGACTTCCTTGGGTGAATCCTTTATCATCCTTTATAGTAAAGGAGTCCCCCTTATATTTTTCTCTGAAATTTTGGTGGTACGTGTGGGAGGCATCGTTCACTAGAATCTTCTCTAGTCCTGTAGAATGCTCCTATTTTTGTGTGCCTCACCCACATTTGTGGCTTCAGCTTCATCTTTCTTTTCTTCAAGCTCTGCTTCTAACTCTGCTCGGAAGGTAGTGTCGTCCTCCTCTTCTCCTTCCTCTGAGCCTGTCATGGGGCTTGATGCATCATGTGTCTTCCGCTTCTTCTCTTTTGGTTCTTCATCCTCCTTCTCTCCCTCGTGCTTTAGTTATGAAGCCTCGGTGCCTCCATGTTGCTGATGTGCTCATGCCATTTCTACCATTATGGTGCATGTAATACTTCCTCTTCTAGGAGGTATCAACTTTCCTTCACTCTGTTCTTCTTCTTCCTCTCCCTCGACATGGATTGCTTTCACTGGAGGATTAGCACCTCCCTTGGCTTTGGAAATGGGGAGTTTGTAATCTCCACCTCAATCCCTCGTTGCATTTTAGGGTACATCTCGCAAAAACACCCAATGGACGTATCCTTGATGGTGACACTGACTTGTGGGTGCAAGTCCAAAATCTAGCTCCAAAACCTCGACATAGGTCGATCAAGTGCCATACTTATATGTTACGCACAAGGTATGGACATTGAAATCCACTTTGTCTGCATCAAAAACTAGCTTCTGCACATTTTTCAATCGGTTGATGGTGCACTTCAGGTATTTAGTAGTAAATGTGAATGAAAGCTTGCACCATGGCCCCATCTCTCCCTTGGCCATCATAAACTTCGCCAAGAAGAAGTGTTGTGTAACTATGAATTTAACTTGATCCCCAACAACTTGTGGAAATTCATGGGGGATGCGCCACTCATTCTCAAAGGCCTCGTGCAACCGTTCATATCAAATGTTTGTCTATGCCTTGTTGGCACTCGAGATGGTCCCATCACAACTGAATTTAACAAACAATACTGCGGGGGACGAGTGTGCCGGTGGGTGAACCCATATGTTCCCATTTAGCCCATCTGGGACACCAATTTCCAAGAATATGATCAATAGAAGTATGGATCCCCATGTGATTTTTTTCTCTTGCCTCATTCTGCACTTGCGCCTCCTCAATAATGTAAATCGTCTGTGATAAATTGTGAAAAATTTTAATGTGCCCGCTTGGACACTCTGTAGGCCACGTACATAAGAATCTCCTATTGATGTTTGTCCACCTCTTTAATGCACCCAACTTACAACTAATGAGTCGGGAGGTGACTCTTAAAGCTGGGTCTAGAAGATCCACAATCACCTGCTCCCTTCCCCCTTCTTATTGTTCAATTTCTTTGTTTTCTCCTCAATTTTTGTAGTGGCACATAGGTCAAATGCAAGTATTCTTTGGTGTTCCATAAGCATGTAACTATCCTAATCAAGTGTCATGTAATCCCCATCCTTCTTCTCGTAAAGTAGAAGAAGCCCTCGTGTACCCACAACATCAACCATCTGAACAATGGGGCAGGTTTTGCAAATAATTTCAGCTCCCATAGCTGCAAAACTCCAGTCTTCTGTAATTTTGGTTGTATTGAGTCATCAACCTTAGGGTTTCTGAGCTCGCTTCTACTATTGGAGTGTCTGAAACCGAATCCTCCTACATCACCTTCTCGTTGTCACTTGTTCTGTGGTTATATTCACTGATTTTACATTTGTATAATTTCAAACTCTAATTCTCTGCCTTGATAACCCTTAGGGTGTACTACATTTCTGAATAGATCTCTACGGGATCTTCCTTTTCCACCACCGGTCTCTTTGTACGAGATTTCTTGGGTGTCATCTCCTTTCTTCTTTGTTCTTTCGTGCCCTAGGTGCTTTCAAATTCTCCTTCATTCACCCGAACTTGACGACTTCCACGCTTCTCTCCCACGTAACCCCTTCTTGCTCTATTTTCTTCTTTTCCCTCTTGTTATGCCAGAAGATTATGCCATAACTCGTATAATTTCACTGGTTCGTGACAAGTACCTCACTCTTCTTCACAAAACCCTCGTCGCACTTCAAGTCGGGAGCACAAAAATTTGTTAAGGAAAAGTAGTCGAAATGACTACCTTTACCCTTCTATTTATATTTTTCAATGCCTTAAAGTTCCTCCGACCACATGTCTTAACATCTCTTTTTATAAAACATGTTATTTCAATTAAATACTCTTTCACAACTTTCCCTGCACGTGTCGTAGTTATAACCATCGGCGCTCCAACACTACTTCACTACCACAAACCTCCTTCACATGCATCACCATGCCAAAGTACATAACATCTGCGTTGTCCACCAAGTAGTTCCCAAGGTGTCACCTTCCTTTATACCCATGATCGGTATCTCCTTCAGGTGGTCTTAAACAAATTTTCTCAACACACCTTTATAACCGCATGAATTTAAATACCTTAAACACTGTACCACTTGTTCTTCTACCATTGCATTAAGCGTTCATAATGAGTTTCCCAACAGTCCATTGTCAAAATAATTTGTCAAACATATCCAAACATATTTTCCAATTCACCCCCTATACAAAATGTATACGCAGTCCTCTGCACATAGAATCACTTACAATGTAATTAGCTACGAGACACACTAATGCGCAACACAACATCAAAAAAATGATGACAAAAGAAACAAAATAAGGGAAAAGCATTAATTAAAACCTAATCTAATTGGCAATACTACTTTATTTATAAACACATAGAAGCCTTATTTATAGTAGGACTTCAGCCTACTCCCATTGAAATAACTTGACAACCTTGTCCCATCCAGTACTTGTAACTGACATGCGCCTGAATCAAGGATGTAAGATATAATATACGACCCTAACCAATGGACTTTGAGTTTCCCAGGATGGTGCAGAAACTTATAATCATAAAGTAAAACCATTTGCCCAACCTCAAATTTCTTATTTTTAATGTGACGATCGTGCCATGATTTTTGTCTTGCCTTCTCAGTCTTTTGACTCCATCTAGCAAGTGATCTCCTTTCTTCCAACTGCATTAACTTATCCATGCGCTCTGTAATGCTTTCTCGTCGGCCAATCCTCCACGTGCGCAAAATACATAGAGAGGGTAGCATAAACTCTCTGAGTAAAATAGCTTCCATGCCAAACACAAATTGAAGCGGTGTGGCTTTGTTCAATCTATTGTAGGCTGTTCTATATGCCCATAGTACAAGACTGAGACTTTTTCATCCCAATATTGTCTCCCAACATCACAAATCTTGGTCAACGTGTGACTCAAAGTATCTTGTTAAAGGCCTCAACAATCCCATTAGCTTTGAGGGTGATAAGGGGTATTCTTGTGATAAGCCACCATGAGCTCTACCAACAAAATCCTAACTATCTCATTCAAAAATATGTACCCCTATCACTAGTCTAATTTAAAGGGCATCCATACATGTTGGTTATATTTTCCCACGTCAATCTTGTTGCTTTGTGGTCAATGTGCAATCCTTTGTAGGCACTTCCTTTGCCCTTGTGCTAAGTAATTAGTATAAGTAATAATATAGCGAACCAGTCCTTTTTTTTGGCATGATAAATAGGGCCTACAAAGTCAGCCACCCACTTCTCAAATGGTTAGCACTAGCTATCGGCCTCAAGGGAATTTCAATTTGTTCTTCCTAGTTTTCAAGGCGGTGGAAATGATCACGGGCCTTGAAAAACTCGATCTGATTTTGGTAATTTGTTTCCCACCAAAGACCACATTAGTAAGATCTTCAGCGTAGTGGCATTTCCTACATAGTGTCCTCTTGCAATCCCACCACGTGCTTCCTCCATGATTACTGACCCTAATGATATCCTAAGAAACCATCTATGAAAGAATAGATCTCATGCCTGACTACTCCTTCTAGGATCTCCTCGGTGAAAGGGGTTGGAAAGGGTCAATGACACATACCGCATTCAAATCCCTATAATCAATGCAAATCCTTATCCTCCCATCCTTCTTAATGTTGATGACCATCAAAATTATCCACTCTGATTCCTCAATAGCCTCAATAATTCTGATGCGATCATCTTGTCAATCTCCTCATTGACCGACGCCTTGATTCGAATTCATTCGATAAGGTCTCTTCGAATTGGGCACATGACCTCCTTCGGATTTGATCCACATTTCTCCTAAAGAGTGGTGAAATCCCTTAAGTTCATGGTACCCATGTGGAAACAAATCCTAAAATTCACGCAATAGATCAATAATATTTGAAACCTCCCTTTCTGACCAGTAATCCCCAATAATATCTTCCTTAGGTTCCGCATCCGAGCCAATGTTAACCTTCTTAGTTTTCAGGGGTTCATGGTAGGTGCGTGCTTTCTCATTAGCACTATCCATCACCTTGCACATACCCACATTATGGTTAGCATCCAAGTTCTCCACTTCTTCACCATCTATCACATAGACCAACTTTCCTTTCTCTTTTTCCATGTAAGTGTGCTCAAGTTGTAAGAGAGAGATGAAGTAGAAAGAAGAACCGAAGGTTCTCTTGTAGCTTTGCTTTGTGCTCAAAGCCCTTGGATCTGTAATTTTCTCCTCCACAACTAGAATTTGCTCCTCTTATTTTTGATTTGGAGCATCTTCTCCTTCCTCCAATGTTTGAAGACAATCTTGCTCTTAATGGAACTCTTCCTCTAGCACGAAGTTCGTCAAGTCAAACTCTTCAATCTATTGCTCTAGAGGAAAAGTTTGGACTACAAGATCTTCTTCTTCTGCTGCAACAAAATCAGTCCTAACCACCATTTGTTCTCCAACTCCAACCTCTTCTAAAGGCTTAACCATCAAGGGGATCTTTTTCATCCCAAATTTAAGAGCCCAACTCTTCAGACTTTGAATTTCTTCATCTTTGTTTGGCTTCTCTTTTTGCTGTTGTTTTCCTTGACTGGCATTCTAATTTTCATCCTCCCAACATGGATTTGGGAATGCAAGAGGAGAAGTGGATTGTAACTCAAATGGCTTGGCAATTTTTCGTGGTGGTGGAGGTAGAAACTCTTGTTTCTTTGGAGGAGGGGGTATTTCTGTTAGCTCTTGTGGAGGGGATGACTGTTTGGAAGGAAAGGGGAAAGAAGAATTGAGGTGTGGTGGGAGACTAGGGAATGGAGAAATGGAATTAACACTTGGGACAATAGATGGAGAGTTTAAAACTTGACAACTCTTTGAGATAAAAGCAGATTGGGAAAGAGGAAAAGAAAGGCATGAGATGGCATGCTCACCCATTGACAAGGTCACTAAATACTCCTCTCATACACCTCTATTTCTTGATCCACTTTGCAAGCAATGGCAGCGTTGTAATCATGAAGTCAAGCTTCTCTTGAGATTTGTAATGCCTTGGAAAAGGTCCCACCCATGGACCGGGTGCTCCACAACCGATTCCAAATGCTTTCATTTGTGCTTGAGAGCCTTTGCACCATGTTTACCTCCATCTTTTGGATTTTCTCCAATGAGAACAGCATCTTGCATACGAAGGTCTTCATTATATGCATACTCTTGCTCTTGGAAAGCTCCATAGCCAAACTGATTTTCGCATTGCTGCTCATATGGGTATGTATGCTGATTTTGAATTTGTTCAAAATGCTGATTTGGAGGATTTAAAAAACATGTTGGAGGTGGGAAACATTGTTGTTGTTGTAAATGTGAGTTCCATGATGGAAATGAAGTCATGATTGCACAACTTCATGGAATGGAAAAGAATGAAAAAGATGGATGGAAATGGATGGAAAGCGGGTGCAACTCGGAGAATGAGTTACTTACGGATGGAGTCTCCGGATGTGCTTTTGAAAGTGCCTCCAAAGGTTGAATCTTTAATAGGAACACACCAACTGTCGAAGATAAAGTGAAAGACCTCTAAGGTCCCACCGTGTCGTGCCAAAACTGTTGGTGCAAATTCACAGCACCCCCTGGATGTTGATCAGATTTCTAGTTTGATCATTCTAAGCATCCAGTGTGATTGCACAACATTGAAACCTCTCTCCAAGTGTGGGACTTGTAAAAATGAGAAAGGAATCTCCTAGAGAAGGCTGGTTCCTCTTCCTAAACTACCTGCCACAAAGCTGTTCCAATGTAGGTAAGCTAATCTAATCCTAATCTAACCTCCAAGGAGACATGGAGAGAGAGAAAAGAGAAAAAGAACAAAAGCCTACACTAAAATGGTGATACACCAGAGAAGGAAAATGTTGAACATCTATCAAAGCTGTTATGGAACAAGGAGAGGTGAGCAATGGGAAGGATGGACGAGATGCATCACAAGCCCAAGGATAGATTTCACAGAAAATGTCCCAAAACTCCATGAACACGGCTCAAACCTGCAATGAACATTCAAACGTGCACAAATACCTACAATGATGAGAGAGGCAAGAAGAAAACAAGTAAAAAATGAGCGGGAATGGACGGATGCATCACAAAACACGTTTTTGTTGCTCTAGAAGTTTGCACATAACATCATTTTAATGGTAAAAGGCCAAAATGCCATTACAGAGTAGGGGAGGAGGTTCAAACTCCATTTTAAACCACGGGAAGAAAAGAAAGGAGAGCTGATAAGAAAAGATGAACAACCCTCTTTAAAAATGAGCTAAATTTGGGTTTTAACAATGCGTGGGTCGAGCCCAGGAGAGAGAAAACGTGTAAAACATGGGAGCCATTCCTCATTAAATGAAGATGCATTAAAATAGCATGGACATCCTTACGGACCCATGCCACGACATTTTTGACCATCTTTGGAGAAGAATACGACCCATTTTGCATTAAAGTTTGGTTGTTGAAATGTCATACGGCCATTACCACGTGCCGAGGAGATGTTTCTTGATTTTATCTCTCCAAAATGAACCAAAATGCAATATTGACCTCAGAATCATGTAGGGAATTTCACCAGCTTTCCATTGATATAAAGAACGTGAAAAACTGAGCTCTGGATCGAAAGTTATGGCCATTTGAAGATTTAGGGCAAAAACAGGCCAAATCGGGTCGGCGGGAAAATTTTTGAATATTTTCCCACGCGTCACCAGTCCAGGTGCCACGTGGCAAAATTTAATTGGTCACGGGCCCTTCCTACTCCATTTTACTTCATTTTAGCCTTTGGCGGATTTTCCAAAATTCCCCTGTCGTGTCGATGAGCTGGGACACGTGTCACGCTCTGATTCATCCACGGGCTCATCCTTTGAAAATTTCTTGCCACTTGGACACGTGGCATGACCTGATTCGTTGGCCGGGGCAGCGGGCCAAAACACTCCTTTTGGATTTTTGGTGAAACACTTAGCCAAATTTCCAACTTTTCCTCTTCTGACACGTGGCACGTTCTGATTCGTCCGCGGGCCTCCTTGTCTCTTTTCGGCCATTTCACCTTTTCGCGTCCCACGCGTCCCCGCATACCTTTGGCTTTGGCTATCCTAGAGCGAAAATCTCCTGCTTCGGCTGATTCGGGCTTCCTTGTTCCTGCTGTCCCGGCTGATTCACCTCCTCGCGTCCCTTTGTCCCGGCTATCCGGCCTTATTCTTCCGAACTACCCGAAATGGACCGCCTTTCGGCTTTTCGGCCGGTTCGCGTCCCGCACGTACCTACGGCCCAGATGTCCCAAACCGCGCGATAACAACACTTAGTCATTTTTTCCACCTTCGGCCGATTCGTCTTTTCGCATCCCGCATGTCCGACGCCCCACTGTCCCCAAATCCCATGCGGACACTGGCGGAATAAGCGGCTTTTCGAGTGGTCGCGCCGACGTCCCAATTGTCTAAGTGCCACAGGACAAAAATGTCCGACTTAGCTGATTTTCTCTGTATTTCGGCCCCAAGCTTGGCTTTTTGTAATTTTTCACACTTTTAAAACTCGTTGGGTTTTCTTCTTGGACAGGAGGGTTAGAAAGAAGCCGAGGGGGCCCCAAAAACATGATTTTTGCCTTGAATCAATCTACTTTCTCGAGAGTGAAATCGATGCATGTTATCAAAATTACCTTGGGGGTGAATTTTGGATAATGAGTATTTCCTATGGCTCTTCCTCATTGAAGCGTGCTTCCAAGTCAGGTTCTCCCAACAACTCCAATATTTTATCTTCTGCCATGGCACTATCTCCCATAGTTAGGCACTTAACAACCTTCACCACCTCATGCACCGATGACTTTATACTTCAATGCTCAAAGGTTTGAATTAGGTCAATTGTCAACTCCTTCCAATTCTTATCGATGGCGTAATCTGAATGAATGTACCATGCGTGCGTGTAACCTTGTAAGGTGGAGTAAAGCTTATGCACCCATAGTGATGGAGGCAGGGCTTCCGCCTTCCATCTAGAGGCCTTTCACATACCTGGATGTGAAACGAGGTGAGTTTCTTTCCATGATAGCCTTATATAATGGAAGGGCATTGCTTCATAGAAAGCTAACAAAAATATGCTATTCTCACCTTGCGCCACTCTAGAAGGTTATCTTGATGGGTCACCCACCAATGTGTTGATGGTCCCATGCAAAGTGTAGATAAACATACTTCTCCTTTCGATCTTACATCTCCACTGGGTCTCCATTTCTCTCAGGAAAACATCAGGGTTACCTTCCCCATTGTAACTTGGAAAATATTTTCCTCCTAGGTGCCTAAGTGGGTGCACCTTTTTTACCCTTGTAACAAAGCCTCTTAATTTCCTTCTTATTAACTCATATGTCCCGTGCACCCAATTATCACATGCCACACTAGTGGTATCACTTACAAATTGAGTGTCTTCCCATTGAATAACTCCTTCTATTGGATACACAACCTTAGGGTCTCTGATAGTGCACACATAGATTTTGTCTCGGTCTTCTTCTCCCAAGGGTTCAGTATAGGGTACTCACTTTCCATATGTCAAAGGGATGATAACATGTTCCTCCTTGTTCTCAAAACTTATATATCCCTTATTGAAATGTAAGTCAACATTGTTCTTATAGCACCAGGGGTGCCCAAGTAACATTGGAAAGTTATCCACCTTAGCAAGCACAAGACTTTGAAGTCTCCATTGAATTTTTTCCCTTGGATAGTGATAACAACATCCTTTAAAACACCAATGGGAATCACCTTTGTCTTGTTAGCCATATACAACACATTTGAAGATGGTTGTAATGGGGCCTTCCCATTTGATTCCATGCATCCAAGGTGAGAACATTAACTTCCGCGCCCGTGTCAATTAGAATATTGCTCAAGATCCATCCATCAACCATGCATTCAAGGTAATCTCCTTATCATAGTAATTTTTGTGTGGGGGAAGGTTAGCGTGCAAGACCTGCTGCTCACGCTCTCCTCCAACGTGCGGTACTTTCTCTTGTAGCCATTCTCGTAGTAGAGGGATGATATTTTCTTACCTCAGCATCCTGCATACCTCCCTGACTTCATCTAGATCCATTCGGGAACCTCAATGCTCTTCCTTTTCTAATTTCCGTGATCTGCCGCTTCAAGCACTGGATCTCTCCTTGTAGGATTCGAATCACATCCATGGTCTCCTGATAAACTTCCTTCTAATGAGAAGGGTCTGGATACTTCCCATGCACCACCTCTTTTCTTGTAACCAGTGGTCTCTGCTTTGGTATCTCCTTGGCGCGTGTAGCCTCATTTCTCATTGTCACTAGTATAGGTTCTAATTTTGACTCACGTGCCACCCTTGGCATCCATTGTGGGTCAAATTTCTTCACGCTTACCATCCTAGCACCTTTTTCCTTCCGTTGTTGTTGGCTCATGTGTTCAAACAATTCCAGTGCACTCCTCATACTTGTGCTTCTTCCCACACCAAGAGCATTGTAATAGGTCGGGTCATTCGCTCTTATAGTTCTATGTAGACCCACAATTGTAATAGGTTCCATGCGAGAACTCACTTCTTCCACCTCCGCGATTGCCATGACCTCTAAATCCTCTGTGAAAGCCTCTTCCATGACCCCCTCCATTCGTGCGACCTTCATAATGACGACCCTCATCCCTGGAACTACTTGCAATACTAGTCTAGCACACGCCAATATCAATGGCATCATGTACCTAGTTAATCAATCTATAATCCTTGGTGTCATGAGTAGTAGAGGTGTAGATTTTGCAATAGAAAGACACATTCTTATGGATCATGTGTTGCAATAGTAGACACCTACTTGCATCATGATCTTTGTGGAAAATATTCACAGTCTACCGTCATGGTGTACCGATCTTCACGGACAATTGTCCTTTATATGCCCCTCTACTTCATAGTCCGTGAACCATAGCCACTATGAGTCTCATGTGCCGAGTTCACAGAAAATTTCTCCAGTTGTTTTGTCATGGCAGTGATCTGAGCTTCAAGAAATGGACTGACTATGGTATCCATGCTTCCCATGGCCTCAGTGCGTAAGGAAGCCTCTAAGGCCTCACGTGGGTCTATGAAGGTCTTATGTGAAAGTGCCCTCCTAAATGGTGTGATCAGCTCTCATTGATGAACCACTGGGCATGTTGAGAAGGATGAATATCATAGGACAACTTTGATAAGAGAGTCTTGAAGCATGTGTCATACTCCCACACACTTTCTGTCATTCCTTGTTGAATTTCCTTCAACATGTTGATGTTCTTTTGTTCAAACTCAGGGATGTGGAACTCCATAAAAATGCATCACACGATGTAACGTAATCCATCATCATTTGGTGTGGATCATATTTCTATGTCCCAGATATGTGTGCAATGTAGTTACAAATTGACTTGCCTTGCTCTGGGGGCAGTGATACCCTTCACGCGCCATAGCAACTCACATTTATGCACATGCTCTGTAGCATCTTCCACACCCTTGTAATAAGAAAGTGTAGGGACATCTCGTAAAACACCTGCTGAGGTGGTTGAGGTCCTTTCCCTCTTTTGGGGCCTTGATTTCCTCCCGTATTGCCTCTACCACTAGATCCACTAGACCCACTAGCTCTATTCCTCCGGATCCACTAGATCCTCCTCCCATAGCAGGAAAAGGGCCTGAAGTGCTTGCACCCTGCATCCCCACCATCGTGCTAAATTGTGCACCAATGGTTTCTGATATTGAACCACTCCCATATGTGTTCCTCGTGCCAACTCTAGATCGATACCCAAACTTTGTGAACCTATACCTTGCCCAAATGTTGTGCCAGAAAAAATACCTCCAAATATAGGAAAAGATTGTGTGACCATAGATGGAAATGAAAAGTTATACCTCTAGGTGTCGCTCGACCACTGATATCAACACCACTAACAACTAAATAAGTAAAGTTTTCCTCAAAAAGAAGGCTAAGCGGGGTTTAGTCACGGGTGGGCCAAGATGCACTTCTTGGCTCTTGTTCTTCACAATAACTTTCAAGGAAAGCGAGGGGGTAAATCTCTTGCGCTTACCAAGATGGGGTAACACATATTGCTTAGATCCCACGCCTTCTGCGCAGACCTCAAATCCTTCCCGCAACATGTACCTCCATACTTCCATTGCTCCAGCAACCTGTATTTTTCCAAGACTCCCTTTCTCGTACGTCATCATACTTGAGTTCTCATTCTCTCTCCTTCTCATCGCAGGATCCGCCATCTTTCACCACAACATTGGCTTCCACGCCTCACACCTAGCAGAATTTTAACCATCCATAGGAAAGGCTTCCAAACTCAAAGTAATAACCAAGATCTTGATAGCTAAAGGGATAACATGTAAAAATGATCCTCTAGGCTCCCTTAAGAACTCAAACTCAACAATCTCTGAGCAAGAATACATGGAAACAACGTATTCCAAGGTATAACTAGTTAACACTCTACTCCACCAGTGATCAACAACATGGGTCCAGGTCAGATCGGCATCATGCAACCTCTGATACTCATCTTGGGTCCATACACAAGGTCTATAGTACCAACTTGACCTAGATGCATATGTTGAAATCCATTCATACAACTCCATTGGAAAACAACAAAAGAAGGTTCTCATATAACTCATGATATAGGTGTTCTTTACCCATTTACGTGCATCAAACTCAGATCCAGTATTAAATATCTGAGAAAACTCATCCTCTCCATGCTTTTAAGCCATGCTTCAACACTATCCAAGGTCAAGCGTTATGTCATCACACACCATTCTCACAACAACTTCGAAAAGAGGTCCCAACAATGGAACCAAAATGTAGTCTTTGTTTACCTCTTGCTTCATCAATCAAACCCCAAGTGCGTCGACATATCATCCAACTTAGGTTGAACGCTCACCCGAGGTGCACACAGGTGTGAGCCCCTCTTTTATGTGAGCTTTGTGAGAATGTTCTCCCTTAATAAGGGATGTTTACACAAACAGAGAATGAACACACCCATTCTTGGAATCAAGATTAAGAACTAAATCCTAGTCTAATGCACTAGAACATGGAATAACATGATCACACTACAATAGAAGTAGAACTAAATCACGATTAGCATCAAAAGTACCGTAGTATTACACCCATGAACATAAAAGAAAATGCATAGATCAAGATCCATCACACAGATGTTTAGAACCATTCCATTATATTCATTCATCAAATTATAGTAGCCAAGAGTACATCAAAAGAGTTCCATGGATGGAGATATTACAACAATGAGCTTCAACATGCTCTCTATCATTGCTTCATTACAAAGCTTAAAATCACGTATTACACATTTTCACTATCTTTCTATCTCTTTATCCATTCTCTACACACACACACCCTTTCACTATCTATATTTGTCTCTCTCTCACACACCCCTAATGTCATGCAAGACCATCCATAAAGAGGAACTCGAAGGAATATCTTCTAACTACTCATCATTACAAGAGAAGTCCTGAAGGAATATTTCATGATCACCCTACCACTACCCAAGAACATGCCAAATGTCATCATGTGTTTCCCCAATCGAGTATCCTTAGCATGCAAGTGCAGCTAATCCATAACAAACTCGACTCCTTATCCCTTCATGATAACTATATTGATGCCCTGGAATATCCTTTTCTTGAGAGACAAGTCTCCATAGCTTATCCATAACTATATCTGGTCACTTTTCCATTTGTTCCCTTAACGCATCTTTACCCATTGTCCAAAATCGATTAAGTCCGAATCCATTTTGTCTGAGCAAATGAGCCCTGAGCATTCCAAAAGCTACTTCTGCGTGCCTTCGCACCTTGCTTCCACCCACCATAACCCTTCATGCCTCGATACTTGGTCAATTTAGGGGCCCAAAAGTGGAGTGGATTATTTTCTATGAGCACTTGAATATTACAGTTGTTGAAACCCTATTTTGTAAAACCACTCAAAACTTGATTTGATCATTTCTTGAAAACCACATAAAGGAAACCTTTGAAACTTTTCCAATGATATATCATTGTAAAAAAATTTTTTTCAGCTATCATTCATTTTCTAAAGTGGAAAAATACATGAGATATGAGTAAATCCATGTTTGTCTTGTGAAACCACTCAAAAACCCTCTTTGCACTAAAAATTGTTTTGCCATTTCCTTCAAAAACTCATGAGATATATTCCTCAAATTAGAGAAAATTTTCCCATCCAACATACCTCTATAATGAATTAAGAATCAATTCATTTGGTTTTGTATTACTCTCATAATGAAGAACTGAATTTTCAACCCACGCTCCATTAAAACTGATTTTCAAGCTTACCTTGCAACCAAAAACTGTTTCTTCATTTCATGTCATTTTAACGATGGGATCGTCACTAAATTTAAATAATTTCTTCTTATAAAAAATACCTTTCCAAAAATAAATTTTGTCCAATTTGGATTTTTCCCCCTATAATGGACTAAACAAGAATTCAACCTATAAAACCATTAAAAATCTTGAATTCTCGTAAATTGACTCAGAATCCCATATTTCTTGTCCCTCTAAGATCCACCATCATTCTCAAGTCTGTGATACCAAAAATTCACAAGATGAAATTCCATTACTATGTTTACGATCCCATCTTGGTCTTGGTTTCCGAATACCCAGATATTGAAGATAATAATGTTTAAAAAATGGATTTTGCTAAATAGAGTGAGAGTGGACAAGAGGATTATTAAGAATGAAAAATTTAGTTGAATCAATTAAACACTTTCATGATGGGAACCATAGTCTTGGTGTATTATTGATCTCCTCACCATTCTCCATTAAAGAGGCATGACAAGGAGTGCTCTTATTCTTCATAAAGACATTTTCCATCTAGATGTTGCTTGGTTCCATCTCACAAAAAGAAAGTGTTTCTATTTCAAAAGATTTTTATGTTTCACCTGAGATTCTCATGAATCTTGGAGACCATCAAATACAAGAGAGCTCATCATTACCGATTCTAGGGTGTGCATGGTGTGAGTGAATTCTTTCGTGATGATTAAAAGTTGATTTTTTCTCATGTGAGAGACAAGAGATCATGTTTATGAAAATGAGTTGATTTGTGCAACCTATCTTACAGTTTTGCACCTTCCATGCCATATCACAACACTTTCAAGAGATTATATTTGAAATTAACAAAAACAAAAGATAAAAGAAATAAATAAATATATACCTTCTTTGTAAATCTCTTGCAAACCTCAAGTAAGATCATAGAAGCACTTGGACTTGTTTGATATTGTTGATTTTGATTTATGGGTGCTCTTGATATTACTCTCAAAGGGATTTACAAATGCTATGAACAGATTTCACAAGGATGTGGATGTAAAATTGGTAGAAGTTGGATGCAATTTTCTCAAATATCTAAGGATGGGTTTGTAAAGGAAATGACCTTTTTTATAGCTGAGGGTGAGGCCATGAAAGGTGGTTTGAAGTTTGACTAAGATTCAAGTTAATGATTGTAATCACCTAGGTTACAAGTAGACTTGCAATAGTAGTTACATATTTACAGGGGTAGTAGACATTTAGAATAGAAGAGGTTAGATCTAGAAAATTGGTTGCACGTATAACTCTATTGCCCCCACATTTCTAGGAATCTAGAAGTGGAGTTCAAGTGGAGTTGACTAGAATGAGGAAGTGGACTCCAAATAGAGTTAACTAGGATGAGGAAGTGGAGTCCAATTGGAATTAACTAGGATAGTGAAGTGATAGTTGACTAGGAAAATAGGTGTATTTTCCTAATTAAGTAACTAATTTAATTAGCTACAATGTGCAAGATAATTAATTAACCATTTATTTAATAAATGTTAATTAACTTAGCTAAAGTGTGTTGTGGAATAATTTAATTAATCAAGGGTGTAATGTGCATGATTAATTAATTTGATTAATCAATCGTAAGGGATGAATAATATGATGTGAACTAGGAATATGTGTGTAATTATGGGGTGTCTATAGTGGTTGTGTAACCACCACTTGTTGAAAGAGAGTGGTAGTTGCAACTGACCCTATGGCAATATGGGTGGTTTTATCACTGTATAAATTGAGATTAAAACACAATTTTTTAAACGTGTATTTTGATTTTGACTTGATTCTCTCTCACATTTTTTGGTCAAATTGGATAAAAATTGGCTTATTGGATTTTATTGAGTTCCTCTTCCTCATTTACTAAATATAGTATGTTGATTTGTCCTCCCCAAACTGAGTCATTATTTCTTGATTGACATGTGTTCTTGACATATTCTACTCCATTATCTTATAAAAAAATTCATTCGTATCATGGGTTGGGAATTTGATATTATTTTGTGAAGTGTTATGCTCCCAGATTTTGGAAAGGGATTACAAAGATAATAATTTCTCTACTCTATGTTCTTTCTTATTGTGCACATTCTAGTCATCCTCTTTGCACAATGACAACCACATTCAATTTTCTTTATTTTCTTGTTGTCATTCACCATTCTTTCCTCCTGGATCAATTGGAACTCACACATTGGAAAGGGATTTTAAGCTTGAGGAGACATTGGATGCACCATATCTCTAGAAAAAGCTACCACACCATTGTAGTGACTAGGTTGGAGTTGTATTCAATTCTTTATAGTATTTTTAGTGTTGTCATTGATTATTAGAATTAAAATAAGTTATTTATTGAGTTATTAGAAGTAGGAGATTTCATCACTTCCTGTATACACTTTCAATTTAGTATTGCTTTACAAATATTTGTTAAATAAATATTTTCCCTTGATAACTTCTTCTGGCTTATCCATATGGATTAGTTGCGGGAAGAAGTGAAGAAATCCCGTGAACTTTTTATTATTCATTTATTTAGATTAGTTTATAATTAATTTTCTAGGGAAATTTTATATGGAAAAGAGGAAATTTTTTCTGATAATCTTTTCCCTTTCTAGAAAACTTGAGGCTGAAGCTTTGTAAGAGGAATTTTTCTTTATTGGATTAAAAGTTTTGAGTGCTTTCTCTTAGAGTAGTGTTATCAACAATCTTGTAAAAGAGAAATATCCACATCTAGTTATTTCTTTTTAGTTTTATTTTAATTAGAAGAAGTTGTACATTCAATTTAAATCATTTCCTTGTGTTTGTAGATGTAGATTTCATTTCTTTTAAATAAACCAAAAAATACAAAATCAATAGTTATTTAGTTAGTTTCTTTTAAAAGCTTGTTAAAATACAAATAGATAGAATAAATAGTTACATTTGTTTTATTTAACTATGGAATTTAGTTAATTAAAATATTAAACTCACTTGTCTTTTATTTAAATTATACTTCTTTCCATTATTTATTTAAAACTAGAATTTAGTGTCATTTAGGAACTCAAATATAAACAAAAAGCTAGTCATAAGGAATTCACGCTACCGTTCATAGCCTCTGACTATACTTTGACCAACTTAGTTGATAGGAATTCATGTTACTAGTTCATAGCCTTTGATTATCCTTTAAATACATATCCACATCAATCACATCTTCCACATTTCAGTTGTCTCAACACAACCTCAACGAGTGGAGTGCACAGGAAATCCTGTGTCATTTTTCTGTGTATAATCTCCAATGTGTAGAATTTTTCATTTTCGTGCACTTTATTTATTGCTATTGCAATGTGTGGAATCATCGCTAGTGGCTTATGAGAGGACATTAAATTTCCTTCAGCTTCCATTGCCTCCATCCTCCAATGGGATGTTTCTTAACTCAGATCAATGTGAACTTGAGATACAATTGTATGACCCCCCATAATTTGGATGTCGGGTTACACCAAAAATGCATCATGTACAATAAATATAAATTCCAGACTTGAAATAGATACTAAGGAAATATTAACTACGAATTTGAATTTACTAAGAAAAGGATGTCAGTGTCTACCGATATTACATCTTATTTACAAACATAGAATAAAACTAGTTTGATGACCACATCATGTTTTTTTTAAACTAGAATTCTAAATACCAAAAATGACTATAAAACTAGAATTTCTAATATAGATTAGATCTAGAATTAGAATTAATAACCTCACACCAATATTAGACTAATATTGATCAACACAATTATACTCTAGGGTTTAGACATTTTTTTATAAGTAAATGTTTTTTTACTGGAGCTATGAACTAGGGGGTTTTGGGGCCCCACCCTTACATTATTATATTCAACAAGATTACAAAAACCAGGGTGATCAACTCTAGGGTTTAGACATTACAAATAGACTTTTGACAATATTTTTTACCAAAACCTTTCATGCGACTTACACAGAAATTTAAGCACACCTGCAATCTGAATCTAAAGATGGTGTAAATTGCAAGATTTGTGTCTCTTTCTTATATTTTTAATAGAAAATGGGACATCAATATGATATCATATGAGTAAATTGTGTCCTTTACATTGAGAGGTATCTACTAGAATTTTTCTCATGGGATTCTTTCAACCATATTTTTCTTTGTTGTTGCACTTGCATATGGATACCTACTTTGATACCAAATGTGAACTTTGATTTAGATTTACACAAATTATACAAAATTTAAAATCAAATAATACTTGATAATGATAATAGATTCAATACATTCAAGAAAAATTATATATATATATATATATACAAATATGAGCTCCTATATAATAGGAGTCAATCTTCATCTTCAAATCCACATATATCTCTCTATGATTTCTCACTCCATTATTCTCTCAATATCCCAAATATCACTCAACCATATAACCAAAAATATCTCACACATCTCCTATTCTAATGGTGAGTTAAACTCACGTACATCTAATACATCTGAATATGATCATGTAGTATTATTATTCTTACACAATTAATTATTCACACTGCATAATTCCTAACAAGGTTTCCTTTCCTAACAAGTTTTCCTTTAGGAGACTCGACCTTGTTTGGAGAAGAGTGAATTTTGTTAGTCTTTTTTTAGCTCGAAGAAAAATCCAAGATTTGAGTAGACTATTGCTAGGTTTCTCCTTTTGAGGCAACTCCACCACATCTCGGGACTTTGTCAAAGGGACCTCAGTTGTGTTCTCTCTACCTAGAGCTGTAATCTTGCATCTATTCCAAGATATGGTACTCTCTGCCTCATTTGGTGTTTTTTCTATCCATAACAACAATTTCTTTAGGTCTGAACATTTGGAGACTGCCATTTCTAAAGGAAGTATGCAAACCAACAACATGGTAAGTTGAGGAGTTAGTGCACAAAGATTAATATATTGTTGAAGAAGTAAGTCCCCTGCTAAACAACCCATAGTTTCTTCTTGTAACAATAAAAGGGATTCCTTGGTCTGTAAATATGCTTTCAACCTCATCTTCTTGTCCCTCAAACCAATTCAAGGACATTTGTCTTGGATCCCTTTGAATTTGTTGATAAATAAGAAATACTTCCTCATCTCAATTCTGCAAGATATTGAAAGTAGTTAACACCACTAAATAGAAAGTTAACATTGAAACCATTTTAGTAGAACAAAAACTATTTTAGTATAACATAAACCATATAATCTCTTTAAAATATCATAAAATTAACCCATATGTAAATTTCCTAGATGTTTCATCAATTCATCTTTGTTTATCAAACCGTTGATCTAGATGAGACCTACCCAAGTTAACATGCCTCAAGAAATGGAAATATTAAACAATAGAGAAAGAAAATGTAAAATTGGATATTTATTTCATTGCAGCTCTGGAGAGAGAGAGAGAGAGAGAGAGAGAGAATATTGCATACAACTCTAAATTACTACAAGCTTAGCTAACAAAAATGTGTGGTGTTTATCTAAGCCATGGGAAAACATTCATGGATTACAACAGTTAGAGAAAGTTTAAGGGAGGATCCATGACCAACTAAATCCAATGAGAATATCATCCACAACATTCCCAAGTCTCTTTTGAATAGAAATATAGAGGGATTCTTTGTTCCTCAGGTCATGTCCAATCATCCTTACTATTTCAAGTGAAGATGGAATGTCGAACGTGATGATATAGAAAATTTGAAGTCTCAAGAAAAATATATAGCATCCAAAATCTTGCAAGAAATAGAATAAACGTCTCTCTACTAAATCTTGCAAGAAATAGAATAAAACACAATTGCCAACAACAAAAATGAGACACCCAGCAATCTCCAACAATGAAAACCAACACATGTCATACTAGGACAACACATAGGGGACATAAATTAAAAGTAGATTGGAGAAAATAGGGGAGTAAATGGTGGAGGCTTCAATAACCAATGTCATGTCATAACTTATAATAGTTGGTCGTTCGCTTCATCACTAGGTGGTGTAAAGGCAATCCATCTGCCATTACCTTTTTCCTAAAAGTTGCTAACCACTTAGCAAAAAAGGAAGGTTAGTGTTTTTTAATGCAAGATGTTATATTTTAAATTAGTTTCTATATTGAATATAAAAAATGTAAATTGAATATCATTATATTTATTTTGTGTTGGATGATAAAACCTCAATCGCTAGAATATAATTTTTAACATGCAATTTTAATATCTTTCAAAAACTGCCTTAGAAAATGAGTGTGGGGTGGTCATTCCAAAATGAAATTTGTAAGTTGAAAACATCCCAATATATAAAAAGGCATTCTTCAAATATTAAAATTTAATGTAAATATATGTGAATAGAGACCCTTAAATTTAATGTATATGTGAATACAGATCCTGTGGTTGGAGAAGTTGGCGGGTACCTCCATTTTTTTAATTATTGGTAAATATTTTTGAAAGGGACTATACCCTTGTACAATAGGGCTCAAAATCTAGATTTTACCATATCAACATTACAAAAAGTGATCAAAATCAAGATAAAACCAATAAGCCCAACAACATAATACAATCTACCAAGAACAAAACTGAAACAACAATCCAACAACTCTAAAACAGCTAATAAACAACATCTTAATAGCAACACAACTGCCTAGTAGTAACATAACGAGCCAACATCCCAGATGTAACAATGATAGCAAAAAAAGGACAAGAATCATGCCTTGTCCGAGATGGTGGGGGATTTAGATTTAGCGTATCCCTTCTTTTTCTTATCCACCACTATCCATTCCTCTTTTCCTTCTTCCACTGAAATTAGAAGAACAAATTCAAGTGACTTGATAGGGATGTGACCCACAGGAAGGGGGTCGAAACACCATTTATCACTAAATCAATGCCCTAAAGAGAATAATCTAGAGGTAACTTCTTTGTATTGTTGGTGAACCTTCCACGACGAGTGAGTCCACATGCGGGGGTGCAGATTCTCTACAACCTAGGTCCGAATGGGTATTGATTTTTAAATGTTCGGGTAGAGAATCCTTCCACCATGCAGGTTTGGTCTTGTGTTAGGAATGTCCAAATCTTACATAATATGACCAGTTTGAAGCAACACCTACATATGAAAGTGAGTCCCTCGTAGTCTAATCTCTGCACCCAAAGTCTTTCACCGATCTGCAAATTGATTTTTGCTAGTAAGGCTTGGGAGGTATCAAGATCTATAAGGATTCGAGCATAAGTAGTATGGGTTTAAATGGAGGTCTTATCATCAATTGTTGCACATGAGCCTAGAGTATCCCTTATAGAAATCACACAAGACTTGTTCCAGAGCTGAAGCGGGAGTCCCGACAAGCGAACCCAAACTAGGTAGGTGTCAAAAGAGTCTTCTAAAAGATCAAAAGATAGATGCCATGGCTTGGACATGATCCTATGTTTACCCCAAACCCAATGTTGGCTAAAAATTAAATCTCTATCTTCAGGGGTTTTAAAGACAACAATGAAATATGCTTTAGCACAAGGATAAAGCTTAATCTTACCTTGTATCTTTTCTCTCCATCTTTGAGCAATCCAGTCATGGAGCTGAGAAATTTTAGGCCAAAATTTGTGAAACCTGCATATCAGACCCAATTGGGAAAGATTTTCCTCCTCCTTGAGAACCTTTTGAAGCAGATCCTCCTCTATTTTCAATGTCGGTGTATCTTGAGAGGGTTTCAAGAGCTTATCAATAGATCTTGCACTAGTCTTTGATTGCTTGGAAACAACATCAACAAAGGAAGGGCCACTCGACCCATGGGTTTCTCCCCTGTTTCCCTGCTCAGGTTGAGAATCGATTTTGACGTCAACTAACTACAATGATGAATCAGCCGCACAATGTTAGTTGTTTGTAGAGTTGTGAACATGCCCAGTGGCGGAGCATAACATGGTCATGTCCAGTGGCTTCATCAACCACTGGCCACCGAAATTTCTGCTTCTTGAAGTAGTAGTTAGTTGGCCAAACAAAGAAGAGGCGGCCTCTTCTAGTCCTTTTTGGATATATTTGGTCTTGGGATGTAGAGCTACTCCAGTTCAATAGTTGTTACCGATTGTCTCTTAAATTGTGGGAAATTAAGTATTATTATGTAAAACGACATTTCCCATTGTTTTTATTAATAGTATGTCATATATTCTCAATCAATCAATGTCAGATTTTGTAAGGTGTTTAGAGTTTTAGTCATTTTAGATGTCAAAATACAACCTCTTTTAAAATATGATGATCATGATTGGTGACAAATATATAATTTAAACATCAAAAATGTATATTCAAAATTTCACACACACACACAAATAAATATATATATATATATATATATATATATATATATATATATATATATATATATATATATATATATATATATATATATATATATGAAATTTAATAAATTAAATATTAAATAAACACTATACATTATAAATTTGTGAGATTCATGACAAATATAACATAAATGAAAATGGAAACTTTGGAATGTAAATAAAATAAAAAAATAGAATTATCTTAATATCTAATTATTTTGAAATATAAATATATGCATTTCTCTTTGATAAAATAAACATCCATTAATTTTTATTTTTAATTAGTTTTGTTTGAGTTCTTTTTTAGATTTATTTGATTTCTTGTTTAGTTGTATTTTATTTATTTTGATTTGTAAATTTTGATTATTATTTTTCATTTGTTTGATTTCTTACCAAAAAAAAGATTGGATAATAGACTATATTTATTGGATTTGAGATTTTGCAATAAAGGTGAAATTAAAATATTGCTCTTACAAGCCTGGAAGTTAGAAAGTGGAAATGGAACTAATTTTCTACATAATTGCAAGTTTGCATTGAGTGATTCATTTCTATCATTTTGATCAAATTTGTTTTAAATTTGTAATTTAAAATTATGTTTTAATATTCTCATGAACTCTAATGATGTTATGGATCTTCAAATTGATTAGTGTAACATCAATTTTTTTGGAAAAAATGAATATGTGAAAAACTATGAAATTGATTAGTCCAATCTATTATCCATAATTAAATAAAAGTCGCATAACTATGAGAGAATATTACAAAGAACACCAACATCATAAATTTTTTTAACTCAATTTAGGTATTTTCTAATAGTTATTATGAAAACTATCAAATTTTTTTTCCATATAATACAATGCCAAACTGATTTTTAGGAAGGTAATATCATGCCTGCATGGGTGAGGTGCACATAATTCTTCATCTTAGATGCCAAAAAGGTTTGAGGGGTATCCATTCCACCAAATTCATCATTCAATTTCCGTCATCATGACAATTCGGCCTCATCCCTTATTACGGTATCTTTGGGCCTTTTCCTCAGCAAGAATTGAACCCTGGTGGGATCTTTGTGAGCCAAGTAACTTCACCAATGGATAGGCAAACAATTTTCTCTTCAATTTGACATACATATTAAATTTTAAACATAAAATGACATAATTTTGGAATGAAAGTTAAAAGTGTATACACAGAGATATGTAATATAGAAAAATTAAAAATTGGGGAAAATAAACCCCAAATCACTCCATATAATTTTATACATCGTCAAACAATTTTATAATGTGACATGTAACTAATTCAACGTCAAAATCCACCACTAAATCTCAATAGAGCGAGTCTATGCAATTATATATATTTTCACATTTATATCTAAATATAATTGGTATATTATTTGCTCTTAGACATGAAATATATTTTAAATGCCGGAAGGCGTCCACCTTTGAAGATGCCTCTGATGGAAAGTGTCAAATTTTTCGCAACCTTTTCCGATTGTATTAGTCAATTTTGTCATCATGACTACCATTTTACACCTGCACTACTTAGTAGCGTCCCCCTACATCATTATCTGCTTTGGGAGTGCCATAGCCATCAAAAAAACAAATTCTCCCTTGTTACTTATCCTCCTCTCATGGCTGAATTCGTGAAATATGCCTTGGGATTATTTAATGTCCTCTGTATACTTTTGATGGCGGTGGATCAATTACCATAAGGGTATGAATTTTCTCTATTTTCTCGACCTCCATTGTAGGATTATTACTTTCAATGAAATTCCAAACCACCAACAAGATAAAATTAAAAAATGAAACGGTTTTCTTGATGGTGAGGTGTAGAGCCCACGAGGTTCGATTCATACATTGAGGATTATGGTGAAAGACATAATTGGAATGATTGTTGAAAGTGTATACATAGAGATATGCAATATAGAAAAATTAAAATGGGGAAAATAAACCCCAAATCACTCTATTACTTTGAATTGAAGTCATGTTTGCGTATCAAAATTTAGAAAACTTTCACAAATTTAAAATACAAACCCTTATCATGGGTTTATTTTTCAAACATATGTTGATTTTTAAAATAACGTGGAAAATGTGGAATCCCTAATTTATTTTTATACTCAACAAGTGTTTACTAATGATTGTCTCGATCAACCAAAAACCAATTCTTCGTTGTTATCCTCCTCTCACACGGTTGAATTTGTGAAATATGTCAGCGGAAAAAATGGAGCATGAAAACTCCTATGTGTACAATCCAAACATGCAAAAAAATTTCGTTATGAAACATCAAATGTTTGGAAGTTAGTTGAAGCAGTTTTTCCCTCTTCATCAACTTTTCCTGCATAAGCTGCGCTTCAACAAGCCTCTTCTAATCAGGATAATTGTTACCCTCAGCTCGCCGTATTCCACAATTGCCTCTTCATTGACATTGTTTCACCAAATGCGATCAACTAGTGACCAACTTTCGATCAATTGGCTCTGTGTGGAATGAAGAAAAATTTGGGCATATCTTCCTTGGCACTGCAACTTCAACATTTGCCAAAACTCATACTTCCATAATGTTTTGACGGATGCCATGCCCTATTAGAAAGCTTCTATTGTTGCACACGCTGGTAGCATGCTAGAAAAGGTAACTTTGATCAAAGGTAGAGACCTAGGATTGCATTTGGTGAAACAATTTCAATGTTGTGTGAGGAAGCACATGTCTTCTGTTATCTATGCAACCATGTTTAGGCATTTAGTCAAAACACCGCACTCAAATCTTGGTTGTTGAAATCGGTGAAAAAAATGCCAATACCCGTTCAAAAGTCAAACAACTAAAAAAGGTATTTTAAAGATTAAAATGTGATAATATAATTCAAGGTCTTTTAAAATTTGATTAATTGTTACAAGTTTGTTAAGTTATTTCAATTATGAAAACTTGTAAAAAAACAAAAACATATTATATGTGTTTGTTGAGTTTATTTATTGAATAAAGTTTTGTTACGATGTTATTGCCTCAAATTATTGTTGAAGTTGACATAAAAGTGTGTTTGGATTTTCAAGGTTACGTTTACAATTTGAGAAAAACTCTACAACGGAGTTAGATGAGTGATGGAAAATGCCAATCCCTAGCCTTGAAAAACATGTTGCCCCCATCCAAGGGTCGATACTCCCTATGAGGCTAGTCTTCATAGTACGTTGGTAAGGATATTCACAAAATAGGGTTGTTGAATACACCTTGGGAACATTTAAATGCCAAAATGGGAGCTTTAGTAGATAAATGCTAGGTTTTTAGCTAAATGACGGACGTGATATACTTTTAGCACACAAATTAGTGGTTTGTGATTTGATCCATTCATAATTACAACATACAAAAATGCGCGTCATCTTCAAGAGTCATTGTGATTGTTCCATCAAATGCAACAAACAGATATTTAACCCAATCAACTCACCTTTACGAACATACTCGTGGGCCGTAGCAAAATAAGAACTTTGCAACAACGTATGGACATTTGTCATGGCATAATAGGCAATCGCAACTCACTACATTGTTCTATCTCCTTCCCATCACACAAACATCAAACAATTTGAGATAACATATATTTCATGACAAATTACAACTCATGTGCAATTGCTAGTTTTACCATCTATAACAAAAACTAACTATACAACGAACGGTACTATATGTAAACATATGAAGAAATGATATTAGGAGAGGGAAAACCATAATATAATCAACTAATAGAATTGAAACTTATTCAACGTTTGAACTTAAGTGACTCGTGATAGAAAGGAGATGTATCTAATTTTTGTTGTGTTTCAGGAGATCATTGATGCCAATTTGCTGAAACAAATAACATGAGCGTCAAGCACACAGATATGACCAGAAAAATTATCGGTTCTTTCTATCGGTCGTTCTTCTTCTTGAGAATGATTAAGAATCTCGCTATAATTCAGCCTTAATTGCGCCTCCTGTATAATCTTCTTATACACCAAATAAAAAGGCAGTCCTAAAATATATAGATAGCCCATATTGACATCGAAATAAATCTTGGAGTCGGTGGATGCAAACCTTTCACCGCTAAAAATAATGGTGATAGAGATTCCTAGGGATGCAAGCAAAAACTGGATGTATTTCCACTTTTGTTTCCCTGCTGTAGTGATTTGTTCATCTAGTTGGGAAGTTGGCGGCCGCCTCCATTAATGGCAGGTAGCGGTTGATCAAGGTGAGGATCGGCTGTGACCTCAAGCTGACTGAAGCGATGAGTCCGCTACAGCCATCCTAGTTGTTTGGAAAGAGTTGTGGAAAAGCACAAATGCTAATAAAGAGTTGTGGAAAAGCACAAATGCTAATCTCACAACAAACGATAATCAATATCAAAGAGCTTGCAGACATTAGAGGCGCCAAATGCAGAGTTGTATGTGAATGGCTTGCTCTGTAAACTTATATGGTTTGCAGATATTTATATGTTTTTTTGTTATACGCGAAATTTGAATGACAAAACTTGGGAGAAATTACTCCTCAGCGTGGGTAAAATTTGAATCTGTTAACTTATGTTGAGATTGGCTAATTGGAGACCAATTCCAAATTAATAATTTTAAACCAGTGACATTTGGGAAACGGACAATATGTCATCAAATCCTTAGGCACTTTAATCCTGTCAAAAGCAATAAGACGGCATCAAATCTAGGCCCTTAATTCTTTCCATGCCCGTACTGTATACGCAGCATTAACATGTCGGAATGGCGACTGGTTTGACAAATTTAAACGCAAACCATCGGCACTATTAGTTCAAACGACCGTCATTCTTACGTAAGAATTAAAAGGCGCAGAATGGATACACCATATCAAATCTAGAATAGTTCGCCGCGAAGAGAACACATCAATCGTTTCTTGACTCCAGCTTACTCTGAATATGTACAATAAACATCAAAAAAATTGCAATAAGTGGTCAATCCTTTATAACTAATTCCATGGCGGAAATTACACACGCAGCATTAACATGTCGGGATGACGACTGGTTTGACAAATTATAGTGAACGCAAACCATCGGCACTCAAGAGTTCAACGACCGTCGCCGCAACCATATCTCCGAAAAGGATATATAACGTGGTTGCTTACGTATTGAATGGATTATAAGACTTAATAATGTATTAGATTTACTGTCTACGCCCTTAGAGGTGGTAACTATTATAACTAATACATGCCTGGATAAACAGATGGTAACTAAACGATGGAGACCGATTTCACAGACTCGAGTGACACCGCACGCCATCTAGAATAGTTCAAAAAATAAAAGAGACATATGTTGATGCCACATCAGTTCTATAAAGGATAATAATGTTGGCGGTGTTGACCAATTCTGAAGCGATTAGAATAAGCGCTGGAAAATTCAAAGTGTTGTTTGTGGGTGCCTATGCCTATATGTGGTGTTTGATTCTGATGCGAGTGAACTTTTCTTTGTAGGTCTGATCATGGAGATGGATGAAAAAAATTGTGTGGCTAGCCAAAATGTGCCTTAATATCTTGCACTCCTAAATCATTCGTTCTACAAAGGTATCGAGGTAACGAGTGAGAGACACACATGAACCGACATATGATGTGATAGATTTCAAGGGGCTACAACAAGCGCTAGGGTCATGTATATAGAGGGCAGTAATCCTTACACTAGGTCAACCTAGAGTTTCTATGGCCCACGAACAAGATAGAGATCCCTACTAAGATACCATTAGTTGGATGAGGAGAGACATGGATCGATAATAGATAAAGAAAACATGCACAATATGACTGAAATGAAAGTAAAGAGAAGCTAAGGAGCTGATCATAAATAAGAGTACTATGCTAACTAGTATCAAGACACATGTAACACTAGACTAACATAGCACAATGAGGAAAGGAGATGAACTAATCTATGTAAAATGACAAAGAAGGGTTAGAGCACTCACATGTACTGTAGGGTGATCGTTGATTCATCTATCTCTCCAAAGAAGCAACACACCAAGAGTCTCTATTAGGTGGAGGTTTGGCTTATCTAGCATAGACAAATGCTATGGGCCCCACACTCTGCACCAATCAAAAAATAAAATAAATTAATGTTGATTTTTATTTATTGTGTCATTGGTATAGAGTGTGGGTCCCATGGCATTTGTGCATGTTAGATAAGGATCACCTTAGGTGGATAAGAGGAATACCATTCCTCTCCTATACTAACTATAAATGACCCAATAGTGCAAGCAATCCAACCAAGAAGAAAAGTGTCCAAACCAATCCAAGAAAAGTGCAAGATGAACCATGAGTTGAGCGAGCAGATGCGAAGATGGCGCAAAAGAGCAGAGCATATGGTAGTTCGTATGATTTTGGCTTCCTTTCTCTTTTTTAAATGTTTCGATGTGCATATATACCACGACACAATCACCCATTAGTGATTGTGTCGGCTAGAAAAAAATCAAATATTGACTCAATCACCCGTGAGTGATTGAGTCAACCATGGATGATAAAATGCAATGTGAAGTGAAAATAGGTGTCGTGGATCAAATAAGTGGATGAACAAGGTGCCAAGATGATGAAATGCAAGAAAAGTGTCATGAATGCAATGTGTATGAGACCTCTTGAGGGACAAGGATAAATAATGCAAGGAATACTAAGGCGGGACCAAATAGCTATACTCTCTCTCGTATGTGCCTCTAACCCATAATGGTTATGTGAATAACCATTCCCCATTCCCGATAGGCTCCTTAAGGCACCCACTCAAGAAATAGATGCATCAGTGACCCTTATCTGCACAAGGAAATTATTAGTAATAGGTATGAAATATGAAAAGTGAAAAATTAGGTGTATACATATGCCCCAGCCGTTGATCACCACATGTCGCAATAGCGCAACATGGGGTGGTCAATGGAAAAGAAAAGTTTGTAACACCGAGATCGAAAACAAATATTGAAAGTAAGTACATAATTTTTTTAGAAGTACTAGATGAAAATAAATATACCCAATAATGCGTACATAATAATGTTGTTTGTCCTATCATGTGCGGGTGCAATCCATGCTACAAGAACCCTAGAGAAGCAAAATTGAAAGGAAACACTAGAGGATCATCAGTAAAATAAGATATAAATCACCTAGCTAGGGGCCCATGGGATGGATGTTGTGATGTTATGTCGAGATGTCCAAATGGTGATATGGAGATCATAGATGAGATAACCAAACAACGGGTAGCAATGTTGAAAAGTGCAAAAAACCATATGGTAGAAGCTACAAAGATAAATTTTCATAAACCCAAAGGTGTAAATAAAGAGAAGATGGATTATTAGCCCAAAGGAGGATAACAATGTTGAAAAGCGTAAAAAACCATGAGGTAGATGCCATAATGATAAGGTTGTCATTGGAAAAATGTTTTGAAGTAATGAATTTGAGAAGAAAGGATGAAAGATGGTAATTGAGTACCAAAACTTCAAGGCCCTTCATGTATGGAACTTTTGAGGAATTGAGAATTTGTAACACCTCACTAATTCACAACACAAAGACCAACATAGAAAAGTACAGGATAATTTTTTTGACTTGTTTGATGTACAAAAATGCAATGCAACAGGTGGTCACAAAGGTTACGACTAACTCTTCAAACAACTTGACTCAACGATGACCTTATGGAAAACATGGAAACAACTAACACCCATCAAGGACAATTCACTTTACTCTTTGACAAGGCACCACGAAACAACTCAACCATAATACACAGTCACAGTTGGATACACTCCACGGTTTACAATCCCTTAAGGTTATGCATTTACCAAAAATATTTTTCAAGACCTGCCTTAACAATCTACAAGATTCATGTTTGGTTCAAGCATTCTTCTCACAAAGGTGAACTTATTACTTTGGTAATCTAGACTAACTAGCCGAAACACAAGATTTCTGAAAGAGGTTCAACTAAAGACTGGCAAAGCTAACAAAATTTGTTTGACCAAAAGGGACACCTTTCATCTCTCACAAGGTTGCATAAACATGCCCAAGCTGAAAATCTTGATCCGGACCTCCATTGCACAAGCGATGAGCGTAAGCTCTAACTGAAGTGGAGTGCCATTACAACAGTTATCAAAACATCCTACAAAACACCAAGAGAGAGAAATTCATCCTTAGCATAGATAGATTATCTTCTTATAGGTGCATGGAAGAAATTTCCCTAGGTGCGAAAGGAAAATTCTCTTAAGGCAGGCACGGAAGAGAGGCACGGAGAAACTCTTTTTCTCCCGAACACGCAAGATGGGCGTAGAAGAGACTCCTTTTTTTTTTCAAGCGCATAAGACGGGCGTAGAAGAGACTCATTCTCTCCGGGCATGCAAGATGGGCACAAAAGAGACTCAGTTTCTCATGGGCACACAAGACGGGCGCGCAAGGAGCTCTGGACATGCAAGACGGGTGCGTAAGGGGCTTTTCCTCTTTTGTAAACTTCAGAAAGCCATAAATTTTAATAAGAAACTCGTTTTTGGAAAATGAGGACTTTTTAGAAATCTCTTGATGTCCTCTTTGCATAAAAATCTTAAGAATTTAATTTGGATAAATTTTTAAGGGTCAATTTTGAGAAAACGCTCTGCAGGCTTATAAAATGAAAACTGGTAACATTCGACTTATAAAATTTTGTTCAATTCGACCTCCCTCCTTTCTCAACATGCCAAACAGACATAGAGGGTTTCTCTTAGAGGAATTTAGGATGGATTGCAAGGTATAATTTTGTTGATTGAAGATCAATTCAAAATTTCTCAATTTTGACAGCGAAACGACTACAGTTTTGCCTTTGTTCGATTTGAAAGGATCCTTAACCATTTCTTAAGTGGTTTAGTTTTTTTGGGGGCACCTTAATCATATTAAGTTCAATTCAATGTTTCATTTTATTGTTCATTGTTATAGGGGTCGTTCTGTGCATTTTGAATAAAATAATTACCAGTTTGATAAGTTGTCTAATAGAGCTCTACAACTTCAAATTTGAATTGATCTATTTGCATTTACTAAGCTTAAACCATGAATTCATTCCAAACAAATCTAACATACTAAGTTGATTTAAATCAAAATGCGTAAAAAGCCAAAAGATACAGTTCTGATTTCAAATCATACTTTTCAAAAGAACAGAGTAATGTATTTTCTTCATCCGTATTTCACTTTTCAACTTTCCAAATAGAGATTTCAAAATACATTCAACAATCATATTTCAATACCTAATAATGCCATTTGAGTAAAGTAATACAATATTTTATTGATTCAAAAAGATACCTTTACAACTTCTTCTTTCATTTCATTCCCAAGGATAGAATACAAATCTTTCTTTTCTTTCATTCAAAAATAGAAAACAAAGTGCATCTCTTTCACATTTCAAATTATAACTTTCATAGCCAATACAAACATCTTTCCATCACAAAATATATTACATTGTCATCCACTTCGAGTGGGAAATTTTTTTACAAATAGAAATCTCACAAGGGACTATCAAAACTATCTTTTCCTTTGCTCAGAACAGCAACATGAAGATCTTCCATTTATTTCAATTTGATCACAACAAAGGCAAGAGGGATGGCAACGTTCTCCACCCAACCAAGACATCCAATGAAAGGAGAATCCATCCTTCTCCATTTTCCCCTAAGTACCAACCATAATGCAATAAGAAATGTGTTTCAACACATGGCAACAACATGCTTCCACAACACAAAGACAATCTTTCAACATGCACATTTCATATTAAAAACATAGTCCAAAACAAAACAAAATTTTTACAACCACCTAAAAGAGCAAACAAAACTCAAGCTTATTCATGCTAGCCAAAGGAGCAAGAAACTATGGGGATTCTAGTTATGCCTCCCAAAGGGGAAATGAGTATCACCACCTGAGAACAAACCACCAAAATATAAAATTTAAAATCCCTGACATGCCCTTATGCCTCCCCAAGTACCCCTTATTCCTCACATTTCCTTATGCCTCCCAACCTCTTATGGCACCCCATAATGAGTAAAGAAATGCAAGCTATTTCTTTGTAAGGTGGAACCCAAATCCCAACTCCCTCCACACTTATACCTCCCCAAAAACACTTATGCCTCCCACAAAATAAACCCCATAGCCTTCTCCTACACCATTCCTAGGCCATCTACCCAACATCCCACAAACAATAACAAACATACAAGCATTTACATATTCATAAAAGGGAAAAGAAGAGCATTTCCAAGAGCCAAGCTCTTACCTCTCCATGATGGAGTTTGTTCCAAGTTCAAAATAACAAGCTTTCCAATGCAAAATAGTCCAAGAGATCAACAATCTACAAGCATGCAACAATCTCTAGTCTTCTCCAAAAGCAAGAGCTCTCCAAAACCCCAAAATAAGTCTCCCAAAATGAAGTGATAAAAGTGGAGCAACCCAAAAACAAGCTAAGGAATTCCAATAAATAGAAGAGGGAAGAGAAGAGGATGAGGTGGATCCATGTAGGATGCCACATCACACATCCTCAACCCCAACACAAAATTCAACTTCATTCTCCAATGCATAATCAATAAGTAGGTGAATAATATGACAATTTTACTTACACACTCAAATCAAACCCACACCCCAAAGGACTGAAATTAAAACATGTAAGAAAAGTGCAATAAAACAATCAACATGACTTACAAAAATGCATAAAGAAAGTCTAAATTTAACTCTTCAACCATAGGTAAGGTTGGTATACAAATTTAAAAGGCATGGGACAAGTTTAACTTGTCCCACAAGCCTCCAAAATCAGCCTCCAAGGACAAATTCGAATTTCAAAGAAGATGAAGTGTTTCTTACTCCAAAATCAACTTACATATCTCTTACACATTTCTTACAACATTTTAATTCAAGGCCAACAACTCTATTAATTAATTTCTTATGACATATTTTAATTAATTAACTTAATAACATGATTACCAGCAATATTACACACGATTTAATAAATAATGAAAGGGGTCAATGCACCACAAAATAAACATATACAAACATTGACAAAGGAACCAAATAAAAAAATATACATAAAACCCTTGGTCACATTTAAAAGTGATCCCTCCTTGGGAATCCCTAACACAAACAAACACACACAAACAAATATAGTTGCCATGGTGACGTTGTTGAATTCATATAGAATTCCAAAGTGGTTGGTCCCCAATCCCTTGATGTGTGTTGTGATATTTTAACCTGTAAAACACAAATACCTCCTTCGGCCTCGTGGCCGCATCAGAACATCCAAATGAATATAATATACTTCCAAAGTCATCAATATATATGTGAATCAAAAAAATCATCAAGCCAATCAACAATGTCACTTAAAATTTCATCAACAACTATATCATCATCAATTTTAATTCAATTTTCATTTTCTAGGTCTACTCAAAATATCCAAATATCACATGTCCGAACAATATTTATAATGTAACCATGTCAGACAATATATCAACATCAATATATAAAATGTCTCTAATAATCATCATGCATCATATATGAATCAAAGTCAGCAATAATCCATGCTCTAACATCTAATCATCATACTAAATTAAAACTATAATAATGTCCATGATACAGTCAACAGTGTCATGATCAGTATCAAAAGGTTTCAAAGGGAAGTGGGCACTACAGAATGTATTTGTTATTTGAAGATGTGGCCTTCATTAGTTTAAAGACAATATGTTTTAGGACCTATGATATCCTTGATGAGGTAGGGACCCCACCATTTCGAGTGTATTTTCCTTCTTTTTCATGTGTATAATCAAGTTTAAGGACAAGGTAACCTACATCGAAATTACATGGAAAAAAAAAGTTGGTTATGTTGTTTGACAATGTGTTTCTTATGTTTGATTGGGAGTGTATGCTCTATCACATTTCTCTTCTAATAGGTCTAGGTCATGGATATGGGCTTCATGAAGTTCCTCATTTGGAATGATACCATGAAGGAAATGTGAAGTGAAGGGAGATCCATCTCGAGTGGAAGGAAAACCTCAGCTCCATAAGTAAATGAAAAGGACGTTGCCCCGGTGGTCATACAGGAATTGGTGTAGTATGCCCATAATGTAGGATATAACTTCATATGTCAATCTGTTTGTGATTCACGGATTGTCTTTTCTAATAATTTATTATGAATCTTGTTTGTAGAATCATATTTTATGTTGCATTGAGGGTGATATGGTGTTGAGAATCAATGTTTGATTTTGAATTTAGCACAAAGTTGCTTCATTTCTTTGCATTTGAAGCTCCCACCATTATTAAATATGATGGTGTGAGGAATTCCAAAGTGGAAAATGATCTGATTGAGGATGAATTTAGATGTAGTGATGTCGACATATTTTAGTGATAGCATGGCTTCAACCCACTTAGTAAAGTATTATGTGGCTATAATGATGAAGAAATGACCATCTTGAGACCGGGAAATTTTCTAATGTAATCTAATCACTATGAATTGAAGGTCTAGGGAGTTACAATAGATTGAAGCTCAACTGGAGGGGAATGGAACAAGTCATCATGAAATTGGAAAGGTCGGAACTTTTTTGCAAAGGCATGAGTGTCAGATTCTATTATAGGTCAATAGGAACCCATATGTATGCACTTATGTTTAGTAAAACGACTTCTACAATGGCCACCACAAGTGCCCCAATGTGCCTCTTCTAAGATAAAAGGAACCTCATCTTTAGTAACACATCGGAGTAAGGTACCTTTGAAATTAAATGATAATATAATATGTCATCCTTAAGTATATATTTGATGACCTTGTTGCGTATGCGTAGGCGTGTTCATGGATCAATATTGTCTAAGTAAGTTTGGTGTTGTATGAATTGGTAGATGTCACCATACCAAGGGTCTGTATAAGGCCATATGGCTCAATCTAACAGACATCCTGGATGTTTGGAGGAGGTGGAGTGGTTAGGGTTTGAAGGAATTGTATTATAAGAGTGTTATCATGAGAATCAGAATGCGACTGAAATAGGGTGGCAAACATGGCCAAAGAATTAGCCAAGGCATTCTATTTGTGCAGGATTGATTCGATGGTCAATGGAGTGAAGGATGATGTCAACTCTTGGACGAAGTCATGGTAATCCTTTAGGTTTTTGTTGCAACATTGATATGTACCACTAACTTACCGACACACCAATTAAGAATCCCCATGGCATGTATGTAAGAGACGTTCTTGGCTAAGGTGGCCCGTATGCTTGGGATAAGAGCCTCATATTCTTCCATATTATTGGTGACCTTGAAATTAAGTCGATAGGAAAGAGGGAGGATATGGTTAGAGGGATTGGTGGGTACACACCTACCCCATCTCCTTGGATATATTTTTCCTCGTCGAATGTAGCATCCATGTTTCCTCATGGAGATGAATGGTGATCTCCTCCTCAATGATTTTGGCCATTGGTTTTGTTTTAGGTAGGGAGGTGTGCTTCAACACTCTCATCAAAGAACTATGCCTCAAGATATTCTTTGAAGTTATAATAATAGTTTTTAATGGAAATGTCATCAGATATGCCCTCAATGAGGAATATTTCTTCAACGGGTAATGCATCATGGATAGGTTAAGGTACAAATATGGGGGTGACATTAGATTAGTATGCTATGACTTGGCCCTTTAATACCTATCATGTGATGATATGAAGGTCAAACTCCATAAGGAGGGCCATCCACTTGCCGATGCAATCCATTAGAGGAGAATATGAGATAATAAATGCCACAAAGGATTTATACGGACAATGACGTAGGTGATTTGATATAGCATGTAATGACATAATTTTATAGTTGCAAAATAAATGACTATAAAATACCACTCGATGCAAGTGTATCGAGATCTATAGTCTAGTAAGGCTTGGCTAATATAATAGACGACATGTTCCTTGTAATTCTCATCCTCCCATGCTAGTATCTCCCCTATTTACACTAGAATGGAATAGGTATATATCAGCAAAGGATGATATGGTAAAGGAGGTTCAGTAAGGTTGGTAATGAGGATAAAGATTATTTCATATTATTGAAATCTTGTTGGTAGTCTTTGGTCCATTCTAGTTTGGTATATTTTCGAAGAAGAATATTTATGGCATGATTGCAATAGGTAAATTTGGGGACAAATCGTTGGATTTCTCCAAGCTTCCCTAGAAAGGTTCGTATGTCAGCTATGGAGAAATTTTGTGGAATGTCGAGGATATATTTTATATTTGTTATGTTAACATTGATACCATGCTTAGATACTAAGAATCCTAGGATTTTTCCCCATGTCACCCCGAATATGCATTTTCCAAGATTGAGGCGAACCTTATATTTGCAAAGGTGTCCCAAGACAATGTCTAAGTCATGAGCATGATCATCAATACATCTATATTTGATGAGTAGATCATTGATGAATACTTTGACTAATTTTTGAATGAGATCATGAAATAAGTATGTCATGGCACATTTATATGTTGTGACATTCTTGATTACAAAGGGTATTTTCACATAATAGTAAGTTCCCATTTTATAGTAAAGGTATTCTTGTGCTTTGATCTTCTAGAGAAATATAAATTTGGTTCTACTCGGAGAGCCCATCATTGAGAGATACCATTTTTACCCTGTCATGGCATCGATGATGGTGTCGGTGGAGGGTAAAGAAAGTTATCCTTATGGAAAGCTAGGTTAAGATTTTGATATTCAATGCAAATACATATGGACAAGGTATCCTTCTTTACGAACCAGGATGATATATGACACCCATTCAGAATAATCTACCATATAAATGCATTTTGCATCGAAGAGATTGATGATTTCTTTATGACATAAATAATTGATTTTGGGAGGGAGTTTTCTTATCTTTTGTCATACAGGAGTGACATTGGGATAGGTAATGATGTTGTGGGAGATGATTTCAGGATCAATTCCAAGCATATTGGCATATCCCCATGCGAATACTTCTTTATGTTTCCGTAATAATTTTATGTGATGTTCACATAAATGGGGAAAACAACCACCAAACATGACCACATGTGTGGGATCATCATCAAGATGTACACTAATGGTTGATTCATCCAACATAGAATTATTGTCTTGAAAATGATATGGAGCCTCTAGCAATTTAGCTACTTCATCCTAGATAGGATCGATAATAGCAACATAGTCGTCAAAATACATAGGTGTTTTGGATAATTTCACCAACTTATGATGGCATCTAGGGAGTTTTTATTATTGGGAATACAATATTTCTAGAATAGAATCATCGTTATCCAAGGTAGGGAGGGGTCCATGATATTCTACATCGATTTTAAGGCCTATATATCACCTACCATCTCTATGTTGGCTAGAGTTTGTTTGTCATACGTCTAATACCCTAGTGTCTAAGGTGATATATTTAGGTGCATAATCAACAATGCCCATACTAGGAGCATCGGGACTAGTGCTAAGTGCAGAGGATGCCTTAGAGGGTAGTGTAGGTGGTAGAAGTGTTGTTAGAGTGTGACATGAAGCATAGTCAGAGATATGCTCTATGACCCAAGGAGTGTCAAGGAGTGGCAGATTAGTGGGAGGGACATAAGGAAATGTCTCTTCCTCATCCTCATTATTACTAGTGTCATAGATAGGTTTTTCGTATGATGCGTCAATGGTATTAGTTTTGATTCGAGAGGATCGCATTCATGCCAAGGCACATTGGTAGTGTAATACTTCCAAGTTTTGAGACTCATCTTGTGAAATGATGTAATCTTCATCAAAGGAAATATTGTTTCCTTTAATATTAGGCACCTCATCCTTAGTTGAAACACCGATCATGCTAAAATATCATTATGAAAGGTGGGGTGATCATAAAAGTGTTGTGTTATTCCTAGTTCATTGCATTCTAAGTGATTGGAGGTTGAGGCACTTTGGTCATTGGCTCTTCCGTATCATTCTTAGGTGGAAATCAATATTGAGGTAAGAGGACATGAGGTAATTGATGTATGATATCATCAAGTAAACTTATTTTGTTGATTGTGTTTTGAAGATTATTAGGTTTGTCATCATCTAAATCACATCTTGTGATTTGGATTTTGGACCAAAGATCAAATAAATCTAGGTAGGGAATACTTTGGATCTCGAGAGAAGTTGACATTAAGAAGGTTTCATTAGGGAAGGGAACTTTGGGAAGGGTTCATTATAGGAAAGTGGATGATCTAGAACCATGAGCTTAGTATGGTCCATTCTAGGTCCAACTATGATGGGAATCCAAATGCATCCTATGGGATTTTGCTAGGTTTTTAGAAATCCATGAAAAATAAAATGGGTAGGCTTGAGTTTCTTGATAGAGTATCTAAGATTTTTAATAAGGGATAATGAGGCTATGTTAATTCCCGATCCCTCGTCCACGAGGACCTTATGCACTCTCGCATTATGGATGATAATGCTAATGAGAAAGTGTAGTTCATCTACACGAAATAGGGTTTCATCGGTAATCATGTCATCCTCCACCAACTCCAAGGCTAAGGAACCCATATGTGAGTGTTGTAAGGATTAACATGTAGTCTCTATATTATGGATTTCTAGGTTTGGGGTTACGGTAGGATCTTTAGGAGCCACATGAGAAGGATCCTCAAAGTTTTTCAACTGTTTGAGGAGAAACCTTCAATGTGAAGCTGATGTATGCATGAGTTCTATAAAGAGAATCTTGCATGTAAGGGAACTTATCTCATCTAAAAAGTTCCAATGAGGCTTGGATTAACTTCCATAGCGATACCGTGGTGGTGGCACAATGGAAGACATATCCATATTCGATGATGATTTAGCTGGAGATATCTTATAAGAAGAAGGTGAGATGGGATATTTACTTGGTAGTTCTTGCAAAACCATGGGTGGAGGCTTGAATGTGGAAGCAGGCTCCACTATTGGCGAGTCTTGGGAAGTCTCAAGAACTGGTAGATTATTAGTTGATTTTTTTCTCTTGATAATGAGATCTTTGTGGGAAGGTTTACACCTATAGTTTACCTTAGTTGTATTGATATATTGGGAATCTATGAAGATTTGATCATATGATGGATATATAGTGCCCACAATATTACGTATGGGGATTTTATTACTCTTATTTTGATGATTGGAGTGAGATTCTTCTAAAGATTGATATTTCTCATAATATTTTTGTATAATGGCCAAGTAGTCAAAAGAGGAGCCAAGGAAGAAATTGAGATCTACTATCCTAATGTCCTTACAATAGTTGTGAGAATGTCTTATAGTGGCATGCCACCAATAAAATTGATCACCGTTAAAGTTAGGAAAGGATTGTTTCCAAAGGGGAACTATCCAACCAAGAAGAAGAGTGTCCAAACAAATCTAATAAAAGTAAAAGATGAACCATGACGAGAAAGAAAGATGATATGAAGATGGCGTAAAAGAGAAGAGAAGATTGAAGTTCGTATGATTTTGGATTTCTTTCTCTTATAAATGTGTAGATGTGATGTACATATATACCCAACACGATCGCATGTGTTTGATTATGTCAAACAAGGAAAAATGAAATGTCAACACAATCTCTCGTGGGATATTACGTCGGCCATGGATGATAAAATGCAATGTGAAGTGAAAATAGGTGTCGTGAGTTGAGCAAGTGGATGAAAAAGGTACCAAGATGGTGATATGCAAGAAAAGTATCATGAATACAACGTGTATGAGACCTAAAGGGACAAGGATAACTAACGTAAGGACAACCAAGTCCAGGACCAAATAGAGACAATCTCTATATGTACTACCTCTAACCCATAATGGTTATTATTATCTCAAAATTTCCCCAGAAAACTTTAATCATCCATGACCCCGTGTAAAGAAATCCAAAAATGGTTCCATTGAATGAGCATGTGCTTCAAATCTAATGAGATAAGTAAGGAGGAACTTAGGCAGGATCTAAAATGGAATAGTAGAGGGTCGGGGAAGGAGGTCAAGAAGTGTCAAAGGAACTAGAGACTCAAAGGAAAAGAAATGGAGAAGGTTAAAAGTCTTTGGGCTCTGCAAATGGTTTAGAATGGGCCAAAAATTGGATAAGTATGGAGGAGATAGCGGAAGCTACCAAGTGTCCAAGCAATGCACCTCTAAAGATAAAATCCTAGGTCGGAGATCGAAACAAGCACCAAGCCTCCATATGTTGGAACCCCAAAAATTTGCACCGGTTGTTGAAATATTCTTGACTCAGTGGAAGGTGCCAAGTGTTGGCTCGGTGCAATTCCAAGATGGGAGCCCAAGGTGGAGACTCAAACTGCGCAAAACCTCCACATGGCAAATGGTCAACAGAGATAAAAAAGGAGAGTGAGCCTAAAACGACTAAGTATAGAGCGCAAGAGGAAGGTGCCACGTGTTTTAACGACACTCCTTTAGTGTTAAAATCTTGAGCGGGTTTCAAATGAGTGCGGGCCTTCCACGTGTCCCAAGAGTCCAAAAAGGGACATGTAAATGGTCGGGGTTGAATAGTCAAAGAAGTATGCCAACAGAAGGAGCCAAGTGTCAACACAACGCTCTTTCAAAAGTACAAATTGGGGTAGCTTTCCAAACGAGCACATACCCTCACGTGTTCCAGAGTCCGAAGAGGTGCGCAATCACCATTGAAAAGTCCAAAAGCAAGTGGAGGTCTCCACATGTCTTGACTGCAACTTCAAAGGTAAAATCTAGGGGTAGTTTTTAAATGAGCGCAAAACCTCCACGTGTATAGGTTTAAATCTTTGTCCCATCAAGAAAACATGAAGGGCTCAAGAAAAATACAAAGGAGCCCATGGAAGCCACCAGGTGTCTCAATCCGGTGCAATTTCGGGAGTGCAAAGTAGGGCCGAATCTCCAAGAAGTGTGAGGTTGCCACGTGGACCATGTATGGACAAGACTCTTTCAAATATTACGTGCCGTGACCCAAATATTCAAATGGCCATATCTTTTGACCGGAAACTCAGATTTGGGAGGGAGAAGACTTTTTGGAAATGTCTCGATGCCCTCTATGCCATGGAGACATAAAATATTATTCTTAATAGGCTTTGGTGGGTAAAAAATGGGAAAACTTATTCCAGGCCATTAATATAGAATCCGGATTCTTTAACTACCAGATCCGATTCAATTTGATCTGTCATTCTTCCTTCTTCAACACACTAAGTATTTGGAGGGAACCAAAATTGATAGATTGTGGGAAGATTTGAGAAGGGCATTGATTGACAGGGGTTGAGCTTTTAGAACAGATTCAATGTGTCGTGCGGAGGTGGTTGAAGTAGGATTCAAAATTTTCCCTCTTCTCTCTCTTATTCTTCTTATATATTGTAATGAAGGGGCATATACATTGTTTCTCCTCTACCCCCATCTATCTTTCTTCCTTAGGGTAGAATGTGGTGTCTAAGCCTCCTCCCATGGCTCTGTAATGGAATTTTCTTGCCTCTTGCCCATTGATGATGTATTGTGTAACATTTTGGAGCAATAAAATCTATTTCATGATGCATCTATCCATCCTTGGCTTATTTTGTTGTCTCTTCTTACCTCTCATCATGCAGGGTATACTATGCATATTCTGATGTTCGTTGCAGGTCCTAGGAGATGTGTTTAATGGGTTTCGAAGTGGTGTCTGTGTGAAATCTATCTCTGGTCCATGGTGCATTCTGTCCACCCTCTCCTTTGCTCACCTCTCTCCACTTCAGGTAGTCGGGTCTATGATTCAACCACTTCCTTTTCTAGTGTATCACCACTTAGTGTAGGCTCTTTCACCCTCTCTCTCTCTCTCTCTGTCCCCTTGGAATGGTTTATATTAGATAGAATAGGTTCTGCCGCACTGGAGTAGCTTGTAAGGTAGATTAGGAAGTAAGAAACGACTTTCTTCGGAGGTCCATCTCAAGTTTTGCAAGTCCCACAGCTTGAGAGATGGTCCCATGTTGTGCAATCACACCGAATGCCCCACTTCACACTCGAGCCATTCGGGGTGCTGTGTGATTCGCACTAATAGTTATATGAATAATCATTCCCCTTTCTTGACAGCCCCTTAAGCTACCCACTCAAGAAATAGATGCATCAATGACCATTATCTCGCACAAGGAAGTTGTTAGTAACATGTATGAAATATGAAAAGTGAAAAATTAGGTGCATATAGAAATATCATTAGTCACACAACATCAATGGCCTCTAAACCACCCAAATCCCTAAGGGAGATAAAATTAATCAATGCATGAGTAAATAGCCATCATGCAGATCCTGGAGCACTGGTTGATTGGATAGGGATAGAAGCATCTCCTATCAATGAGTATGTACAGGGAATTACTTGATATGGCATTCCCTACTTTATTTCCCGATGGAAAACATGATTTTCTAAAGATGAAAAAATTATTCATTTCTCCTAATAGCTAGAATGTGAATAAATATGAAGATAATGAAAATAATGTGGAACCCACCAAATGTTACCGACCTACCTAGTAGCAGAACTAGGGGGATTGGGAGGAAATATGATGATCCTCCTCCTCTTTCACCTATGTTGGTTGGTTGTGTAAACATATTAAAAGAGATAAATTCAATAACACATCCCATCAAAAGAAGTATATTTATAATAAATTAATGTGTGTGTATAAAACCAATGACTAAAAATCAATCAAATCATATTTTGAAAAAATTGACATAATCCATACCAATTATTCATCATCTTAATTGTTCAGCTTAAATTTCGATAAAACATGTGCAACGAAGAAATTTTAGAATTATTCTAATTATTATTAATTGTATGCATTTTTCATGAGGGTTGTGGCCATTCACAAGGCCTATTTTCTTTTAGATAAAATACCTAAAATGCATCTATGACTTCAAATAAATTTGATGAATCTAGAAAATAAATAAATGGAAATGTTTCAAGGCATTTGACATGAGATAATGAAATTTTTATGATGCAAGATTTGAAAAGTTTTGACCTACATTATATTTCTAATTAATCCCCTCACACGTGGATTAAGGTGTAGAAAATATGAGTGGAATAAAAATGAAATCAAAAGGGATTCAATAGATGAAGTTAGGGAAGATGGTAACCCAGTTGAAATCCCCCAACAACTCAAATCCCTCCACCATCTATTAAAGACCACATACACACATAAAAATTAAGAGAATAATTTGACGTGTAAACATATTAACATGAGATAAAGTGGGTAAGTGCATGGAAATGGGGACCAAAAGGGGGTCAAAAGTGGACACATTTTTCTTGAAATCAGTGAAACCTAAACTTCATCCAATAATTTGGCATGCATATGCTCAAAATTTGACAAAGTGATAAGAATGAGTACCGTAGAGCTCGAAATCTAGTTTCTAAACTACTTTTTTTTTTTTTTTTTTCTGAAAATGGTGGAGATTAAGAGGGTCAAATGTGGTGTGCACACAAATTATGTCTATTTTTGTGTCAAAAATATAAGAACCTACTATGTGTGTGCCCTCCCCCCCATTTTTTGAGTTCTATAAATTATTTTTCAAATCCCTTTGGTATAAAGTTAGCTAAGACCATGTGGGAGGTCCCACTAATTTTTCATAATTTTTGGATGAATATATAATTTTTTATTAATTTTCAAAGTGCACATATCCAAAAAATGAAATATTTGTGTGTGCACCACCATAACTTTGAGAAAAAAAGTTAATTTTTTTGTTTTTTTAGTGTGTGTAGAATGGAGTTTATAAAAATCACATTTTTTTCGAAATTTGGATGAAAAAATCATTAAGTGTGCACCAAAATGTAACATGTATACAAGAAAAGAAGGCACTAGTAAAAGAAAATGGAAGAAAGCTTAAAATAATAGATTTTAGAAAGAATTATATTACCAAGGTAAAACTAAGCACATGATATTTTGATGTGTTTAATGCATGAGATATCAAACATGAATTTGATGCTTTTCACTGACACGAACACGGACTACGGTCAAGCCTATGGATTGAGAATTTCAAACTCAAGGAAGATGAAATGTGAGTGTGTTATAATGCACTCACGTTCCTATTTGCAATGTGAAATATTTCCAAAATAGGAATGCGAGTGCGTTATAAAGCGATCATGTTTCATCTTGGTAAACTCGAGCCATAACGTTCTCACATTATAATGTGACCTCATTTTTCCCTTTCACGTTATAACATGCCCGAGCCATAACACGTGAGCACATTATGGCCAAAATGGCTAAAAATGGATTTGTGTCCACTTTTTGTCCCCGCGTTTTTGTGCACTTGCCCAAGTCACAAAAAATAAAATCAAAAGAATTCTATCGATAATAAATTAATATATGTATCAACAAACTAATGATTAAAAATCAATTAGATTACATTGGAAAAAATGACGTAATTTGTACTGACACAACATCATCTTAATTGTTTAGCTTGGAATTCCGATAGAAAAAAAGACATGAAGAAACCAATCTAAGTATGATTAATCTAATATTATGAATTGTATGTGTTTTTTTATAAGGTTTGTGGCCATTCATGATACATGTTGTCTTTCAGATATGATACCTCAAATGCATCTTTGGTCTAACATAAATTTAATGAATCCAAAAATGAAGAAGTATAAATGTTTCAGTGGACAACAAAAAATTGATGATGTAAGATTTGAGAATTTACACCCTACATTATATATCTAATGAATCCTCTCACATGTGGATTGAGGTACACACAATAAAATTGGATCTAAAAGGGATCCAATATATGAAGTCAAATCACTCCACCATCTATGAAGACCACACACACATAACCCTTAAGAGAATACTTTAACGTGTAAACATATTACAATAGATAAATTCTTAAACACATCAAATTAAAATAATTATATTGTAATAAAAATCAATCAATTTAACATTGAAAAAAATTGGTGTAATCCACAACGACACAATATCGTCTTAATTGTTTTGCCTAGAATTTCAATAAAAATATTTCATGAAGAAACCAGAAACTAATTTGAATATGAATAAAAAAAAAAAACATTATTATTTAGTGTAATTATGTTAAATATCTACCAAAATTTGCAAGGTTCATATGAAGTTCTCAACCTACATTAGATGGTATTCTTTTCTAAGGAATTACATTGATGGTCACGGCAATTTCAAAAAAACTTGTAGGCCTATACAAGTACGAATAAGTATTATTGTGTGTTTTCATACTTATTTTCTTTGTTGTATTGGAACAATGATCCTAGGAGGTTTCTAGTAGATTCTTCACTCCAAAAACTTCCTAGTAGTTGACGTAAGCACATATTTCATAGTGTAGTGTACAAATAGATATTATCCATCATAAAGGATTTGTATAACAAAGATATTTAAAAATGCATTGTAGCACCTCCTCATTATACACACATATATTTAAGAGTCTTAAGTGAGGAAGAAACACTTTTGTGAACTATCACAACACTTCTATGCTTGACGTGGGGTAGGAACATTCCATAAATTCTTAGAAACATTGCACAAGCCTAAGAATCAATAATTACATGTGCATAACAAAAATATTCATTATTATAGGATCATGTTATGTCCACAAAATCATCATAGTATCTACCAATCTCTAAGATGATTTCAACTTTAGAAAAAGGAAACAACTTGAAACTTTTCCCATGAACATCTTTTTGCATATATGTGGGGTGTGCACTCATGAAATTGGGGAGTACAAGAGTTTAGAATTACTTATTAAGAAGTATAAGGAATTTAACCAAAGGGATCCAATAAAAAAATATTTGAATTCATAATTAAAAAAATTTGAAACAAATTTAATCATTGAGTAATTGACATTTGGAAATATATCTTAGTAAAATATAGAATCAGGTGTGGGAAACTTACAGATCCTCCTTTCTATCATCAATGGTTGCAAGCATTTCTATGGTCTTGCATTTGCACGGACATGCCAGCAGCCATCGATGTGCACAGTGAAGCTAAATCCTCACTAAAAAGAATGCTATCGGCGCATAAATATACATTTCCACCGCGAGACTCGATCACTTGGTTTTAGTGCATCTATGGCTTATACTGCATTCATACATCGGGATAACTATAGAGAAGATCTGGTCCATCTATGTCAAATGAGCATGTTTTGTGACTTGGTATGGAGTTATGGACTAGTTACGCCAATCATTTCTCCGTGGGGTGTGACCATCTTCTAAGAGAGCTTGTGGTTGAAACAATACCTGGAGCCCAATAGCCTCTTATACCTATTTTCTAAAGATCGATCTATGGGTTCCTTCCCATTCCTAAAATTTTTTTAGATGAACAAATTCATAAATGGTAAGTTAAAAGTTGTTTTCTTGTAAATGTAATTTTGGGGAAGTTTTAATTATAATGAGTTTTGTGTGTATTTGCATTGTTTCATAATTTTCACATCTAAATTTAATTGTTCTCTACAACTTTTTTATTTATCTTTCTCGCAGTTTCAATTTACAAATACCTTTAGGCAAAAAAATTATGCCCAACCATCCTTTGAAATTGTTTTTATTATGGGTAAATAGTTTTGAAGGGACTATACCTATATACGAAGGCTCAAAAGCCAAATGATAACAAAAGAGGAGGTAAAAAAACCCAAAAAAGGAGCAAAACGTCCAACATCGTAGAGGGCTCAACAACGGATAAGACAAAATAGTAATAAAATAGGATCAAAGCGTATAGTGATCGAACAAAAGTAGAGTAGAGACAAAAAACGAACAAGAGATAACCATCACTTTGGACATCTCGGCCAAAAAAGAAACCAAAAAGCGCAGATCAACAAAAACAACTTTGCGGCAATGTAAACAACAATGAACTCCGACATCACTTGATAGCCGGTCAATCTTGGCTTTGATCATTTGAAGCGAGACAAAGAATGCAATGGCGGTGGCCTGGGAAGGGTCTTTCAAATCCACCTGAGCAATTGCAATATCTCTTTTCTCCTTGGAGCCCCAAATGTCCTCGGTAATACCGTTGAGACTGCAAATACTACGAACATGTTGTTCGATGAAATTATAGATACTTTTAAGGGTAGAGAGGATACAGTCATTACGTCCTTTTGCATTTCCAAGTCTGCCATCCAGAGATTGGAGCTTCTTGAAAATTTCAGCAGTGATATCCTCCTCTTCATCATTTTGTAGTTTCCTTTTGCCCTTAGCTTTATCCATTTCTCTAATAACACTCTTAAGTTCTTGAATTTCCTTTTCCATCTTACCCACTCTGACCAACAAATCCTCATCCTTAGGCTCCTCCACCGGATTACCCATTTGCAGCAAGATTCTCGGCAAGCTCCAGGTCTTTATGACTTCTAAGAACCCTCTCAGAAGCAGGGACCTTTGTTTTCATCTTCTTCCTTTTCTTGCTAGTTGAAGCAGTGTCAAGCTTCCTTTCGGGAAGGGGGAATGGAGGCGGGGGGGGGGAGGAATGAAGGCCGAGGGAGGAGCAGAATCCAAATGGGGATAGGCTGAGCAATGGTGGTGAATAAGTAGTATTAACCCTTGATGAAGGGGAACCACCCTAGTGTGATTTTGAACTTCCAGAACCGATTTCTCCAAAGAGTTCAACAAGTAATGAGGGAAGTTGATGATGATGTCTCTACGAAAATGGTTAAGAAAGATCAAATGCTTTTGGGGAATAGTGAAAAACCCTTCTAAAGTAACATACCTCACTACCATCCTTGCGATTTCAGCAAATGGCTCGGGAACAGAGGCAAGCTTGATGCCAGCAGTCACAAATTCAAGATTTTCCCCCTCATCAAGAAACTTCTTAGCTTCACTACATCCTGTCCACCCACTTGTTAAAGAATTTGGTGCCATCTAGACTGAGCCGGTGACTTGGGCAATAAGTTCCTCTGATATCTCAACCTCGATGTTGTTGTACTTAACCACGTGATTCCTCCATCCCTGAGCAAATTTAATAGAGAGATCTTGATCAAAGCCTTGAATTTTTTCAATAAAGTTTGCTAGACCCCCTTTTTGAAGGTAGTTCCAAAGAACTGTATCATCTTTCCAAGCTGGATTATGGGTGGGCTCAGTCTTGCAAGGTGGTCCCCCCATTTTTCCTGTGTCTCTGCCCACAACGGTAAAAAATTGAAAACTATGCGGATCAGCCTCAGCTCTATTTTTGAATCCCTCCCAATCGTGTGAATAGATGTAATTATTAGACTTTACTTTGTAATTATTTAATCACTCCTTAGCATCCACTCCATGCCTATTAATGATGATGCTCCAGGTCACACAAATCTTTAATGATGTCATCACACTGTACTTAAAAAGCCGCTCCTTAGCATCAGCATTACAACCTTTAGTGATTACTTTCCAAGCCATGTAAGCCATGTAAATCATTGATGATGTCTTCATTAACTTTAGTGGGAAGAATGTCCCCTCTTAGCCAAGTTTGAAAAGTATTATTAACCCCAAAATTTTCCAAATCATCTGCCACCCTATTGCCTTCCGGTAGGTATGTTTGATTTCAAAATTTTCAAAACTCTTGCAAATATCAGTAGCTTCAGCAATGAAGTCTCTGATTGACCAACTGGGGGATTGTTTTTGATTTAGGAGATTGATAATGTTTAGTGAATCACCCTCAATTATAATATTTGAAATATTACAATCTCTGGCTAGCCTTATACCCCAAAGAGCAGTGAGAGCTTCTGAGTAGTGGTTAGTTTGCCTACCCATTTTTCCTAGAAAAAGCAAGCAAAACAAGCCTCTGTGATCTCTAATGACTCCCCCTCCTCAGAATCTCCAGGATTGCCTTTTGAGGCCCCATCAAAATTCAATTTATGCCAAGCACTGGGAGGCTTAATCCATCGGATAGTGGATCTATCAATATTATTATTATTCTTATGCAAATCAGTGCCTATATTCCAAGTAGCCAAAATGTGCTCTTCTTCCTCAGGGTAAAGTCTATTTTTAGGAGGTTTAAATCTTTCAATATTGTCCTTCACATCAATGATAATTTCTTTGTAAACTTTGTTACATAACTTTCTAGTATTCCTGAAAATGACATCATTACGAGCTTTCCAAACTCGCCACATGGTGTGGGGTAAAACTAGTTGCCATAATCTCCTTACCACACAATGTTTGTAAGGAGAGTTCCATTGTTCCCGGGCTGAAGACAAGTAAGAGGGAAGATCCAATCCTGATTAAATTTAGCTAAAATAAGATGCCAAATTTTGGAAGTGTACTTACAATGAAGAAATAAATGTTTGATGTCTTCTGCTTCTTCCTGACACATGCAACATCTATTCGGCATGATGAACCCTTTCCTAATGAGATTGTCATTAGTTAGGATCTTGCCTTTAATGATGAGCCACTAGAAAAAGTTCACTCTAGGGGTTAGCTCTGGCATCCATAACTTATGCCACTCAGTATCACTTTCAATAGAGGCAAAGAAAGAATTGTAACCCGATTTAACCGAGTACTCTCCATCAAAAGAATCTTTCCAAATGAGCTCATCCTTATGATTTTGAGGACTGATATGAATGAGGGAGAGATGAATCTGCATAGAAGAAACATCAGGCTGCATATTATCCTCATCGACTTTTAACTGTTTCCATTTCCTTTTGTTTTCATCCACCTCAATATATCCCTGAACTTTGTGCCCATAATTTCTAATCAAGTTGTCTTTTATGTGACCATAAGAGGAAAACCAGTTAATATCGACCATTTATCAGTCCAGAAATTAATGTCTTGACCATCCCCAAGCTTCCAGCTACATCCCTGAGAGAGAATATGTCTGACTTGGAGAAGATTGTTCAGAAAATAGAACCATTCGGAAGAGACTGATCAGAAATAAAGGAATTCTTGCTTTGGTTGGAAAGGTATTTAATTTTAACCAACTCTGTCCAAGGCTTGTGTTCTTTTATAAGTCTCCAACCCAACTTTGCAATAAGAGCAACATTCATATGTTTGATTTCTTTGATTCCTAACCCCCCAATCCTCTTTGGTTTACAGACCTGCTCCCAAGCCACTAAATGGTATCTAAACCTGTCTTCAGTACCATGCCATAAAAAGTGCTTTTGAATTTTTTCAATACTATTCAACACTGCTGCTGGAATGCTGAACATTGACATGATATAAATAGGTAAGTTCTGAAGAGTGCTTTTTATCAATAAACACTTGCCTGCACTTGAAAGTAAAGCTCCTTTCCAACCAGCCAGTTTTTTTTGGAATCTTTTAATAAGATCATTCCAAACCTCATTAGAAACCTTACAAGTACTCAAAGGGAGTCCTAAATAAGTAGCGGGTAGTGAATTAATAGTGCATCCAAGTATAAGAGCAATCTTTCTTTGCCTTTCTATAGGAGTATTGAAAAAATAGATAGAGCTTTTGTCAAAATTAACTTTTTGCCCGAGGCTTCCTCATAAAATCTAAGAATAGTTTTGATAGCCTTCGCCTCAATTATTGAGGCCATCAGAAGAAGGAGAGTGTCATCAACAAACTGCTGGTGTGAGGAAACCTGATTACCAGAAGTAGGTTGAAAGCCCTTTATCATACCAATATTAATAGCTTTTGAGATAGATCTGCTTAAACTATCAGCCATTATAATAAACAACAAAGGGGAGATTGGATCCCCTTGCCAAATTCCCCTATTCCTTGGAAAAAAACCAACGGTTCCCCATTAACAACCACTGAGAAACGGGAAGAAGAAATGCAAGAATGTATAATTTTCTGAATTTATTTTGAAAACCAAACTTGGATAAAACCTCATCCATGAATTTCCATGAGACTCTGTCAAAATCCTTATGCATGTCTAACTTGATAGCCATCCCTACTTTTTTACTTTTATCCATTGAATGAATTGTTTCATGGACCATAATAACTCCATCCTGAATAATTCTTCCCTGAATGAAACCACTCTGTTGTTGAGAAATAATCTCCATTAGAATAGGTTGCATCCTAGTGGTTAAAATCTTTGTGAAGATCCGATATATTACATTAACCAAACTGATTGGCCTAAAATATTTGAAATCTTTTGCATCCATCTTCTTAGGAGCAAGCACAATATGTGTATTATTTATCTCTTTTATGAGATTTCCAGTTCTGTAAAACTCATTAACAACTTTCAACAGATCTTCAGAGTAGATTTCCTAGCATCTTTGGAAGAAGTTTGCAGAAAAACCATCGGGGCCGGAGCCTTATCCCCTTCCAGAGAAAAAACAACTTTTTTCAATTCCTCAATGGTGACTATTTTGGATAGATTCTTAAACCTCTCAGTCAGGTAGTAAATTATTAGGAATAGAGTCTAAGAGAAAGGAGGCCGCTTGCTCGTTGTAGGAATTATTCTCAGTGAGTAGATTCTTGTAGAATTTGAGGGCTTCCTCTTTGATGTCTTCAGAATCCATAGTAATGTTCCCATTTCCCTTAGAGACTTCAGTGATTCTGTTACAAGCCCTATGTTTGAGAGCTGTCATATGAAAAAATTTTGTATTCCTGTCACCTGCTTTTAACTAGAGAGCTCTAGACTTCATTCTCCAGAAGGTTTCCTCACAAATATTTATATTATGTAGGTCTGAAAGTAGCTTTTTTTCTGTTGATGATCCTCAAGGGTCATACCTTTCAAAGAAAACTTTAAGCTCAAACTCTTCCAGCTGCTTGCTTAAGCTCTTTCTTTTTTTCAAAGATATTCCCAAAAACCTCCTTATTCCAGATTCTAACCTTTTGCTTCACATTTTTCAGCTTCTGAAGAAGCCTGAATTGAGCCATCCCTGATCCTTCCCAAGACCACCACTCTTTAATTCTATCAGAATATCTTCATGCTCAAGCCACATCTTTTCAAATTTAAAATTGCAATGGAAAGGTTTTGACCAATTGAAAAAATTAAGGGCAATAGGATTGTGGTCTGAACCTGTCCTGGGAAGGGAAGAGAGATGAAAATTCTGATCTAAGATCTAATTAGTAGAAATGAGAGCTCTATCCAATCTAACCTGAATCAAGCTTTCCCCAATTCTTCTGTTAGACCAGGTAAATTGATTACCATGAAGTTCTATGTCCATAAGATTAAGAGTCGATATAAAGTCAACAAATTCTTCCATGCTGATAGAAAAATTAGAGTTCCTCAAATTTTCCCCGGATTTAAAGGAGTGTTAAAGTCTCCCATTATCAACCAGTTCCTATCCTCAATATTATTCGAAACAAGACTAACTCCTTCCACAAATTTCTTCTACCAACAACAGTATTAGGGGCATAAATATTGGAAAGAATCCAACTAGAATTATTCTCAAGGCTTTTAAAGTTAATAGCTAAATGATTCAGGGAGGAAGAGAGCACATTACCATGAACAATTTTAGTGTCCCAGAAGATCGCTAAGCCTCTCAGAAGCACCTTGAGAATCAACAACAGTGGAAAAGGCCGCATTCTCCCAGAAATATCTTTTGCAATCTTCAAAAGCTTTACTTTTCATTTTAGTTTCTGAATTAGAAGGATCTTTGGGCACATTTGATCTTTTAATTTCCTTTAAGCATTCTTTTCTTAGGTCCCCATTGAGCCCCTCTAACATTCCAAGAAATAACCTTCATTAAAAAAATTTTGGGGATGAGGTTGTCGGATGGTTCAAAATCCTTTGAGTACCATCTGTAATTTCTTTCTCAGTTTCTTTTTCTCTTACTTCTCTCTTGGAGAGTCTACCTTTTCTATAGGTGACTCCAATATTTTTATTCTCCTAGCAGTAGCCCTTGTGATTCTTGAGGTGGAAGCTTCCCAGCTTCCTATCTACTTCTTTTTATCACTATAGAGCGATTCCGGAATTTCTTCAAGACCTTTTATTCTTCGTTTCTTACTTCTCACTGTGATGAATCCATCTTTATCACATTCGATAGAATTTTCTTTATAGTAGGAGTAATTTCCCCTTCCTCTTTTCCTTTATCAACATCCAGTTGTTGAGCTAATTTAGGAGTGGGCTCCTCCATATTGGCAAACTCTTTATCCTGGTTTAGATCTCTTGCTATGGATTCCAGAACCCCTTTGGCTTTTCCTTGTCTCAATTTGTGTAGTTCCAGAGAGCTACTCTTAACTATCAGTTCTTGATGAGGAAGAGGAGAAATTTTTTCCAACTCTTCTTCCGTAGAAGTGGAAAGGTGAATGTAAACTTTTTCATTTTCTTCATCAACTTCCATGTTCAGCTTTACTGGATTTGAAGCCTTAAGGATCATTGTTGGATCCTCTTCCATTTCCTTCGTGCTTTCTCCTTCCTTTGTCGATTCAGGATCATTTTCCTTTTTGGCTTCATCATGCTTTTCCGATTGGTGAATTTTAGGTCTCCATAGTTTCCTATAAACCGGTGGTCTCTTTATTATGGTCTTAAAACCTTTTTTCCGGTCCTTAAACCTTAGGTTTTCTGCAAGCGGTGCAAACTCCTGCATGTTGGTTCTGGTCATCAGGAAGAGAGGCTTTATCATCTTCATCCATCTACTTTCCCTTGTCTCTCTGAATGATCCAAGAGGTTTTCCAACTTTTGCTTCAATTGTTCAGAGCATTTGCTGGAAAAATGCCTAATTTATGACATTTGCTACATCTTAGTTGGAAAGCCTCATAGTCAATTTGTTGTTTCCATGTCCCCAATTTGGACTGCAAAATGATGTGATCAGGTAGCTCCTGATCCATATCAGATGAGACATAGAACCATGCTAAAGGCAAGTCTGGATCTATTTTTCGTAGGTCCATCTAACGCAACTGGTGACCCAATCGATTTAGCTATATGAAGAAGAATCTCATCATCCCATAGATGAAGAGGTAGCCCTGGGAGTCTACACTAGATGGGTATGGTATGTATGTTCTCAGTATTTGGATTAAACCCAGTATACCATTTTTTTAGAAAAAGTCCCATATTGCCAATACACCAGGGACCACCCAATAAGACAGAGTCCACATCAGCTTGGAGATTAAATTGGGCTAGAAAAAAACCCTTGGCCATGGTGGTGATAGTCAGATCTCCTTTTGGTTTCCATCTGTGAATGGCCCATTTTCTGATAATATCTACATTGGGTCTTGATCCCAAAAACTTTCCAACTAGGGCTAGATTGGTTTTCTCAAGAGCTCTATGCTGAGACATCCATCGAGCACTTGTATTGTATGTGGGTCTTTTAAAATTCCCCCTCATGATCTTTTGTAGGAGCCTTTTCTAGATCCATGATGCTAACACCTTTAGCTGGTTCTCCCTCTCTTACGGTGCCTTAACAGCTAGTTCACATCCTTTTGAGAGACATTCTTAAATTTGGTTAATGTAATTCATCACCAAATATGTCTACATAATTGTGAATCAAAATGTAAAACAAAATATTCTTTCAATTTTTTTATTACACTTTTTTACTATTCACCCCAATTTCACCCTAATATCTCTATTATATTTGTCATAAATAAATAAACACACTTGTTAAATACTAATACTTTGTTAATAATGTATTTTCCTTATCTAAAAATGTTTTCAACCAACATTTTGGTTTTCTTCACCGGTCAATATTCTTGATGAAATCCCTAGCAAAGAGGGATAAGGGCTAAAGAAAACTAATATATAATCATTCTTACACTGTCCTTTTTTCGGTTGTATGCAACCTTAGGTTTTTAGAGACCCCTTATCCTCACTTAATTTATCTTCTTTTATACAAACTAACCAAGAATCCTCTTTTTCGCTTGAAACTATTATCACTCTTGGCCATTGTGAAGCCATGAATCAAGAAAGAAAATGAGAGATACCATCACTAAAACAAGGGAAAGAGAGCTCCATAAATTGATATTATTTGGAATCCAAGTAATGGTACAATTACATTAAAAAAGCAAGAGGGTGAGAGTGTGATGGTTAAAGGAAAGACAAAAGGCAACATTACCACCTTTATGACTGTTTTTTACCACTCTTTGGGAAGAGACATGCTTGAATCAAGGCATGTTATTTTAATATAAATGTTATGAATCTTACATATAAGGGAGAGTAGATTTTTCATGATTGATTAGGTCAATGATTAACATGAGGAAATCACAGCGTGTTCTTCATCTTGATGAAAAAAACACTACTTTTTTAACATGTTGAAAAACAAGTGTGTTTTTCAGCATGTTGAAAAACACGATGGTTTTCCATACAATTTCATTTATGAAATTGAATTTTATGAGGTCACATTAGTATGAAATAAATATTTGAATTCATATTTGTTAACAAGAACCTTAATAATAAATGTCTTGAAATACAATGTTCGACAATCTCTATTTTTTCCATCTACTTCTAGATATATAGTTATAACATTCTTTTTTGGATTAAACAAATGTTATCACCAATCATGAGTCGAGGGACCACATATGATACTGAATGCATAGTTACATTTTTAGGGAAAATCCTTTCCTTCGATTTTAGTGAAAAATAAAGGATTAAACCCATTGTCCATTATTTACCATTTGTATTTTATGTACATTATAAACTTTTTATATAGGATAATAATTAATTACATCGATTAAGGTGGAAAAAAAAGTCCTTTGTCCATAATGTTTTTTTTGTTAAGATGGAAAACTCGGCGTGTTTCTCATCCACATATTGTGGTGGCCTATTTGAGTGTCAAGTATTAGTTTGCATTTGTTTCCATCGATTGAGCCCTAATATGCCTAATGTGACAATTGAACATGTTTTAGGTATAGATTTTGAATCATTTATACCAATTGAACCCTAATACATGTTAAATTAATGTTATGTGTTGTATTATAGTTTAGGGTGTTGTAATTGTGTTATTTAAGATGACAAGTTAGTGTTTAGGGCATCATATCAATGTTTGGGTGTTTAGGGTGTTAGATGATTGTTTAGGATGACACATTAATATTTAGGGCATTCTAATTGTGTTTTGTAAAGTGACCCATTAATTTGTAAGGTCTCATTATAGTTTTTAGGGTTTCGTATCAAGTTTATGGTTGTTTTGTTAATGCTCAAAGTATCTCAATTGTCAATTATGTTATTTAGGTTGACCCATTAGTGTTAAGGTTTTTGTATCAATGTTTGAATGTTTAGGGTGGTGTATTGGTGTTTAATATGAGTGCTTATGATATAAAATTATTTTGTAAGGTTTCCTAATTATATTATTCCACAATGATCCCTTAATGTTTAAAGTCTTCTAATAGTGTATAGTGTGTCATATTAGTGTTTATCATGTCTTATAATTTTTTAGGGTAAAACATTAGTGTTTTTTGTGTGCCTAAATTATGTTATTTAGAGTAAATTATTAGTGTCTAAGGTTTTACATCAATTTTTGAGTGTTTAGGATGTCATATGAGTGTTTAGGATGTCATATGAGTGTTTAGGGTGTCATATTAGTGTTTAAGGTGTCGTATGAGTTGATAGGTTATTACACCGATGATTAGAATTTTGTATTAGACCATGTGTCTCATTAGTGTTTAGGTTATCATAATTATGAAATAGAGGATGAATCATTCGTTCATAGGGTGTCATGACATTATTTAGGTATTGTATTGGTGTTTAGGGTGTTAAATTAATGTTTAATGTATCTCAATTATTTTATGTGGGTGACTAATTAGTGTTCAAGGTGTCATATAAGTGTTTAAAGTGTCCAAAATTAATTTGATGCGGGTGACTTATTATTGTTTTTGGTGATATAATTAGAATAATTATATCTAATACTATGTTTTCATTCATCATTAGAATTAAAATACTTTTAGCTAATACTTGTAGACAATTTTTAATTTATTGTTAATTTTATATAAGCAATCATGCAAAAAAATTGAATGTTTTGTTATGTGGAAGGAATGAAAATCAAATCTATAACATTATCTAAATGAAGTCGGTGATCATATAATCTTTCCATGAATAAGTAGGAATTACACTAGTATGTTAATAAGTGAGATCGGTGAAAAATATCTCTTACCTAATATCTTTTTGTGAAAATAGGAACAAATTTATGTTCTTGATGTACACATGGATGGCCTAAGAAAACACTTGTGGAAAATTTTTACACGGTTGTTTGGGCATGCGTGGAGGATGGCCTAAGATAATGGTCTGCAGAAAGATGGCACAAAACAACCTAACATGCCATGTTCATGGTTAGTAAATTTAAATAAGTTACATCAGCTCAACATGTGATGTCGATATATTGTACTCCACATGTCTTGAAATCTATAGTGTCATATGACATGCGTGCAAGTGAAATCCTTAGAATTATTGTGTTCAGCTACCTACAAAACACTAGGATTGACATTGTAAAAAAAAACTATTGACATTGGGAATATTGAACAAAGGACTATCTTTCCGAGATATCTCAAAAGTAATGTAAAGACCTCAACATTATGTGTATCAAACCCCTTTTCTTCTTTAAATGATAGTAAAAAATGGAGTATGAGGCTTATATTAAAACTACTAGAATGTGGGAGGATAATGGTTTTAAATGTATTCTAGATTTGATTTGGAACATTGTGGATGTGATAGGTATGACTAGGAATAGGTATGAATTTTGAAATTTTAGGGTTTCTACATGACTCTATAAATTGTTTAGGGTCTCGTAATAGTGTTTAGGGTGTCATATCAATGTTTAGGATGTCACATTAGTGAATAATGTGTCCCAAATGTATTATGGTGGTGACACATTAGTGTTTTGTGTCATATAAATATTTCAGTGTTTAGGATATCGCATTAGTTTTTAAGATATCATTTGATTGTTTATGGTGTCATATTAGTGTTAAGTTTTCCTGATTATATTATTTAGGATAAACCCTCAATTCTAAACCCTCAACCTTAACGCATAAACCCTAAATCTTGAACACTAAACCCTAAACCCTAAACCCTAATCGTTGAACCCTAAGCCATAAGCCCTACACCTTATATCCTAAACCACTCGAACGTTGAAGCCTAAGCCTTAAGACCTAAACCCTAAACCCTAAGCCCAAAACCCTAAACCTTGAACCTTATACTTTAAAAAATAATTATATTTTTTCATTATTATTATTAATTAATATATTTGAAACTATAAGAAAAGGTAGACAATTTGATGTCATATTTATTACCTAATACTTTGTAAATATGAATAAATTTATGTTCTTGATATACACATGGATAATTATATACATGACACTTTATCTTAAGTATAAATATATCGAACAATTGTTTGGAAGCATCTTGTCAAAACGAATGACATGGTCAAATATTTTGTTTATTATATAGACACTAAATAATAGTGTGAACTAGTTTATTATTATGGTATTATTGTATTCACGTATTTGTCAATAAATGATAGAGGATTCGGTAATTTCTACAAAAAAATTTATTAATCACCGGTTATGAGACTAGTTAATTATGTTGATATTATGTTGGTATTGGTTAAATATGTATGCGATCTTGAGCCATTAGTTGTAATTTCATTTCTCTTGGCTGTGTTAAATTAAATACTTTAGGAAAAGTTTGATTTCCCTTGGATGCATTATAGCTATAAATATTGCAAATGTGGAGATCATTTGTGTGTATATATATAATTAGTTGTTATGAGGAGGAAGAAAGGAGAGAAGAATGTGGATTGAAGTACTCTACACACACTTGTTTTATTATGAAGAAGTGCATACAATATATAAGAGAAATAATCAACTACATTCCCCTAAAGCGAAGGAGGAAGATTTGGATGAAGGGAGAGAGCATAATGGAATACACCTAGAAGGAGAAAATAAAGGGATAAAATAGAACATTCTCTCCTAAAAATATAAACTATTCAACGTATGCTAACATTCCCCCTTATTACATTATTATTGCAAATATGACCCCGAAAAGATCAAATTTCACTTTGCCAAGAGATTTAGTGAGAATGTCGAAACTTGTGCTTGATGGGAACCCGATCTGGAGCTGAATTTGATGGTTCAAGATGTGCTCTCGAATGAAATGGCAGTCAATTTCAATATGCTTTGTTTGTTCATGAAAGGCTGGATTCACACTTTGAGCTTCAACACACACTCCGATTGTCATGTAATAGAGAATAGGTGACTATTTTCAGGAATTCTAGGTCATCCAAATGTGACGTATCCATATCACTTCGCACACAGCTCCTCATGCGGCGCGATATTCTACCTTTTTGGATGAGATAGAAACAACATTCTACTTCTTGCTTATGCCAGAAGATAGTCTAGATCCGAGATGAAATATGTATCTTGTAGTTAACTTCCTATCATCAATAGATCCGGCGTGGTCGAAGTCGAGGTATCCCTTGTACAGTAAGAAGAATTGATCATTCTTCTTATATTCCAAGCCATAATCAGTTGTTCCTCGGACATATCTCAAAACATGTTTTTCTTGCATTCCAGTGACATTTCTTGACTCCTACATGAACTTTTGGAAAGATAGCTAACAACATGGTAGAGATTTGTGCTGTATAAGTCAAATAGATGAGCCCTCCAACAAATTACCTCATAGAGAGTAACATCTACTTGAGGTGAGTCCTGGAATCTTGAAAGTTGCGAAGCCTTTTTTCCATGTGGAGTGGATATAGGTTTGTAGTTAGACATTCTATACTTTTCGGGAGTGTCTTGGCATACTTTGTCTGGGAGACAAAAATGTGATCCTCCTTTTTCCATATCTCCAAGCCAAGACAATAATGTAGTAGCCCCAAATCTTTCATGTCGAAGGTTCTTTTGAGATCATTCTTTACAATATCAACCTGATCTTCTAAAATGCCAGTGATCACAAGATCATCTATATATACAACCAGAATGACAATTTCTTTCCCTACCTTCTTTATATACAAATTCAAATATGAGGGGTTACTAGTGAACCCATGCTGCAAAAGGTGATCGTTGATCTTGATATACCATGCCCTCGGAGCTTTTTTTTCAGTCCAGTAAAGTGATTTGATGAGATGACATACCTTCTTAGGCTACTCTTTATCAACAAATCCTTGAGTTGGGTCATGTATACTTCTTCTTTCGGATCACCGTTTAGGAAAGCACTCTTGACATCCATCTCCAAAGTCTCCATCCTTTTGTGTCTACAAGTGCGCAAACTACTCGATGGTCTTCATCTTCACAGTGGGTGCAAATGTTTCTTCATAGTCGATGCCTTCTTTACGAGCATATCCTTTTGCACAAGTCGTGCTTTATGTTTTTCGATCGATCCATCTCGCCTTATATTTTTTCTTGAAAACCCATTTACTGACCCATGGGTTTCTTTCTATAGCGAGATCGATAAGTTCCCATGTCTGATTTTTTTCATGAGCGAGTCATATTCTGAATCCATGGCTTCCTTCCACTGAGGTTGACTGAGTGTTTCACGAACATTATCTGGCTTGGAGCTACTCATCAGTGAACTCATGAGTGTAAAGTTTACCTCATTTCTTGTTTGACTCCTTGTTTTGACTCTAGATGATGTATCTGGGAGTTGTTGCAAATGTGAGTCCTTGATAGTGCTTTGTACCCACTTTGGATGAGAACTTGGCTGCTTTTGAGAAGAATTGTGTCTTTGTCATGTGCATTGATGTGGAGTCACATTCTCTAGTTCTCCAAGGTCAACAAATAGTTCTCTGGGCAGCATTTATTTTCTCTCGAGTAGTATCTCTTGGCTACAAATGTCATACGATTAGAGACTAATCGGGTGAGATGTGGTTGGAAGTGGATCTTCATTGATCTTATTGAGTCAAAAGGATGGCTGCGTAAAAAACCACATCTGAGCTCTCATATATTTTAT